>CM069303.1:42347500-42722500 GCA_035609425.1 Epinephelus awoara | reverse complement strand
TTCTTTAGTGGGCTTTCGCCTGGAAGAGGAAGGAGATGACATAGCTGCAGATCAGTATCTCCTGGAAAAACAAACAAACAAACACCATGGCGACGAGAAGCAGAAGACGCACTTCTGGACAGACAAGGAAACTACAGTCATCTCCGCCATCTTCTTTCATCATTAGCTTCCTCTTCGGGTCAGTCAGAACCAGTTCAATATGCACTATATTAAAAAGGACACAGCGCCACCCATCAAGGCAGAGTCAGGCATACTTGGTCAGAAATTTGATTTTCTCTTCTGCATGTTTACTCAGACAAGACGAGAAGTCCGACTTGGCTGATTAGCCTGTAAAAGTACTGAGTGACGGACAGCGGCAGCAGTAAACCTGCAGCTCAGAGTTTTGCTGAGTTGAATGTTTTTGAGTCTGGATTTCATTCAAGATGTCTTTGTCAATAAAATTGACTGTACGTAAAACAGGAAAATATTCAGAATAAACACTTTAACTGATGAGTCTGTAGTCTTTTTTTTTTCTTTTTTAAGTCTTTAAGGCAATGCTTGCTTCGAGCCTCTGTCACAGATGAGTTATGTTTGTTACAGTGAGGTGCAGAAGGCAGTGAATGCAGCCCAGAGCCTCCATCACAGATGGCGTGAGCTGCTGCAGGAGGGGGGCGGAGCCTCCAAGGAGGAAATGGACTGGACGACCAATGAGCTGAGGAATAGTCTGCGCTCCATCGAGTGGGACCTGGAGGACCTCGACGAGACCATCAATATCCTTTAAACAGATCTAACCATCAGCTGATGTTACAGCTACACACCAGGGCCCATATTCCTAAAGATTTTTAGTGCAAAGAGTTGCTCCTAGTGGCCAAATTCTAAGAAAATTCTTAGAATCTTGGTGTTTTCTTAGAATTTCTCCTAAAAATTAAGAGTAGATCCTAGTAAAAATAAAAGCTATTCCAAAAGAATCCTAGCTCCTAAGAGTGCTCCTAAGGTGAGATCTATTAGGAGCAGGGAAGAGGACTTTTAAGCAGCTTAGGAGTTCCCTAGCAGAGGACAAAATGGCGGAGGGAAGAGGCAGGAGAGATATTCTCCAAACACTGGAAGACAGTGAATTATTAAAACGCTACAGATTGGATCGCGTCGGCATTGTTGTTGTGGTCAGAAAAGCCTACTTCTTATACACCTGTCAGCAATCAAGGACATTGATGAAAGCTGTGCTGTGTTACTCTCATTAATACCAAATTAAGTTGAGATGTTGATAGTTGAAAGTACAAAAGCATGCAATTAATAAAAGCAAATTAATATAACTATCACTATGTGAATATGTGGGCATTCAGTAGGATTATTTTATAGCACAGTTTACTATTCATTTAACATGTATTTTCTTTTATGTGATATGTTATTTACAATTACACAGTCTTCATAAGATTAGATTCCATGATTAAGTTTATCAATTACCACCAAAAGTAAGTTTTTTATCCAGCTTTTAGGATCAACCAATCACAGCTTTGGAAATGATGACTCATACCTAGCAACGGGGTCAACCACACCTCCTCACTAAGATAGGAGTTTCTGTCCATTCCTTGCTCAGAGTTCTCTGAGAATGTTCTTGAATCACTCGTAAGCTAAGACTCCTTGCTGGGAATTTTTAGGCTAAGTTAGGAGCTCTCTGAGAGGATTCTCAGAATCTTTAGGAATACGGGCCCAGGTCTTCTCCTTTTGGTTTGTATCCTTGTAGAAAGGATGCGTGGTGTCATACAAAATACTACGGTTTTCCACTTCAACTATGAGTTTCTCCTCATCCATCTTTCCTCAGACCCTCGCACTGACTGACAACGTGTGCGACAGGATGTGACAAGATTTTTAAAAAATTGAGTTTACAATCCGTAGTCTGCGCATTGTGTTGTATTTTGAAATTTACCGGATGCTGTGTGCGTTCTGTTTCCGGTTTGGTGTGATCTGAGCTACGTGGCTTGATGTGATATGGATATGAGGTCGCTGAAAAATAGACCTGGCGCGTATCTCCAACGAAGTGGAACACCGTGGTGCTTCTAGAATGCTCCAGAGACACTGTGTGGCGCGCGCTGTGGAAATGAAGCTATTCACTATAATGGGAGTGTATCTGCTACGCAGTGCACTGCGCTGTGTGGCGCAAACGGAGTATGTGAAAATTGGGGGTTACACACATGGGTACACCTGGGATCTGTTCTACTTTTAAACACTCAGACCACATGCCTCCTCACCTCCTTGTCTGCTCTCCTCCCTACCTCCTCTCCTCCTCAATGTCTCACCTCCTCACTCTCTGACCTTCTCACCATCTCGCCCTCTCACCTTCTTACCCTCTCACCTTCTCACCTCCTAACCTCCTCACCCACTCATCTCCTCTCCTCCTCACCCTCTCACCTCCTCACCTTCTCACCCTGTCACCTCCTCACCTGTGTCACAGTGATGAGTTTATTTAGTGAGTTCAGGGATTTGTAGTGTGACGTGTTTCTTAACTGTCAGTGAACGCATTGTTGAGTCCAACCCAAAGAAGTTCAACCTGGACGCAGCCGAGCTGTCGAAGAGGAAAGCCTTCATCACCAGCACCAGACACACTGTTAAGGTAAAAGCAGTACAGACTCACCTGCCCAGGTGAGGAGACACAAAATCAGATCCACATTTATGACCACAGATTTTCACTCACTGAAAATTGCTTTGGTTGTTAGTGCGTGCGTGAAACACATGAAACGTTCATTAAACGTACATAAAACATGATGAGAGGACTGAAAATATGGGCAAAGTACTGCAACAGTCAAGAACATGAATATAGAATAAACTATTAAGATCTAAAAATGCATAATTAAAAAAATCTGAGATCTGTACAGAGACGTTTTACACGGACACTAAACAAAAAGGTAAGAGGTTCACACCTGTGGGCTGCGGTGTCTCTGAAGAATTGATTGATCTGATTGGCTGCTCACTGACTTTATTTCTCTTGAAGGAAATGAAAGACCAGATGTCGAGTCCAGCTGCTGCCTCTGTAGACAGAAAGAACAAACAGGTAACTGAACACACCTGATGTACCTGGTAACCTGCCTGACCACAGGTGTATTACTCTGTGAGAACTACTCTGCTGATGTGTTCTCTATTTAAAGCACAGTAGTGCTGAGATGACATGCCCCAAAACCCTTAAGAAAATCCTTAAATCCCTTTAGAGAAATCCTCCTCTCAAAACACCATTTTTCGGAGACACACAAAGACCCCCAAAGATGCCTTAACTCGAAACCCATCCATTCATTTAATCCTGAACCTCCCTGGTACCTACTAGAATCCACCCCACAGTGAATAACTTGAAACTCTTTGAAGTTCTAAAAAACACCTGGAGGTTAAGGTGAGGGTAGAGTAGGTCCCTGGACGAAACAGTAAAGGTATGGTAGGTCCCTGGAGGTTAAGGCGAGGGTAGAGTAGGTCCCTGGACGAAACAGTAAGGGTATGGTAGGTCCCTGGACAAAACAGTAAGGGTATGGTAGGTCCTTAGAGGTTAATTTGAGGGTATGGTAGGTCCCTGGAGGAAACAGTAAGGGTATGATAGGTCCTTAGAGGTTAAGGCGAGGGTACGGTAGGTCCCTGGAGGAAACAGTAAGGGTATGGTAGGTCCCTAGAGGTTAATTTGAGGATATGGTAGGTCCCTGGAGGAAACAGTAAGGGTATGATAGGTCCTTAGAGGTTAAGGCGAGGATACTGTAGGTCCCTGGAGGACACAGTAAGGGTAGGCGAGTTCCTGAGTGGGCATAGAAGTGCTGCTGATGTAAAATGTCTGACAGTACATGTCTGTGTTGTGATCTCCAGGCTCTGCTCGGTGAGCGTGGTGCCCAGGGTCCGATCTGGCAGCCTGGTCCTGATAAATACAGCAGACTGGACCGTCAACTGCAGAACGCCAACTCGCAGTTTATAGAGGAGCAGCAGGCCCAACAGCAGGTTCTCAGAGTTCTGAGAATGTTTCAGATACTGTGATATAAATAATGAACTCGTTGGATTCAAACAAAGTGCATAATATGTATGTGTGTGTGTGTGTGTGTGTGTGTGTGTTTGTATCAGCTGATGGCGGAGCAGCAGGATGAACAGCTGGAGCTTGTGTCAGGAACAATTGGAGTCCTGAAGAACATGTCGGAGAGGATCGGCATGGAGCTGGATGAACAGGCTGTGTAAGAACTTTTATCGTGTAAACTTGTCATGTTTTGGCAAAATCACTATTTTGAATCCAAAATAGGCCATATGTGTGATATCTGTGGCAGAATAAAACATGTGACCATTAATAATTGGATCACAATTATTTGATAAACAATCGCTGTTCCCTCTCGCTATGGTTACGCTTGCTCTATCTAGTTTGCGGCTCAGCTCGAATATCAGTGGCATTGGTTGGATATCATGGAGGAAACTGTCTGCAAGTATGTGGTGGCACATAGCTGAAGTAAATTTACCAAAACAGTGGTGCATCTTCGATCAGAGGGTGAGGACAGGCTGACCGCAATACTGACACAACGAACTGCAGCGTTGACAGCGTTTGACAAACAGGAAGAAAAAAAAACTATGAAAACATTATTGTTCTTAAACTTTGAAAACATTATCAGCAGGATGTTCTTTTAACTGTGAAAACACTATTGTTCTTAAACTTTGAAAACATTATCAGCAGATTGTTCTTAAAGGGTGAATACATTAATATTCTTAAACTATGAAAACAATATCAGCAGATTGTTCTTAAACTATGAAAACATTATCAGCTGATTGTTCTTAAACTATGAAAACAATATCAGCAGATTGTTCTTAAACTATGAAAACATTATCAGCAGGATGTTTTTTAACTGTGAAAACATTATTGTTCTTAAACTATGAAAACATTGTTCTTAAACTTTAAAATCATTATCAGCAGATTGTTCTTAAACTGAGAAAACATTATCCCTCTCCAAAAATAAGACATGTTGGATCCACAGGGAGATCACTTAACTCACTAACCCGTTTAGCAGATCAATCAATCAATCAATCAATTTTATTTATAAAGCCCAATATCACAAATACAATTTGCCTCACAGGGCTTTACAGCATACGACATCCCTCTGTCCTTTAGACCCTCACAGCGGATAAGGAAAAACTCCCAAAAAAAACCCTTTACCGGGGGAAAAAAATGGTAGAAACCTCAGGAAGAGCAACTGAGGAGGGATCCCCCTTCCAGGACGGACAGACGTGCAGTAGATGTCGTACAGAACAGATCAGCATAACAAATTAACAGTAATCTGTATGACACAATACAGTAATCGGTATGACATCCTCGGTAATGACAGTAGCTTACAACAACATTCATGAAAGTAATAATACTGTCGTTATAGTTCTGGCTACTGTGGTACAATATGTTGAAAGTATATATTAGTATCAGGCAGTCTACATGTATGATAATATCATATGTCTATAATAGCAGTAGAAGTATGACTAATGATTAATGATGACAGCAGCAGCAGCAGCAGGAGGCATCTTGCAGGACCACGGCAGCAGCACAACCACACACGTCACACTATCCAGGCACCGCTGCAATACGAGTTAACCTGAGAGACAGTGGAGCACAAAGGCTCCGGAGAAGAAACCGAGTTAGTGACATCCAGAATGGCCGAGTAAAATAGATACAGTAATAGGATACGAGAGAGAGAGAGGGAGAGAGAGAGAGCGAGAGAGAGAGAGAGAGAGAGAGAGAGAGAGAGAAGGTGCCCGGTGCATTAAAGGTGGTCCTCCGGTTGACTAGGCCTAAGTCAGCCTAACTAGGGGCTGGTACAAGGCAAGCCCGAGCCAGCCCTAACTATAAGCTTTATCAAAGAGGAAAGTCTTAAGTCTAGCCTTAAATGTGGAGACGATGTCTGCCTCCCGGACCGTAACAGGAAGATGATTCCACAGGAGAGGAGCCTGATAGCTGAAGGCTCTGGCTCCTGATCTACTTTTGGAGACTTTAGGGACCACGAGTAACCCTGCGTTCTCAGAGCGCAGAGTTCTGGTGGGATAATAAGGCACTATGAGCTCTCTAAGATATGATGGAGCTTGACCATTTAGAGCTTTATAAGTTAACAGTAGGATTTTAAATTCAATTCTGGATTTTACAGGGAGCCAGTGCAGAGAAGCTAAAACAGGAGAAATATGATCTTGTTTCTTAGTTCCTGTTAGTACACGTGCTGCTGCATTCTGAATTAGCTGAAGAGTTTTTAATGATTTACTAGAGCTACCTGATAGTAGAGAGTTACAGTAATCCAGCCTCGAGGTAACAAAAGCGTGGACCAATTTTTCTGCATCTTTTTGGGTCAAGATAGGCCTAATTTTTGCAATATTACGCAGATGAAAAAATGCAGTCCGTGAGGTTTGTTTTAAATGAGAATTGAAAGACAGATCTTGATCAAATGTTACTCCGAGGTTTCTTACGGTAGTGGTAGAGGCCAGAGCAATGCCATCGAGAGAAACTATGTCATCAGATAAAGAGTCTCTGAGTTGTTTGGGGCCAAGAACAATAACTTCAGTTTTGTTTGAATTTAACATCAGGAAATTGGTGCTCATCCAGGTTTTTATGTCTTTAAGACAATTATGAAGTTTAGTTAATTGATCCCTTTCTTCTGGCTTCATCGATAAATACAACTTTGTATCATCCGCATAACAATGGAAATTTATAGAGTGATTTCTAATGATGTTACCTAAAGGAAGCATATATAGAATAAATAGGATTGGTCCAAGCACAGAACCTTGCGGAACTCCAAAACAAACTTTAGTACGTACGGATGATTCATTATGAACGTCAACAAATTGAAAACGATCAGATAAATAAGATTTAAACCAGCTTAGTGCAGAACCTTTTAGGCCAATTAGGTGTTCCAGTCTCTGTAACAGAATTTCATGGTCAACAGTGTCAAACGCTGCACTAAGATCTAATAGAACAAGTACAGAGACGAGTCCTTTGTCTGAAGCAATCAGAAGGTCATTTGTAATTTTCACTAGAGCTGTCTCAGTGCTATGATGCGCTCTAAATCCTGACTGTAATTCCTCAAATAAATTATTATCCTGGAGAAAATCACACAGCTGGTCTGCGACTACTTTCTCAAGGATCTTTGACATAAAGGTAAGATTAGATATTGGTCTATAGTTGGCTAACACCTCTGGATCCAGGGTGGGCTTTTTTAGTAGAGGTTTAATTACAGCTACCTTAAAAGACTGTGGTACATAGCCTGTTAATAAGGATATATTGATCATGTCTAATATATGGGTGTTAACTAAAGGTAAGACCTCCTTGAGTAGCCTAGTTGGGATGGGGTCTAAGAGACACGTTGATGATTTAGATGATGAAATCACTGCTGTCAATTCTTGAAGAGAAATTGGGGAGAAGGAATCTAAATAAATATTAGGTGTTACAGCTGTGTTTGAGGTTAGATAGGTACTATCTGAGGACAGGTCGTCATGAATTTTGCCTCTAATAGCTAGAATTTTGTCATTAAAGAAGCTCATAAAATCATTACTGCTAAGGGTTAAAGGAATACAAGGCTCAATAGAGCTTTGACTCTCAGTCAGCCTGGCTACAGTGCCTGAAAAGAAACCTGGGGTTATTTTTGTTTTCTTCTATTAAAGCTGAGTAATAGTTTGCTCTGGCATTGCGGAGGCCCCTCTTATAAGTTTTGAGACTGTCTGCCCAGATTACACGAGATTCTTCCAGTTTGGTTAATCGCCAATTCCTTTCAAACTTTCGCGATATTTGCTTTAATTTACGGGTTTCAGAGTTATACCAAGGAGCGAACTTTCTTTGTTTTGTTAACTTCTTTTTAAGAGGAGCTACAGAGTCAAGTGTTGTTCGCAGCGAGCTTACGGCGCTATCAACAAATTGATCAATTCGGGAGAGGTTAAAATCGGTACGGGAAACCTCTGTTACTAAAGGCCTTGGGATTGAATTTAACGACGGAGTAATCATTTTCTTAAATTTTGGGACAGCACTATCTGATAAACATCTGGTATAGTAACTGTTGCTAAGTGGCGTGTAGTCGAGTAAAAAGAAATCAAAAGTAATCAAATAATGATCCGATAGCGAGGGATTCTGTGGAAAGACTGTTAGGTTATCAATTTCAATTCCATACGTCAGAACTAGATCGAGGGTATGGTTAAAACAGTGAGTGGGTTCACGTACACCCTGACTGAAGCCAATGGAGTCTAATAATGAGATAAACGCGGTAGCCAGGGAGTCATTATCAACGTCGACATGAATGTTAAAGTCGCCTACAATAATAACTTTATCTGATTTTAGAACTAAACTGGATAAAAACTCTGAGAATTCAGATATAAATTCAGAATAAGGGCCAGGAGCACGGTACACAATAATAAATAAAAGTGGCTGCGAGGTTTTCCAGGTCGGATGTAAAAGACTAAGAACAAGGCTTTCAAAAGAATTATAATCTAGTTTAGGTTTGGCGCTGATTAACAGACTAGAGTTAAAAATGGCTGCAACTCCCCCTCCTCGGCCGCTGCCTCGAGGAATGTGGGTATTATTATGACTGGGAGGAGTGGATTCATTTAGACTGACATATTCATCTTGACACAGCCAGGTTTCAGTTAGACTAAGTAAATCAATATGATTATCTGATATTAATTCGTTTACTAACACTGCTTTAGATGAAAGAGACCTGATATTTAACAGTCCGCATTTAATTCTCCTGTTTTGTCTTTCTGTCACAGAAGAGGTTTTAATTTCTATGAGGTTGTTTTGCACAACTCCTCTTTGTTTAATTTTAGATTTAAATAATTTAGGTGGTCGGGGGACAGACACCGTTGGTATAAAACTATGAAAACTATGGCTGGGTAAGTGAACTAGAAGCTCAGAGAGGCGTATAGGACTGCAGCTCTCTGTCCTGGTCTCAACTCTGGGTTGTCAGGGTTTTAATCTGCTAATAAAATTTTCCAGGTTCCTAGAAATGAGAGCAGCTCCATCCAAAGTGGGATGAATGCCGTCTCTCCTAATGAGACCAGGTTTCCCCCAGAAAGTTTGCCAATTATTAACGAAACCCACATTGTTTGCTGGACACCACCTGGACAGCCAGCGATTAAATGATGACATGCGGCTAAACATGTCATCAGAGGTCAGATTAGGGAGGGGTCCAGAGAAAACTACGGAGTCCGACATCGTTTTTGCATATTCACACACCGAGGCAACATTAATTTTAGTGACCTCCGATTGGCGTAACCGGGTGTCATTGCCGCCGACGTGAATAACAATCTCACTGAATCTACGTTTATCTTTAGCCAGCAGTTTCAAATTTGATTCGATGTCGCCCACTCTGGCTCCAGGGATACATTTGACTATGGCCGCTGGTGTTGCTAACTTCACGTTCCGCAAAATAGAGCTGCCAATAACCAGAGTTTTATCGTCAGCGGGTGTGTCGCTGAGTGGGGAAAAGCGGTTGGAGACGTGAACAGGCTGGTGGTGAGCCGTGGGCTTCGGCTTGGAGCTATGCTTCTGGCGCACACTTATCCAACGTCCCGGCTGAACGGGAGTTACCGGAGGACCGCTAGCAGGAGCTAAGGCTATGCTATGTGGCTCCGCACCGGCTACAGGGGACTGGCTAACTACCGCAGCTGCAGAGTGGTTTTCCATGGTGCAGAGCCGAGCTTCTAATTCACTAAGCCTCACCTCCAACGCAGCAAATAAGCTACACTTGTTACAATTACCACTGTCACTAAAGGAGGCAGAGGCATAACTGAACATGTGGCACACCAGGCAAGAGAGAGCAGAGGGAGAAGCCATCGCTAGCAGTAAAGCTAATGTAGCTACCAAGGCTAGTAACGTGCAAACAACAGCTAAGAGATTAGCGAGAAAGTCGTAGAAAGGAGGAGAGCTATGAGTGCTTCAACAGAACTAGTGTGGGTTAAGACTTGGAGTAGACGTTTTAAGCAACTGAAGTGAGAAAGCAGAAAGCAGGCTAGTAGAATTCACCAGAGCACAGAGAGTACAGAGACGCTGCCACAGAAACACCGGAAATGACACAACTTGCTTACCGCAATACGTCAGCACGTCAGCACGTACGTCAAGTGCCCACCTGTCCATACCATGGCCAATAGAAAGGCGGTCTTAAGAGAAAGAAGCTGAAGGTCAAGATCAGACAGTAGCTCAAGAGGGGTCAAACAAAGCGCCCTAAGAACCACCTGGAGGTCCCAGGAGGGTAGTAAACACTTTCAAGATGGGAGACTCCATCTCACACCTCTCAAAAATTGCACACCCCGGGGATGTGTACCCGGAGACCTGCCATCACACTTCTCATGAAGTACAGAGATTGCTGCAAGGTAGCCCCTGATGGTTGATTCAGCCCGACCAAGGGCAACAAGGTGCTGGAGGAAGGACAGAATGGTAGAGATTTTGCAAGTAAAGGGATCCTCTTCCTTAGCACTGCACCAGTCCCTTAACACCTTCCACTTGCTGCTATACTGCCGCAGAGTGGAGGAGGCCCATGAAGCCTGCAATCTTATCTAGGCCAAGTGCACACTAGCGCTGCCGTTCGAGGGCCGCACATGAAGCTTTAGGATCTGGGGTTCTAGGTGCCATATGCTGCCGTGCACCTGGGACAACATGTCTGGTCTCAGTGGAAGACCCCATGGACAACCCTCCAGCATCTCGTAGATCTCTGCCATCCATGGCCTCTGTGGCCAATTCCCTGCCACCAAGAGCACCTGAGCACACTGCAGCCTCACACTCCTGAGGAATGCTGAAATGAGAGGAAGCGGGGGAAATGCATACAGCCTTACACTGGACCATGAAAGACTGAGGGCGTTCATCCCCAGTGGTCCTCGTGGACCGTGCACTGAGGACCACAGAGGATGCACCCTTGCATGCAGAGGTGGAGACTTCAATCCACCCTGGTGATTGATGTAGGACACTACAGCCGTGTTGTCTGTCCATATCATGACCTGCCTCCCCTGTACAGTTGGCAGGAAGTTTCTCAGGGCCAGGTGAACTGCCTCCATTTCGAGGAGGTTCACATGCCATCCCTGTTGTGCAGGACCCCAACAGCCGCGAACAGACCTGCCCTCCTAGACAGCAGACCAGCCGGATTGGGAGGCATCATTCGTAATAGTCACCCTGCAGCCTCCTAGGCCCAGGGGGATGCCGTCTAGGACAGCCTGAGACCGCCTCCACCACATGAGGACTTTGAGGGCTCTGTGTGACAAGGTGAGGATTTTCAACTGGTCCCTGGGTGGGAGGAGCTCCTGGCGACCAAACCACAATTGGAGAGGGCGTGGGTGTAATAAGCCCAGCTGACCTGAGCTGCTGCTGCAACAAAAACCAACATCCTCTGACACTCCAGCACTGACAACGACTTGCTGGAAATGCAACCCATGATGCACTCCATGATTGCACTCCGCCTCCTCTGAGTCAGGCATGCCTGCATCGTGGTCAAATCCAGAAGGAGACCAAGTACTCGACTGCCCTTGAAGCATAAGGCAGCTCTTTTCTGCATTCAAATGCAACCCTAGTGCAACCAGATATGCTAGCACATCTTTGTGTAACTGCATGCCAGGCGCTTTGATGGAGCACCCGCCAGCCAGTGGTCCTGATAGTTTAGTTTAACACTCGAATGCCCTTCTGCTGCAGGGGGATGAGTGCGACGTCCATGCATTTGGTGAAAGTGTGCGGTGAAAGGGACTGACTGAGGAGGATGTTGTATTCAAAGGCCCTCCCCTGAAAAGAAAACCTGAGGAACGGTCTGTGGTTCGGGCTGATGGGAATATGAAAACAGGCATCACGAAGGTCCACTGGTGTGAACCAGTCGCCTGCCCTTACAGCCTGAAACAAGGCCCTCAATGTCAGCATCTGAAAGGGAAGCACCTTGAGGAACTTGTTCAGGCGCCTCAAATCTAGAATTGGGCGGAACCCGCCGGTCCGCTTGGAAACAAGGAAGTAGCTGGAATAAAACCCTCGCCTCCTCTGGAGACAGAGGCCATATTGCACCTTTCCCTAGTAAGGCAGAAATCTCGCCGGCCAGAATGATGACAGGCTGGGAAAATAATTGAATCCCCAAAGACCCCCCTCACAGAACTTTACACCCAGGCAGTTACCAGGAAAGCCACCGCCATCACACAGGACCCCACCCACCCCCTGCACCCATCCTTCCAACTACTACCATCAGGTCGCCGGTACAAAGTCCCACTTTCCCAGAAGAACACATACAAAAAAACTTTTGTTCCCACTGCCATCACCACCCTGAACAGTTTAAAATAACAACTGAAGTCCCACCCAGATACACTGCTTTATCGTATATCTTGTATAATGTCTATTGTGTTTTGTGTGTCCTTGTCTATTTTATTGCAGAGCTTGCCAAAGACGAATTTCTGTTACTTGTGACAGACAATAAAGGTTTACAAAAAAAAAAAAAAAAAAATGGCAGCACGAGATTTGTCCCTTACTCTTATTTCCAGGATCCCCTGGAAGCGAGGGGGTCGGACCCTGAATTGCAGGCGATACCCCAACTCCAGAGTTCTGAGCACCCACGGACATGCACTGACACCAATCACTGAGGTGGGCGCTGGAAAAAGATGATGTCAGTGGGGCTGCACAGTCAGGAATACTGGCGGGCCCTGCCAGAACCCCGACCAGCGCGCTCTCTGTAGAGCGTGGGCAAGAACACTCATTGCCCTGTGACTGCTGTGGTCGAACCCCCCCTGTCCCGCTCTATCAGAGCTATGTGAGGGGTCCTGCTTAGCAAAATGTGGCCGCTGGAGACTAACATGCCTCTCTGGAGTTCTCCAAACCACCGGCCTCGACTGTCCAGGATGGTGAATGGACGGTACACTGCTGAACCTTCTGAGCCTCATCCAACGCAGCCTCTGCTGCCAGCCCAAACACCTCTTCAGGAGTTATCCCGACATCCATGACCGCAGCCCGGTCTGAATCCGGTAAACCCGACTGACTCAGCCAAATATGCGGGTCATGGTCAGTTGTGCCAGGGAATTACCCAGGACCCTGGCCTGAGTGCTAGCACACTGGATCACTGTATCCACTACCTTCGCCATTTCTGGCAGAGGTTCAGCTGGGCTTTTGGATTCCAGATCCCGTATCAGCCCCCCCACCATTAGGAGGGCATTCATGTTTGCCAGTCGAGAGGCCATGGCTGTAGACTGAAAAGTCTTTGCCACCAACCCATCCGTGGTGCGGCACTTCTTATTCAGATGCCGAGCGACCCTGCTGCCCATGGAGGAGGCCCCAGCCAACATCGCAGAAGTTGGCCACACCATCTAGGCTATGCTCTGAAGCCCCACTGAGGACACTGAGAGCAGAGTGGGGGGCGGGAGCATCCCTTGGTCGTGTCAAAGAGCCCTGCAATGATTTAATAAAACCAGGATACACAGGCAAAGGTGCCTGCCTCTGGCTCCTTGGGTCCCAGTCCAATGCAGAGGCTCTTGGTGGACATGTTGGACGCGGAACACCATCAGCCACTGCTGCCCGAGAGAACAGGGCTCCAACAGAAAAATCAGGAACGGGACCCACCTGGGCCACCTGATATTTAGCATCAGCCTGGACCTCTGTCCTCAAAAACACTCAGCTGCTCAGAGGCGCTGCAGCCAGAGCTGTTGGTCTTATCCAAATTTGTCTGAGGCAGTAAGAGAAAGAACATCAGAATGTGGATGCAAAAATGGAGGGGCCTGGTGTGACACATCCAACAGCTGTGCACCCATGCAATCAATCTTACGCATCTCCTCCAGCTGCTTTTGCATAAGGTCCAACCTCGGATCACAAAGCTGGCTCTGCCCACTTCCGCTTCCTCATCTTCTTCCTGCCAGCCAAAACATCTGGACTGGTGGGAACTGGACCCTGGCCAGGTGGTAGCGTGACTTCCAGGCCACTGTTCATTGTTTCACTGGCCTGAGACTCCATAGCAGGAAACACACTGCACCCCTCAGTGAATAAACTGGAGAGCAAAAAAAGATAACATGTAGGGAAACTCAGCAAAACAAAATGTGCTTTTCACGTAGGATTAATGAAGGGAGCAGCCCAACCTAAGGGCAGACAATACTATTGTGCCAGGACAATATAGAGAAGGCAACAATCCCTAGAAATTATTCCTTGATTTTCAGTGTAATACCACTCCAAAGCAATAGGCAGCGATATCGCGCTGAGCCGCTGTACGGATTGTTCTTAAACTGTCAAAACATTATTGTTCTTAAACTATGAAAACATTATCAAGTATGGCGATCCGCCATTAGGATAAACGTTTCCCTTTAATCTTCACGTCCCGTTCCCCGTTAATTTATGCCCCCGCCACACCACCATCACAATGCATACAAGGCACAAGCACAAAAAAGCAGAGGACAATGCAACACAGTCAACAAAGAGAATGTTCCTGAACTATGAAAACATTATTGTTCTTAAACTATGAAAACATTATCAGCAGGATGTTCTTTCATCAGGTAAATGAAACTGTGGGGCTGTAGGCACACTATCAATGAACATTTGTTTCAAGTTTGAAGAAGATTGCTCAAACTATGACCATTCTACAGTGTTTTTTCCATGAAAAGATCCAGGCGGAGCTCCAAATGACAGAGCGCTCACTCCGCTTCAAAACAGTACTATCAGTGATCAATCAATACTCAGCCACGGCTGTGCATGAGATCATGAGAAATCCTTTAGCTTTTCCCCTCGAAAAACGGCATGCCATGGCTTGTCACCATTCATCGTGATTTTGGACTTCGTGTATTTAGGCTGCTTTGGTGCGAAAACCATGAGGAATAAAAGAAAAACAACGGCGGATTCGGGAAGCTGAGAGCTTCCAAGCATCACATGGTTTGATGACGTAGTGCGCCTGTGAAATCCCATTTAACAGAGGAGGGAGGGAGCGCGGACGCCGGCGTCCAACCGGAGTTTAAGAGGTTAAATTCGAAGGAGGGGAAGAATTTTCTCAACATATCATTACAAACATTTAACATGGGCACATTTGCAGATACATGGTTTTTACTTGACAGGAAGGGGATTAAATTCAAATAAACGCAAGAAGTGTGTGTTCTCGAGAAAGGATCAGCACTCAGTGAATAACCTCCTAAGCACTATGATAAGCTATTATGGCAAGGCTTAACTATACAGACCAGTGAGCAGTGATGACTAACATGTTTTTGGGGTCATCCGGTCAGAACCTCCTTTCACCAGTGTTTCATCTAGTTAGTCCCACGAGACCTCCAGGAGGCTAGACAGTGATCTCTGGCGTCCCAGAGACACTGCCCTAATGCCAGGTCTCACTGCTCCCTGCACCAACCCAATGACCTCTTTACCTTACTTACACATGGCTTTCTCAGCCCAAACAGCACTGCCACCTTCAACAAACCCAGGCTCCGTACATGCGAGCTCCAGGTAGAGACAGTGCCGATACCACCTTTCCTACCACGTTCACCATACTCTATTTCACACGCTACATAGCGTAACTACAGTATAAGCTAAAGTTAAAGGAGATAGATAAACTCACAGGATCAGCAAACACACTCACCTTGCAGCATGGTCTCAAACAAAAGGGATTCAAATAGGCCACTCCCACACTTAAATAACCTTCCTCTTCCTGGATTTCCTCCTGAGAGGAAGTGGATCTCTCCACTTGATCTCAAGGAGTTGTGTACCCTGCTTAGTAGTTCCCCCTGCTGGTCCCCAACTGACATTATTCCTCCTCATCCAAATCCATTGACTAGATCTAGCTGCTTCATCTGACATTTCCTTCACTGTCTTCCTCAAACTCTGTCAACACACTCCGAGTTCCCCCAGGAGCAAGACACCTGATCTTGCTATGAATCCCCTCCACCCCACTTCCACTGGTCAAATCCTAGTTTTCCATCCTCGCTGCTCAGCTTCTGCTCCTAAGTCTGCATACCTAAGCTTTTTTCTTTCATAGACTTCTTTCACTGAGTCTTCCCAAGGAACTGTCAGCTCAATGAAATAAACTATCCGTTGACTAAGTCAGGCCTCTGCTTGGTACAAACGATTTCCTAGGGAACAACAAACTTTCCCCCTGAATCTACTTGCATTTCCCAATCACAAGCACCTTCTAGGCGGCCACACCCTTGCCTCCTTACTAACTTATCCCTTCTGTTTTTCTCCCCCTCACAGACAAACTGAATTGCTAAACTCCTATTCTTAAAAACTTCTGAATTTGCCTCTTTGTTTCCCTTCGATGCCTGCAGCTAAACTTTTCAACACCTGGTTATATCGCCATGTATATCAGCCTTGTGACAAACTGGAACCTGTAAATTAACTAAAGCTGAGACAAATGTAGTGGAGTCAAAAATACAGTGTGTACCTCTGAGGCAGATGAAGAGTGTAACGAATCATAGAATGAAATACACAAATTAAATACCTAAAACTTGTACTGAAGTAAAGTAAGCAAATACTAAGCAGTACTTAGTTACATTCCACCATTACAAACATGGTCACTGGTTGGTCTCTGGTTGGTTCCTAGTTGGTCTCTGGTTGCTCTCTGGTTGGTTTGGTCAGACTTATTAAGACTCAGTGTTTTTCCCGCAGGATGCTGGATGACTTCACTCATGAGGTGGACAACACTCAGTCCAGGTTGGACAACGTCATGAAGAAACTGGCCAAAGTGTCTCACATGACCAGCGGTAATCTGCCCGACAACACATGATGTCACCCTGATTGTTTTTCCTCAAGTAGAGACAGAAATAAAACACTAGTTTGTTAGTTTAGGAGTTACTGATTAGTTACTTATAGTTAGTTACTGAGCAGTTACTGATAGTAACAGTTACAGTTAGTTACTGATAGGTAAAGTTTGTTACTGGTAGTTACAGTTAGTTACTGATAGTTACAGATAGTGACAGTTAGTAATTGATACAGATTAGAGTTAGTTACTGATAAAGTTGGTTACTGACAGTTGCAGTTAGTTACTGATAGTTGCTTATAGTGACAGTTACTGATAGTTAGTTAGATATTTGTTAGTTACTGATAATTACAGTTAGTTACTGATAGTTACTGATTAGTTACAGTTAGTTATTGATAGTTACAATTAGATGCTCATTAGTTACTGATAGTTACAGTTAGTGATAGTTACAGATAGTGACAGTTACTGATAGTTACAGTTAGATATTCATTAGTTACTGATTGTTCCAGTTAGTTACTGATAGTTACTTATTAGTTACAGTTAGTTATTGGTAGTTACAATTAGATGCTCATTAGTTACTGATAGTTAGTTAGTTATTAATAGTCACTGATACTGACAGTTACTGATAGTTACAGTTCGATATATGACATCTATTGCACGTCTGTCTGTCCTGGAAGAGGGATCCCTCCTCAGTTGCTCTTCTGACCTTTCTACCATTTTTTTCCCCGTTAAAGGGTTTTTTGGGGAGTTTTTCCTGATCAGCTGTGAGGGTCCTAAGGACAGATGGATGTCGTATGCTGTAAAATGAGAATTAGTAATAGTTAGTTATAGTTAGTCATAGTTATAGTTAGTCGTAGTTAGTCACAGTTAGTTATAGTTAGTTAAGTTAGTCAAGTTAGTCATAGTTAGTTGTATTAAGCTATAGTTGGTTGCAGTTAGTTGTTTATAGTCGTAGTTAGTCACGGTTAGTTTAGTTCATTGTAGTTAGTCACAGTTCTAGTTAGTTATAGTTAGTCGTGGTTAGTTATAGTTAGTCACAGTTAGTTATTGTTAGTCTGTTAGTTATAGTAAGTTGTAGTTTCTTTGTATTCATAGTTAGTTTAGTTAGTTGTAGTTAGTCTTAGTCACACTTACAGTTGTAGTCAGTGAAAGTATGTTATAGTTTATTTGTAGTTAGTCGTAATTAGAAAATGTTACTTATAGTTAGTGGTAGTTACTTGTAGTTAGTCACAGTTAAAGTTTGTTACAGTTAGTCTTCGTTAGTTATAAACTAAGTGAATATAAATAAATTTGTGTTTGGTAGACTATTTCTTTGCTCTAACAATGCCTCTTGGCAATAAATCTTATACCGTTGGAAAGCCTGTTTATTTCCCTTTTAAATGGTGCCACATTTGTACAGTACATGCATTTGTGACATGAGCAGCAGAGCTGGGTATGTGAGTTGCGCCCATGAAAAATGTGCCAAATCTTCTCTGCCAATGCCCAACTATTTTGCTTTTGCTATTGACTCTTGTTTTGAGCTTCTGGTACCCTCAGGTGTTGACAGCACCTGTGAGCATGGGCCCTGTTTCAGTGGTCAGTTGGTGTCTGCTCCAAGAATCAACATGCCACGTTTGACTGATCTGGATAGGGCCCATGCGATAGGGCAACTTCAAGCTGGTGTTCTGCAAAACCAAGTTGCGGCATTATTTTGAGTGAGCCCTAGTACCATTTGCAAACTGAAGACCAAGTTCTATTTAACAGGGGATGTCAGAGACAGGCCGTGAAGTGGGGTGTCCCAAGAAGATGGTCCCCCAAGAAGACCATTTCCTCATCCTGTCAGCACTTACTCTGCACCCACTCCGGTCAGCACTGTAGGCAGTCTTCTACAAATTTGCAGTCAAGGTTTGCAAGACGACAGGGCTCTGCCCAGACAATGCCGAACAGACTGTACACAGCCAATCTCTGGTTTCATAGGGCTGCCAGGAGGCCTGCCACCGCTGCCCTTCACCGTTAGGACCATTTGTGCTGGCGTTGGCAACACGTGCACTGGAACCTGAACATGTGGAGGAACGTTATGTTCAACGATTAATCCAGATTCTGCCTATGGCAGTTGGATCGTAGGGTCAATGTGTGGAGAAGATTTAATTCAATTCAATTCAATTCAATTTTATTTATAAAGCCCAATATCACAAATACAATTTGCCTTACAGGGCTTTAAAGCATACGACATCCCTCTGTCCTTTAGACCCTCACAGCGGATAAGGAAAAACTCCCAAAAAAAAACCCTTTACCGGGGAAAGAAATGGTAGAAACCTCAGGAAGAGTAACTGAGGAGGGATCCCTCTTCCAGGACGGACAGACGTGCAATAGATGTCGTACAGAACAGATCAGCATAATAAATTAACAGTAATCTGTATGACACAATGAGAGAGAGAGAGAGAGACAGAGAGACAGAGAGAGAGAGAGATGCAGGACATCCTCGGTAATGACAGTAGCTTACAACAACATTCATGAAAGTAATAATATTGTTGTTATAGTTCTGGCTAGCATATGAGAGAGAGAGAGAGAGAGAAGGTGCCCGGTGTATTATAGGTGGTCCTCCGGCAGACTAGGCCTAAGTCAGCCTAACTAGGGGCTGGTACAAGGCAAGCCTGAGCCAGCCCTAACTATAAGCTTTATCAAAGAGGAAAGTCTTAAGTCGAGTCTTAAATGTGGAGACGGTGTCTGCCTCCTGGACTGTAACAGGAAGATGATTCCACAGGAGAGGAGCCTGATAGCTGAAGGCTCTGGCTCCTGATCTACTTTTGGAGACTTTAGGGACCACGAGTAACCCTGCGTTCTCAGAGCGCAGAGTTCTGGTGGGATAATATGGCACTATGAGCTCTTTAAGATATGATGGAGCTTGACCATTTAGAGCTTTATAAGTTAACAGTAGGATTTTAAATTCAATTCTGGATTTTACAGGGAGCCAGTGCAGAGAAGCTAAAACAGGAGAAATATGATCTCGTTTCTTGGTTCCTGTTAGTAGACGTGCTGCTGCATTCTGAATTAGTTGAGGAGTTTTTAATGATTTACTAGAGCTACCTGATAATAGAGAGTTACAGTAATCCAGCCTTGAGGTAACAAAAGCGTGGGCCAACTTTTCTGCATCTTTTCGGGTCAGGATAGGTCTAATTTTTGCAATATTACGCAGATGAAAAAATGCAGTCCGTCAGGTTTGTTTTAAATGAGAATTAAAAGACAAATCTTGATCAAATGTTACTCCGAGGTTTTTTACGGTAGTGGTAGAGGCCAGAGCAATGCCATCGAGAGAAACTATGTCATCAGATAAAGAGTCTCTGAGTTGTTTGGGGCCAAGAACAATAACTTCAGTTTTGTCTGAATTTAACATCAGGAAGTTGGTGCTCATCCAGGTTTTTATGTCTTTAAGACAATTATGAAGTTTAGTTAATTGATTACTTTCTTCTGGCTTCATCGATAAATACAACTGTGTATCATCCGCATAACAATGGAAATTTATAGAGTGATTTCTAATGATGTTGCCTAAAGGAAGCATATATTGAATAAATAGGATTGGTCCGAGCACAGAACCTTGTGGAACTCCAAAACAAACTTTAGTACGTGCGGATGATTCATTATGAACGTCAACAAACTGAAAACGATCAGATAAATAAGATTTAAACCAGCTTAGTGCAGAACCTGTTAGGCCA
This sequence comes from Epinephelus awoara, assembly GCA_035609425.1. Lineage (NCBI taxonomy): Eukaryota > Metazoa > Chordata > Actinopteri > Perciformes > Serranidae > Epinephelus > Epinephelus awoara. The sequence continues at coordinate 42,702,198 of CM069303.1, read as the reverse complement.
ATTAAGTGTTCCAGTCTCTGTAGCAGAATTTGATGGTCAATTGTGTCAAACGCCGCACTAAGATCTAATAAAACAAGTACAGAGACGAGTCCTTTGTCTGAAGCAATCAGAAGGTCATTTGTAATTTTAACTAGTGCTGTCTCAGTGCTATGATGCACTCTAAATCCTGACTGTAATTCCTCAAATAAATTATTATCATTTAGGTGGTTGGGGGACAGACACCGTTGGTATAAAACTATGAAAACTATGGCTGGGAACTAGAAGCTCAGAGAGGCGTATAGGACTGCGACTCTCTGTCCTGGTCTCACCTCTGGGTTGTCAGGGATTTAATTTACTAATAAAATTTTCCAGGTTCCTAGAAATGAGAGCAGCTCCATCCAAAGTGGGATGAATGCCGTCTCTCCTAATGAGACCAGGTTTTCCCCAGAAAGTTTGCCAATTATTAACGAAACCCACATCATTTGCTAGACACCACCTGGACAGCCAGCAATTAAATGATGACATGCGGCTAAACATGTCATCAGAGGTCAGATTTGGGAGGGGTCCAGAGAAAACTACGGAGTCCGACATCGTTTTTGCATATTCACACACCGAGGCAATATTAATTTTAGTGACCTCCGATTGGCGTAACTGGGTGTCATTAACGCCGACGTGAATAACAATCTTACTGAATCTATGTTTAGCTTTAGCCAGCAGTTTTAAATTTGATTCGAATGCGGAGAACACTTTGCTGATTCCTGCACCAATCTCTTGGTGGAGGCAGTGTGATGGTGTGGGGCGGCATCTTCCTCACTTGAAAAACGAGGCTTGTAATCATTGGACGCAATCTCAATGCAGAGAGATATCAAAATGAAATTCTACAACCAGTGGCAATTTCATATCTCCACAGTCTGGGACCGAACTCTATCCTCTGAGATGACAACGCTCGCCCCCACAGAGCAGGGTTTATCAGAGACTACTTCCAGAATTTGGGAGTGGAGAGGAGGGAATGGCCAGCAGTCGTGACCTCAACCCCATTGAACACTTGTGGGATCAGCTTGGGCATGCTGTTTGTGCCAGAGTGACCAACACAACCACGTTGGTTGACTTGCGACAAATGCTGGTTGAAGAAGGGGTTGCCATCCGACAGCAGTGTGTGACCAGGCTGGTGACCAGCATGAGGGGGAGGTCCCAGGCTGTTGTGGCTGTGTATGGTTCTTCCACACGCTGCTGAGGCTTCTGTTTGTTAAATGAATAAATTGTTAAATTGCCAATATGTCTTTAGACTTCAGTCATCCAATCCACCAAACCAAGACCGAGAGTCAACAGCAAAAAAAAAAGCTGTTTGGCATTGGCAGAGAAGATTTGGCAAATTTTTCATGGGCACAACCCACATACTCAGCTCTGCTGTTCATCCCACAAATACATGTTCCTTACAAATGTGGCTCCATTTAAAAGGGAAATAAACAGGCTTTCCAACGGTATAAGATTTATTGCCAAGAGGCATTGTTACAGCAAAGAAATAATCTACCAAACGCAAATTTCCTGACTTTTTTTGCTCATTTTTGTTGTTAGGTAGTCGTATAGTTATAGTTAGTTGTACTCAGTTGAACTTAGTTTTAGTTAGTCGTAGTTAGTCGTACTGTGTTGCAGTTAGTTTTAGTTCATTAAAATTAGTCGTACATAGTTGCAGTTTGTTGTAATTAGTCGTAGTTTGTTGTACTCAGGTGTACCTAGCTCTAGTAGGGGTGGGTGATATGGCTGAAAAGTATATCACGATATAGCTTGTTCATATTGATCGATAACGATAATTATCGCTAATTTTTTTAAAACCTATTTGAAATAAAAATTTTAACACATTTATTTCAAACTCAGTAGCTTTCTTCTGATTTCAATCACAGTCATTAGACAAGGCACACGGAGGAAAATGTAATGTCAACACAACCATTAGAAAACACACAAATAAATGAACATACACAAGATGGTATAAAAACTAAAATAAAAAATTAACCGTTTTCTCTTGACATCAAGTAAAGCTAGTAAATGCTTTCAGGCAAACATATCTGTAAAGACGAGCAGCTGAACTGAAGACTATGTACAGATGAATAAGTGATTCACATAGTGAGGAAAGTGCATTGTAGAAATTAGTGCAAAGCTGAGGTAGACTACAAGGTAGACTTGTAATGACATAACAGCATTGGACATCCAGTAAAATGATAAGATCAATTCAAACCAACGTAAATTGAATTAAAATGCTTTAAGACGAGCAGCTAAGAAATGACAAATAACTGTAACAACTGTTACAGTGCTGGTATACTGGACAAGATCTGAATGATGAGTACATATTTCACACAGTGTCTGAATCTGCGCACTGCCTTTGAATCGTCCCCCATTTGAAGTCTAATGTTTTAATCGTCTCTCTTTCTACAAATCTTTATTGTATTCTTTCCATATTACCCCACTTGTTAGTGAACCTCCATTAATCACGTAATTTAAATGTGAAAAGTCTCATTGACTGACCCCCACCTGTGTGTATGTGGAGAAGGAGAGGGGCTGAGGGAGCGGAGCTGTGGAAACATTTTGCACTCTGACATACTATCATGCGTTTAAATAACTTATTAGACAGATATATAGAGAGAAAGGCAACATTTAGAGAGCAAGCCCAAATAAGCAACTCCAGCCCGACTCCGAGGGTAACTTGCTTGGCTTTCCTTGTGTTTTTTTCCCGACAGAATGCAGTAACATTATCAAACGTTATATCTAACATTTTTTCTATTGACAGCACATAAGTGTTTATCGCGATACAATATGTTATGGTTTTATCATCCACCATTAAGTACTAGTTAGTAATAGTTAGTTTTAGTGAGCAATAGCTAGTTGTAGTTAGTTTTAGTGAGCAATAGCTAGTTGTAGTTAGTTATAGTTAGTTGTCCGTAGTCGTAGTTAGTTGTGGTTTGTTGTAGTTAGTTATAGTTAGTTTTAGTGAGCAATAGCTAGTTGTAGTTAGTTGTCCGTAGTCGTAGTTATACTTAGTTTTAGTTAGTTGTACTTACTTGTAGTTACTTATAGTTAAATTTTGATATTGTAAGTAGTAGTTTTAGTAAGTTGTAGTTAGTTGTAGTTAGTTTTGTTATAGTTCGTTGTACTTAGTCATTGTCAGGTCTTGTTAGTTCAGACGTACTTCAATGTAGTTCGTTAGCCGGGATCCGGTGATGGCTCTAGCCGAGCCGGCTGCCACCACCGGCTACTGGAGTAACTTACAGCTGTAGAGCGCTTTTACCAGCTCCTCTAGTCACTGAGCCTCACCTCCATCTCAGCAAATATATTACATTTATTACAGGTACCATCATCATTGAAGCAGGCAGGGGAATAGCTAAACACAGCAGAGACCGAGACATCGCTAACTGCTAGATGAGGCGAGTGGGTTGGGGGGTGGAGAGCAGAGGTAGAGGGAGGTGTGGCTCATGACACACTTTGTTTTGGTCTACAGGCAGTGCACAACAGCAAACCTAGCGTTGAAACGATTTTGCTTTTTGCCCCTTTTAAGAAAAGTTAGTTGTAGGTAGTTATGCAGTAGTTACTTATAGTTAGTTGTAGTTTAGTTAGTCATAGTTGGTGGTAGTTAGTTGTTCTAGTTAGGTATGCAGTAGTTAATAAGAGTTAGTTGTTAGTCATTGTTAGTTATAGGCGTAGTCCACTCTGTCCTAACTAATCACCTGTGATTTAAGTTACAGTGGTTGATAGCTGAAAGTTGAAGATTTACTGTATTAACTGTCTGTATTTCAACAGATCGTCGTCAGTGGTGTGCGATCGGAGTGTTGCTCGCAATTCTCTTCGTTGTCATCCTTCTCTTCTTCATCCTGTGATTGATGCTTCCCTTCTGTCAGCACAGAGTACGTCTTAAATCTGCATCTACTGGACCCTACTGGATTCTACTGAACTCTTCTGGACCCTACCGGACTCTACTGTGTTCTTCTGGACCCTACCTGACTCTACTGAACTCTTCTAGACCCTACTGGACTCTACTGAACTTTTCTGGACCCTACCTGACTCTACTGAACTCTTCTGGACCCTACCCGACTCTACTGAACTCTTCTGGACCTTACCCGACTCTACTGAACTCTTCTGGACCCTACCGGACTCTATTGAACTCTTCTGGACCAAACCAGACTCAGCTGAACTCTTCTGGACCCTGCTAAAGTCTTCTGAACTCTACTGGACTCTGATGGCTCACTTTGTGTGAAACCATGAAACAAAATGAGAAACAGTTCAGTCGAGTAAAGTCCTGGTCCTGAAGCATCTGGACTGAAGACACTTCGGACGATACCATTCTGGGATGTAAAGGTTTTAATCAAATACCTATGTCATCCTTAGGACAGGTAACACACCTGAGGACAGGTAACACATCAGAGGACAGGTAACACACCTGAGGGGCCAATAAGGCTTCTGGAGAAATAGAAGGAGACTGAAGCTTTAATGTAGTTTAACATCAACACAAACTTCAGATTAACTCCAGTTTTATTCCAGTTTAATCCCAGTTTAACTCCAGTTTGATCCCAGTTTATTTCTAGTTTAACTCCAGTTTAATCCTAGTTTAAATACATTTGAGTCCCAGTTTAACTCCAGTGTAATCCCAGTTTAATACCAGTTCAAACCCAGATTAATCCCAGTTCCCTGTTTAATCCTAGTTCAACTCCAGTTCAAACCCAGTTTAATCCCAGTTTAACTCCAGTTTAACTACATCTTTTCTTTTAATGTGCAAAATAAAAGCAAGTTTATTGACTTTTTAAAATCTGGAAATCAGTCTCTTTGTACCAGTTACCACTGGTCCCTGCTGGACTATACTGAACTCTACTGTTGTCAGCTGGACTCTACTGGTATCAGATGGACTCTATTGGACTCTACTGATGTCAGTTGGACTCTGTTGGACTCAGCTGGACTATGCTGGTGTCAGCTGGACTCTACTGGTGTCAGCTGTATTCTGCTGGACTCTACTGGACTGTAAAGGCACTTTGGTTCTTTGAGTGTTTGACTGTTAGAGGTCAAAGGTCAAACCAGTTACAAACATGTTTCATGTGTTTTAATGTTTGTTTTATTTAAAGGGCTGAACATCACCAGTTTAACTACAGTTTAATCCCAGTTTTACTTCAGTTTAGTTCCAGTTTAATCCCAGTTTAACTCCAGTTTAATCCCAGGTTGACTTCAGTTTAACTCCAGTTTAAGCCCAGTGTAACTCCAGTGTAATCCCAGTTTAACTCCAGTTAATTCCAGTTTAACTCCATTTTAACTCCAGTGTAATCCCAGTTTAACTCCAGTTAACCCCAGTTTAACTCCAGTTTAATCCCAGTGTAATCCCAGTTTAAAGTACGGGCAGTGTGAAGTCAGAGGCGTGTTTCTGAGCATGTTAATGACGCGTGAATTGGGTGCGACTGCATCAAACTGGTTTAAACGGTTTCTGTGTTTTGGAGTCTGTGGGTGAGGCTAAAATGATCCCACCCACCTGACCCCTCTGTGGGCAGGGTTAATTGTCTCAGTGAATTATTTGAGTTATTATCATAAATCCGCCTCCGCACGATATAATCACTACAGCAGGTAGCATCACTTCTTCAGTCTGAGTTACAGCGCTCATCATTACATCGTTTTTCTGTCACTTGACAAACTCAGAAAACCTGGATTTTAAATAAACACGAGTCTGGATATTAATCCCAGTTTAACACCAGTTTAATCCCATTTTAACTCCAGTTTCATCCCAGTTTAATCCCAGTTTAACTACAGTTTAACTTTGATGTAATTCAGGGTTCTGGTCGGAGTTTGTTTCTTAGGGCGGGGTTTGTTGATTGTGGAAAATAACACTAAACTTTATGTTTTTGTTTACAGTTTGTGTTTGTGTTTGTTTTACTGACTGAATCTTTTTGTTTTGATGTTGTTTTCCTGAACTGTTTATTTTACTGCTTTTATTTTGAAGTCCTGAATCAGCACATTGATCAGTGGGAACTTCCTGCTGCAGCTGCATCACAATAAAGGCTTTTCACCAGTGAAACTCTGGAAGGCTTTTACTGTGAAGCAGGTGCAGGAAGTGTGTCCTGAAGGTTAGCGTCCGTTTGATCAGGTGACAGCAGCCAATCACATCAGAGTTATGGTACGCGTGGCAGTGAGACGTCACGGTGATGACACGTATTTCCTGTTAAAGACACAGTGTTCAGAGCTCATCCAATAAAAATCTATATCAGACGTTACTGGTCATTATCAGTGTTTATTTATAAAATAAATCCACTGTTACTGCTGCACGACAAAAACATGATGATAAAGATAAAGATGAAGATGATGATGGTGATGATGTCATTGATGATAATAACCACTCCACGCTTTTGTTGAAATGAAAGCAGCAGGTCAGTAACTGAATTTTTACTGATTAAGACATTTAGTTTAAAGTAAAACTGTTCTTGATCAGTTTATCGGACATTGATCAATTTAACAGTTATTGATCAGGTTATCGGACATTGATCAGTTTAACAGTTATTGATCGGTGAATGAAAACATCTGTCTTTATTATTTTTATTTTATCTGGACGTCAACAGTTTTATGAAACTGAATTTTATTTCAATAAACTGAATCAGAAAATAAAACCGATCTTTGAAATATTTTCTGTTTGTTTTTGACAAGTTAAAGAAAATGTTTTTAACTTGTCAGCAGGAAGTCATTTTTTCATCACATCTGTAATCAGATTACTTTTCTGATGGTTATAATCACAGATGTTTTAAATCACATCACAGTGGCACAAACATGATCTGATCATAGATTTACAGAAAGGAAATGGTTCAAAGTTTTTATTTTCAATTAAAAACATTTAAAATTGACTTCCGGTGATGACCTCCACAGAGGGAGACGTGTCCCGAGAGTGCTCCTCAGTCTAATCCTTTAGTTTAAAGTTTAACCCGCTTTAAATTGTACAAAGACACATAACTAACCTGTTAAGTAAGCGAGCAAGCTGCAAAGTTAAAAAATGACCAAAGGAAAGGTGCCAAAACAGCAGCAACTAAAACAATATTTAGCTAACAGCACAGAAGAAGCTAAAGCTAGCCCACCCCAAGAAGACGGCTCGGCTATGCTAGCTGCGGAAAACTTGGAGACGGAAAACGACAACGACCAGGCCGAATCTGCTCCTCCTTGGGCACAGAAGATTATCGTTGAGCTTGGCTCGGTTCAGCAAAGAATAGAGGAACATCTGCCGGCAATACAAGCCACAACGACCAGGATTGAATCGGAGTTGTCTGGCCTAGCCACCCGTATCACCCAAGCAGAACAGCGCATATCGGAGGTGGAAGATCAACTATCACCACTTGCAGCTAAGTACAAGGCACTCGAGGCTTCGACAAATGAACTGGTGCAAAAAGTGGATTACTTGTAGAATTATTCACGGAAGAAGAACTTGCGTATCGTCAACATCCCAGAAAATATGAAAGGGTCAACATTAAAACCTTCACAACTGACCTGCTCAAAGCCGTCCTTCAGATCCCAGCTGACCAACCGGCACCGGAGCTGGAGTGGGTGCATAGGCTGGGCTTAGAGAGAGGGCAAAACGAAAAGCCATGCATCATCCTCCTCAAACTGCTCCGGTTCCAAGATAAAGAAAAGATCCTCAGAGCCTCACGTAAGAGCAAAGAACTTGTATTCAAGTCACAAAAGTTCTTCATATTCCAAGATTATTCAGCGGCGGTGTCACGGAAGAGAATGGAATATAATACCATCAAAGCTGCGCTGCACCAGCGGGATATTCCCTTCAGAGTGCTGTTCCCGGCCCGACTGATTGTCAAGATTGGACCGAAGACATACAACTTCGACACACCGACCAAAGCCAAAGAGGAACTCTCTCACCTGTTACCTGACACTCGCTTCTGAACTAATGTTGCGGATCACAGCGCAACATGTGGGTTTGTTTACAACAAGCGGGAGTCCCGAATATGGATAATAATAACACATTTCTTTTTCTTTCCTTGTCATAAAGCCGAGGGTGTCTTTGTTTAATTTGCATCCGAACTGATACAGCGGATCACAGTGTGAGATTATGTGTGTTTGTCTACAACAAGCGGGAGCCCCGAACTTGAATAATAATAACACATTGCTTTTGGTTAACAACCTCCCGACTTGAAGGGAGGTTAGTGTCTCCCACACATGCTTTCTTTTCTGGCCATAAAGCCGAAGGTGTCTGTCTTAATTTTCAGCTTTGTCATTGTTACCAAACTACAGTTTTAGTTAAGAAATTATGATGGTACTCCTGTTATACGTATGTCTGCTTTATAGATTAACAGATGTGTATAAAGTAGTTTGGGAAAGCTACCATAAGGGTTATTTAAAATTACTACTGGGGCTGCACTTAGGTTGACCTGTTCACACAGCGGCATTGGCGGATAGCCTCTGGGTTCTAGTTTACCTTTTATTTTGGAGCCAGTTGGTTCATTACTATATAGCTTTTTGCTTTATCCTCTTTATTTTTTATATATTCTTCACTATTGAGGGTCTATATTTCATAACTAATATCTGTGAGCTGAGTTGTTGTAAATATGGGAAGGGGGCTAGAGATGGGACAACGATGTGGGCCATTCATACAATAACTCCCGGTATCTTAAAATGTCAAATGAAATGAATAGTCAAAACTTAAATAAGGTAGCTGTCTCATGCTGGAATGTAGATGGTCTGATCAGTCCCGTGAAGCGTACGCGTATTTTGTGTCACTTGGCAAAACTTAAATCAGAAATAGCATTATTACAAGAAACACACCTCACACAAGCAGAAGCTGGTAAATTCAAACAGAAATGGGTCGGGCAGGTTTACCACTCAGGATTCAACAGCAAAAGTAGGGGAGTAGCAATATTGGTACATAAAAAAACACCTTTTGTTCTTAAAGATTCCATTGCCGACCCCGAAGGCAGATACATTATTATTGACGGTTTACTTTACAATGAGCCAATAGCTATTATTAATGTATATGGTCCAAACATAAAAACTGCCTCCTTTTTTAATGACCTTAACACTATTATCCCACAATATGCAGGTAAACCTATTATAATGGCTGGTGACTTCAATGCTGTCCCTAACCCCAAATTAGAAAGAAGTACCAAACCCCTTCCTTCGGATCGATCAATTACTGATGCTCTCACTAATCTGTGCAAAAATGTTGGAGTGTTTGATGTATGGCGATTACTAAATCCAGAGGACAGAAATTATACTTTCTATTCCAAACCACACAAATCTTACTCCAGAATAGACGCATTCTGGGTGTCCCAAGAAATACTCTCAAATGTCTGGAACACCGAGATCGATAACATGATATACAGTGACCACTGCCCCATTACACTTGCGTTTTCCCCTTCCCTTCACCATATCAAGTCCTCCATGTGGAAATTGAATAATTCCTTACTCTTAAATGATAAATTAATAGAAATGATTAATACTGAAACTCAACACTTCTTTGAAACAAACACGGAATCAGTTAATTCATTTGCTACAGTATGGGATGCATATAAACCTACATGTAGGGGGTGGCTTATTAGCTTTGCTACTAACCAGAAAAAAGAGAGATCCAAAAAATTAGCAGAATATACTAATAAATTGTCTGCACTAGAAACAGCCCACAAAGCAAACCCAACTAATGATCAGCTATATACTGACATGCTGAAAACTAGGTTAGAGATAAAGAATTTAATAAATAAGAAGACAGAATTTGATTTATACCGCTTAAAAACAAAATATTTTGAGAATGGAGATAAGGCCGGAAGATTACTGGCCTATAGGCTGCAAAAGGCGAGGACTTCTCGTCTAATTCCCACAATTAAATCAGACAATAGTGAAATATTAAAGTCCCCGCAAGACATCAATACGAGATTTAGGGAATACTACAAAACATTGTATTCTTCAGAGGTCAACCCAACTCCTGAAGGTTTGGAAAGATTTTTCAGTAAAATAAATGTGCCAACCATATCAACTGCAGATAGAGAAGAGCTTGAAAAACCAATATCTCAAGAAGAGATTCTCACCTCCATCAAAAAAATGACCAGCGGCAAAGCCCCTGGTGATGACGGGTTCAGCATCAACTTTTATAAAACATTCTCATCTAAGTTAGTTGACAAGCTACAAAGGGTTTTTAATGAGGCAAAAGAAAAAGGTCACCTACCCGATTCAACAAACTCCTCCCTCATCACGGTGCTATTGAAACCAGATAGGGACCCATTACAATGTGGAGGATACCGCCCCATTTCTCTTCTTAATTCAGATAGGAAGATATATGCAAAAATATTTGCAAGAAGACTAGACAATATTTTACCTAAATTGATTCATATTGACCAAGCGGGCTTCGTAAAATCCAGACAAATTGCAGATAACATGAGAAAGCTAATTCACACAATGCATTACGCCAACTCAACACCTGATCCTACAATTGCTGTTGTCCACCTGGACAACGGGCTACAACGCTCATCATCGGGGACTCCATCCTCCGGGAATGTCCGTCTGAGGGGGGCGCTCACCCTGTCCTTTCCCGGCGCCACCATTACAGACATAACGGAGAAAATCCCAAGCATTCTGGATTCACACCCCCAGGTAAACCGAGATTTTAAAACAGGATTTTACACAGCTTTTTAACAAACTCTCACAGTCCCAGCTGCATGTTTTTATCTCCGGCCCCACCCCCACCTGTGGCAGGGGCATTGGGCGTTTCAGCAGGCTGCTCAGTCTGAACACCTGGCTCTCCTCTGCCTGCAGCACCTACAATGTTGGTTTCATTGACAATTTTGATGTCTTTTGGGAGAGGAGACATCTTTTTGGAAATGATGGCCTTCACCTAAACAGGGCCGGCACCCGCGTGTTGTCCACCAACCTGGCATATGGTGTGCAACACGCCCACGTCACCACACTCTCCTCCCACCACCCCAAATCTGCACAGACTGACCCGTCCGCTACTGATTGATGTCCTCCCGGTCCCAGTTTCTATGTTTTTAGTTCCACCTCTGATCAGAACACACACAATACTGGACTTGGACCTTCCGTTTTCACTAATAATTAATCAATTCCTGTCATCATCATGCAGCGCCAGCAAAGCAGATTTCTCAATGTTCACTCGGTGAACTTCAATAACCTCAGACCCTTTTATTTTCTACCAGGGGTGGTTAAAGAGGAGGCGGAACTGCTTCGATCTCTAGAAAGACATTAAATTCAAAGGAAGTGTTTTTAAACAGCTACTCATCATTTGAGCTTCATGCCTTTGTTTTTAGCAGTCCTCCAATCCTTTGCATTACTGTTTACAGACCACCCCACCACTCCACTTCTTTTATCAGTGAATTTTCTGAGCTTTTATCAACAATACACACCACCTATAACAGAATTTTAATAACTGGTGATTTTAATCTGCACATTGATAACATCTCTGACCCATTGTCAAGAGAATTTTTAAACCTTTTAAACTGCATGGATTTTAACCAACATGTAACACAGCCGACTCACAACAGAGGACACACCCTGGACCTGGTCATAACCTATGGCCTGTCCACTGGTGTGTCCTCTGTTGTTGACCTGGCTGTATCTGGCCACTATTGTGTGTATTTTAACATCACCGGTTTTAATCATCAGGAGGCCCCGGTGAGAACGGTGAGGAAACGCTACCTTACTTCCGAAGTGGTTGCAAATTTTATCGAGATTTTACAGAGCACTCCTGCTGAAATTCTACCCGCACCTTGTGATTTTATTTTTTGACAATTTTAACAGTAAATTGAAATCAACATTGGACTCTGTGGCTCCACTTTTAACTAAAACCATAAAAAGTAAACATTGTCAAAATTTTGAACTCAGACGAGGGACACCTCAGGGTTGCCCTCTGAGCCCTATGCTTTTTATTTTGTCTTTAGAACCTCTAGCCGCACTAATCAGAGAAAATCAAAACATTAAAGGAATTTCAGCCCCACTAACGGAGATAAAAAATAAGTCTATTTGCCGATGACATTTTATTAACACTGGCAGACCCCCCAACATCCCTTAAACATACTCTTGAGACTGTGAAAGAATTCGGAGCCATCTCAGGATATAAGATAAATTGGGATAAGACTCAGGCTTTACCTTTAAATGTTCATTGCCCTAAGTCCCTTATTGCTAATCTTCCCCTGAAATGGTCGCCCGAAGGAATGCGCTATTGCCCCTTTTAATTTGAAAAACCTCCTAATTCGAGTCAAGGATGATATTGAGAGATGGAAATCTCTCCCTTTAACCATATGGGGCAAAATAGATAGTATAAAAATGAATATCATTCCGAGGATCACTTTTCTTGTGGCTGCCATCCCCCTCCCCTTTGATAACTGTTTTCTTTTAAAGAGATAGATGCAACGCTCAGAGACTTAATATGGAACAACAAAACCCCTAGGATAAGCCGTAAAAACCTAAATGTGGACAGGGAAAAGGGAGGCCTTGGTCTTCCAAATGTGTATAAGTATTATATGGCATTTAACTCTAGATACCCCCTTAAATGGGGTTATGGCTCTGATTTAAGGGACACGAAATGGGAGAGCATTGAGCAGGAAGTTTTAGATGGGTTAAACGATAGGATCACATTACAAGGACTGTGGTATGCCCCCTTTTGTAAAAAAAAATTGAAAACCCTTTGATCAAGTTTTCATGCTCCATAGCTAAAATTCTCCCAGGATTCCATTTTGGTACAACTGCAGGTTCACACTGAATGGCCGGCCACTTAGAAATGAGATCTGGGATTCCAAAGGTATCAGAATTCTAGAAGACATAACAAACCAACATGACAGAAAACTGAAAACATTTGAGCAGCTTAAAGCTACATATGGTGTTGAAAATTAAGATTATTTAAAATACATGCAAATAAGGTCTCATTTGACCAAATATTTGGGTGAAGCTGTAACTATACCCAGAGTGACTGAAACTGAGTCCAAATTAGAATTAACAATCAAACAGAAGGTCAAAATTGCATCGAAGATGTATAAACTTATAAATAATATATCAGGAGACAAATGGAAAGCGGTTCTAAGAAACTGGGAAACAGACCTAGATATATCATGGGAAACTGAAGAATGGGACCATGTCTGGAAAACATTACACAGAGTTTCCAAATCTGTAAAGAATAAAATGATTAATTATAATTTTGTACATAGGATATATTTTACTCCAGGTAGATTGTATAAGATGGGTGTATCTGAGTCTGATCTCTGTTGGCACTGTAAGCTAAAGATAAGATAGAGAAGATAAAGGTACCTTCTATCATATGGTGTGGGCCTGTACTAAAGTAAAGGCATTCTGGGACAAGGTTACTCAATCTCTGGGAAATATCATAGGCACTACTGTTCACTGTGATCCTGCATTGTGTCTCTTGAATTACATCTCTGAAAGGAACTGGTCCAAACATGACAGATGGATCCTAACATCTGGATATATGACAGCCAAAAGACTGATCGCAACAAACTGGAAGGATGCAGACAAACTGAAAGAGGGACAATGGCTTCATACTTTTCTTGAGACTATTTCCATGGAGGGAGCAACTTCCAATCTTTCTGAACTGTATAATGAAGAGCAACAAGTGTGGAAGGACATAATGGACACTATTCGTAATATACCTACATTCCCTAGATTCACGAGATATGCCCCTTGTGCCACATAATAGGCCCATTATCATCCTGGTAACGATGAATTGACATGTCCCATGCCCTGATTAGTCTATCACCTATATCTTCATCTCAATGAGATAAACATGACCCTCTGGTAGTTTTCTTTTTGTATTTATTTCCTTTTCCTCTCCTTTTCTTTTTTTTCTCTCTCTCTCTCTTTTTATCAAAAATATTTTGAAGAATATGTGTAATGTAATGACCTTTTTCTATATGTTAAAAACAATAAAAGTTCAAGTTAAAAATAAAAAAAACATTTAAAATTAAAACGTTACAGTGGACACGTCCACACAAGGACACGATGAGCTCAACTCCGCTCAAACCGAGGGAGCCCTGGTCAGTGGTGGCCAGGGGCTCTGGGGCTTGTCCATCTCCTCTGCCTCCGGAGCTGCTGCTGGGTAACAGGTATGACATCCTAAGCCTGCAGGACTTCCCTCCCTCGGATGCTTCGTCCAGCTCTCCTGTGGAACCTGTACATCCAGCTGGCCGTGGCTCTCACCAGTCCAGGAGTTGGCATCCGCTTGTCCAGCCTGACCCCTCCCCTCCATCCCGGTCAGGAGGGAACGCGGCCTGGCGCCACAAACCTTAGGCTCCATCCCTCCAACTCAGGAGCAGCGCACCCTCTCTGTGCTAGTGATTGAGACCTCCATGGTCAGGCACGTGGAAGTGCACAACGGCCGCACCTTCTGCCACCCTGGTGCCCGTGTCAGTGAGGTTGCATCCTCCGCCTTCCAGCTGACTGCATGGCACAGCTCGGCTTCCGTGCTGGTCCTGGAGGCCTTTATCAACGACCTCAGGAACCAGCAGTCAGAGGTCCTCAAGCACAACTTCATCTCCCTGGTGGACCGCCTGTTGGACACGGGGAAGCGGCTAATTATTTCTGGCCCGCTTCCCCCACCTTATTATGGTGACGTCACCACCAGCCGTCTTCGCCAGCTGCACCTGTGGCTGAAGGGATACTGTTTGGCCAAAAGTATTCCTTTTGTGGACAATTTTATAGCTTTTTTTAAATAGACCCCACTTTTTAAACGAGGCAGCCTCCACCCAAACCAGGAGGGATCACAGCTTTTATCAGTTAACATTGACCTGACCGTCCGATCCTGCACCACAGCCACCTCCTGACTCACTGTTCACACTTTCAGACCCTCTACCTCTCACCCACCTCCTCCCTCCTCCAATACACATTGCACCACACACACTTCTTCCTCAGTAGCACCTTCTCTGCAACCGGAAACATAGGACATTCAATCAATCAATCAATTTTATTTATAAAGCCCAATATCACAAATACAATTTGCCTCACAGGGCTTTACAGCATACGACATCCCTCTGTCCTTTAGACCCTCACAGCGGCTAAGGAAAAACTCCCCAAAAAAACCCCTTTACCGGGGGAAAAAAATGGTAGAAACCTCAGGAAGAGCAACTGAGGAGGGATCCCTCTTCCAGGACGGACAGACGTGCAGTAGATGTCGTACAGAACAGATCAGCATAACAAATTAACAGTAATCTGTATGACACAATACAGTAATCGGTATGACATCCTCAGTAATGACAGTAGCTTACAACAACATTCATGAAAGTAATAATACTGTCGTTATAGTTCTGGCTACTGTGGTACAGTATGTTGAAAGTATATATTAGTATCAGGCAGTATACATGTATGATAATATCATATGTCTATAATAGCAGTAGAAGTATGACTAATGATTAATGATGACAGCAGCAGCAGCAGCAGGAGGCATCTGGCAGGACCACGGCAGCAGCACAACCACACACGTCACACTATCCAGGCACCGCTGCAATACGAGTTAACCTGAGAGACAGTGGAGCACAAAGGCTCCGGAGAAGAAACCGAGTTAGTGACATCCAGAATGGCCGAGTAAAATAGATACAGTAATAGGATACGAGAGAGAGAGGGAGAGAGAGAGAGCGAGAGCGCGAGAGAGAGAGAGAAGGTGCCCGGTGCATTAAAGGTGGTCCTCCGGTTGACTAGGCCTAAGTCAGCCTAACTAGGGGCTGGTACTAGGCAAGCCCGAGCCAGCCCTAACTATAAGCTTTATCAAAGAGGAAAGTCTTAAGTCTAGCCTTAAATGTCGAGACGGTGTCTGCCTCCCGGACCGTAACAGGAAGATGATTCCACAGGAGAGGAGCCTGATAGCTGAAGGCTCTGGCTCCTGATCTACTTTTGGAGACTTTAGGGACCACGAGTAACCCTGCGTTCTCAGAGCGCAGAGTTCTGGTGGGATAATAAGGCACTATGAGCTCTCTAAGATATGATGGAGCTTGACCATTTAGAGCTTTATAAGTTAACAGTAGGATTTTAAATTCAATTCTGGATTTTACAGGGAGCCAGTGCAGAGAAGCTAAAACAGGAGAAATATGATCTCGTTTCTTAGTTCCTGTTAGTACACGTGCTGCTGCATTCTGAATTAGCTGAAGAGTTTTTAATGATTTACTAGAGCTACCTGATAGTAGAGAGTTACAGTAATCCAGCCTCGAGGTAACAAAAGCGTGGACCAATTTTTCTGCATCTTTTTGGGTCAAGATAGGCCTAATTTTTGCAATATTACGCAGATGAAAAAATGCAGTCCGTGAGGTTTGTTTTAAATGAGAATTGAAAGACAGATTTTGATCAAATGTTACTCCGAGGTTTCTTACGGTAGTGGTAGAGGCCAGAGCAATGCCATCGAGAGAAACTATGTCATCAGATAAAGAGTCTCTGAGTTGTTTGGGGCCAAGAACAATAACTTCAGTTTTGTTTGAATTTAACATCAGGAAATTGGTGCTCATCCAGGTTTTTATGTCTTTAAGACAATTATGAAGTTTAGTTAATTGATCCCTTTCTTCTGGCTTCATCGATAAATACAACTGTGTAATGATGTTACCTAAAGGAAGCATATATAGAATAAATAGGATTGGTCCAAGCACAGAACCTTGCGGAACTCCAAAACAAACTTTAGTACGTACGGATGATTCATTATGAACGTCAACAAATTGAAAACGATCAGATAAATAAGATTTAAACCAGCTTAGTGCAGAACCTTTTAGGCCAATTAGGTGTTCCAGTCTCTGTAACAGAATTTCATGGTCAACAGTGTCAAACGCTGCACTAAGATCTAATAGAACAAGTACAGAGACGAGTCCTTTGTCTGAAGCAATCAGAAGGTCATTTGTAATTTTCACTAGAGCTGTCTCAGTGCTATGATGCGCTCTAAATCCTGACTGTAATTCCTCAAATAAATTATTATCCTGGAGAAAATCACACAGCTGGTCTGCGACTACTTTCTCAAGGATCTTTGACATAAAGGTAAGATTAGATATTGGTCTATAGTTGGCTAACACCTCTGGATCCAGGGTGGGCTTTTTTAGTAGAGGTTTAATTACAGCTACTTTAAAAGACTGTGGTACATAGCCTGTTAATAAGGATATATTGATCATGTCTAATATATGGGTGTTAACTAAAGGTAAGACCTCCTTGAGTAGCCTAGTTGGGATGGGGTCTAAGAGACACGTTGATGATTTAGATGATGAAATCACTGCTGTCAATTCTTGAAGAGAAATTGGGGAGAAGGAATCTAAATAAATATTAGGTGTTACAGCTGTGTTTGAGGTTAGATAGGTACTATCTGAGGACAGGTCGTCATGAATTTTGCCTCTAATAGCTAGAATTTTGTCATTAAAGAAGCTCATAAAATCATTACTGCTAAGGGCTAAAGGAATACAAGGCTCAATAGAGCTTTGACTCTCAGTCAGCCTGGCTATAGTGCTGAAAAGAAACCTGGGGTTATTTTTGTTTTCTTCTATTAAAGCTGAGTAATAGTTTGCTCTGGCATTGCGGAGGCCCCTCTTATAAGTTTTGAGACTGTCTGCCCAGATTACACGAGATTCTTCCAGTTTGGTTAATCGCCAATTCCTTTCAAACTTTCGCGATATTTGCTTTAATTTACGGGTTTCAGAGTTATACCAAGGAGCGAACTTTCTTTGTTTTGTTAACTTCTTTTTAAGAGGAGCTACAGAGTCAAGTGTTGTTCGCAGCGAGCTTACGGCGCTATCAACAAATTGATCAATTCGGGAGAGGTTAAAATCGGTACGGGAAACCTCTGTTACTAAAGGACTTGGGATTGAATTTAACGACGGAGTAATCATTTTCTTAAATTTTGCGACAGCACTATCTGATAAACATCTGGTATAGTAACTGTTGCTAAGTGGCGTGTAGTCGAGTAAAAAGAAATCAAAAGTAATCAAATAATGATCCGATAGCGAGGGATTCTGTGGAAAGACTGTTAGGTTATTAATTTCAATTCCATACGTCAGAACTAGATCGAGGGTATGGTTAAAACAGTGAGTGGGTTCACGTACACCCTGACTGAAGCCAATGGAGTCTAATAATGAGATAAACGCGGTAGCCAGGGAGTCATTATCAACGTCGACATGAATGTTAAAGTCGCCTACAATAATAACTTTATCTGATTTTAGAACTAAACTGGATAAAAACTCTGAGAATTCAGATGTAAATTCAGAATACGGGCCAGGAGCACGGTACACAATAATAAATAAAAGTGGCTGCGAGGTTTTCCAGGTCGGATGTAAAAGACTAAGAACAAGGCTTTCAAAAGAATTATAATCTAGTTTAGGTTTGGCGCTGATTAACAGACTAGAGTTAAAAATGGCTGCAACTCCCCCTCCTCGGCTGCTGCCTCGAGGAATGTGGGTATTATTATGACTGGGAGGAGTGGATTCATTTAGACTGACATATTCATCAGGACACAGCCAGGTTTCAGTGAGACTGAGTAAATCAATATGATTATCTGATATTAATTCGTTTACTAACACTGCTTTAGATGAAAGAGACCTGATATTTAACAGTCCGCATTTAATTCTCCTGTTTTGTCTTTCTGTCACAGAAGAGGTTTTAATTTCTATGAGGTTGTTTTGCACAACTCCTCTTTGTTTAATTTTAGATTTAAATAATTTAGGTGGTCGGGGGACAGACACCGTTGGTATAAAACTATGGAAACTATGGCTGGGTAAGTGAACTAGAAGCTCAGAGAGGCGTATAGGACTGCAGCTCTCTGTCCTGGTCTCAACTCTGGGTTGTCAGGGATTTAATCTGCTAATAAAATTTTCCAGGTTCCTAGAAATGAGAGCAGCTCCATCCAAAGTGGGATGAATGCCGTCTCTCCTAATGAGACCAGGTTTCCCCCAGAAAGTTTGCCAATTATTAACGAAACCCACATCGTTTGCTGGACACCACCTGGACAGCCAGCGATTAAATGATGACATGCGGCTAAACATGTCATCAGAGGTCAGATTAGGGAGGGGTCCAGAGAAAACTACGGAGTCCGACATCGTTTTTGCATATTCACACACCGAGGCAACATTAATTTTAGTGACCTCCGATTGGCGTAACCGGGTGTCATTGCCGCCGACGTGAATAACAATCTTACTGAATCTACGTTTATCTTTAGCCAGCAGTTTCAAATTTGATTCGATGTCGCCCGCTCTGGCCCCAGGGATACATTTGACTATGGCCGCTGGTGTTGCTAACTTCACGTTCCGCAAAATAGAGCTGCCAATAACCAGAGTTTTATCGTCAGCGGGTGTGTCGCTGAGTGGGGAAAAGCGGTTGGAGACGTGAACAGGCTGGTGGTGAGCCGTGGGCTTCGGCTTGGAGCTATGCTTCTGGCGCACACTTATCCAACGACCCGGCTGAACGGGGGTTACCGGAGGACCGCTAGCAGGAGCTAAGGCTATGCCATGTGGCTCCGCACCGGCTACAGGGGACTGGCTAACTACCACAGCTGCAGAGTGGTTTTCCATGGTGCGGAGCCGCGCTTCTAATTCACTAAGCCTCGCCTCCAACGCAGCAAATAAGCTACACTTGTTACAATTACCACTGTCACTAAAGGAGGCAGAGGCATAACTGAACATGTGGCACACCGGGCAAGAGAGAGCAGAGGGGGAAGCCATCGCTAGCAGTAAAGCTAATGTAGCTACCAAGGCTAGTAACGTGCAAACAACAGCTAAGAGATTAGCGAGAAAGTCGTAGAAAGGAGGAGAGCTATGAGTGCTTCAACAGAACTAGTGTGGGTTAAGACTTGGAGTAGACGTTTTAAGCAACTGAAGTGAGAAAGCAGGCTAGTAGAATTCACCAGAGCACAGAGAGTACAGAGACGCTGCCACAGAAACACCGGAAATGACACAACTTGCTTACCACAATACGTCAGCACCATAAAGACCATCATTACAAATAGAAAGTTGAAACCCAGGAATGTTTTTAGACCTAAATGTGTTTTTGACATCCCTTTGAAACATCATGATGAGCGCACGTTCAGCACAAACATTAAAATGGCAGTACTGAACGTGTGCTCCCTTTTAAACAAATCTTTTTTCATAAATGATTTAATTTTAGACAATAACCTAGACAGTATTCTCCTTACACAGACATGGCTTGGCACTGACGCACCTGTTGTTCTCACCGACGCTTCCCCACCAAATTTTTAACTTTTTATATTCTATTGCAAAAACAATGTCGGACTCTGTAGTTTTCTCTGGACCCCTCCCAAATCTGACCTCTGATGACATGTTTAGCCGCATGTCATCATTTAATCGCTGGCTGTCCAGGTGGTGTCCAGCAAACGTTGTGGGTTTCGTTAATAATTGGCAAACTTTCTGGGGAAAACCTGGTCTCATTAGGAGAGACGGTGTTCATCCCACTTTGGATGGAGCTGCTCTCATTTCTAGGAACCTGGCAAATTTCATTAGTAAATTAAATCTCTGACAACCCGGAGTTGAGACCAGGACAGAGAGCTGCAGTCCTATACGCCTCTCTGAGCTACTAGTTCACTTACCCAGCCATAGTTTCCATAATTTGGAGGAGTTGTGCATAACAACCTCATAAAAATTAAAACCTCTTTGACAGAAAGACAAAACAGGAGAATTAAATGTGGACTGTTAAATATCAGGTCTCTTTCGTCTACAGCAATGTTAGTAAACGAATTAATATCAGATAATCATATTGATTTACTCAGTCTCACTGAAACCTGGCTGTGTCAAGATGAATATGTCAGTCTAAATGAATCCAGTCATAATAATACCCACATTCCTCGAGGCAGCGGCCGAGGAGGGGGAGTTAAAACAAATATCGCGAAAGTTTGAAAGGAATTGGCGATTAACCAAACTGGAAGAATCTCGTTTAATCTGGGCAGACAGTCTCAAAACTTATAAGAGGGGCCTCCGCAATGCCAGAGCAAACTATTACTCAGCTTTAATAGAAGAAAACAAAAATAACCCCAGGTTTCTTTTCAGCACTGTAGCCAGGCTGACAGAGTCACAGCTCTATTGAGCCTTGTATTCCTTTAGCCCTTAGCAGTAATGATTTTATGAACTTCTTTATTGACAAAATTCTACCTATTAGAGGCAAAATTCATGACCTCCTGTCCCCAGATAGTACCTATCTAACCTCAAACAAAGCTGTAAGACCTAATATATATTTAGATTGCTTCTCCCCAATTTCTCTTCAAGAATTGACTGCAGTGATTTCTTCATCTAAATCATCAACGTGTCTCTTAGACCCCATCCCAACTAGGCTACTCAAGGAGGTCTTACCTTTAGTTAACACCCATATATTAGATTTGATCAATATATCCTTATTAACAGGCTATGTACCACAGTCTTTTAAGGTAGCTGTAATTAAACCTCTACTAAAAAAGCCCGCCCTGGATCCAGAGGTGTTAGCCAACTATAGACCAATATCTAATCTTCCCTTTCTTTCAAAGATCCTTGAGAAAGTAGTCGCAGACCAACTGTGTGATTTTCTCCATGATAATAATTTATTTGAGGAATTTCAGTCAGGATTTAGAGTGCATCATAGCACTGAGACAGCACTAGTTAAAATTACAAATGACCTTCTGATTTCTTCAGACAAAGGACTCGTCTCTGTACTTGTTTTATTAGATCTTAGTGCGGCGTTTGACACTATTGACCATGAAATTCTGCTACAGAGACTGGAACACTTAATTGGCCTAAAAGGTTCTGCACTAAGCTGGTTTAAATCTTATTTATCTGATCGTTTTCAGTTTGTTGACGTTCATAATGAATCATCTGTACGTACTAAAGTTTGTTCTGGAGTTCCGCAAGGTTCTGTGCTCGGACCAATCCTATTTATTCTATATATGCTTCCTTTAGGCAACATCATTAGAAATCACTCTATAAATTTCCATTGTTATGCGGATGATACAGAGTTGTATTTATCGATGAAGCCAGAAGAAAGTAATCAATTAACTAAACTTATTAACTGCCTTAATGACATAAAAACCTGGATGAGCACCAATTTCCTTATGTTAAATTTAGACAAAACTGAAGTTATTGTTCTTGGCCCCAAACAATTCAGAGACTCTTTATCTGATGACATAGTTTCTCTCAATGGCATTGCTCTGTCCTCTACCACTACCGTAAGAAACCTCGGAGTAACAGGTGTTAGGGTTAGGGTTAGGAAAAACCACAATGTCCTCAAATGAAGTTTCTTTTAACAGCTAAACATCATTTGAGCATCATGCCTTCGTTTTTAGCAGCCCTCCTATCCTTTGCATATAGGTTTATGGACCACCACCCCCAGTACTCCACTTCTTTTATCAGGGAATTCTCTGAACTATTATCAGTCATTCACTCCACCTACAACAGGATTTCAATAACTGGTGATTTTAATCTACACATTGACAACACCTCGGACCCAGTATCCAGAGAATTTTTAAACCTCTTAAACTGTTTGTATTTTAAACAACATATCACGCAGCCGACCCACAGCAGAGGGCGCACCCTGGACATGGTCATAACCTATGGCCTGTCCATGGGTGTGTCCTCTGTTGTGGATCTGGCTGTGTCCGACCACTTTTGTGTGTTTTTAAACATCACCAGTTTTAACCAACAGGAGGCCCCAGTGAGAACAGTGAGGAAACGCTACCTAACTTCTGAAGTTGCTGCAAATTTTGTCCAGAGATTTTACCTGCACCCTGTGATTTTATTATTGACAATTTTAACAACAAACTCAACGCTGGACTCAGTGGCCCCACTTTTAACCAAAATAATTAGAACAAAACCTACACCCCCGTGGAGAAATCAGGAAATTGAACAACTGAAAAGATACTGCAGGAGTGCTGAGAGGAGATGGATATTTCCACTACGAAATATTACGTCAACATCTCAAAACCTACAATAACGCAGTCAAACAGGCAAGAATTGCCCACTTCAAAAAACTAATCTGACAATAAAAATAATCCCAAATTCCTCTTCTCTATAATTGATATTTTAACAAACAGTATTTTTAACAGATTGCCCAAGACAACAACCAATGCCCTTTCTGAGGACTTTGGAGACCACTTCAGAAGTAAAATCAATGACATCAGATCCAGCCTTTTATCTCAACAGATTTTAACTGTCGACACATCTGGATCATTGCTTTTACCTGAGGAAACACTGGAGAGTTTTGCCCTGGTTGATGTGAGGACAATTGGTCGAGTTTTCTCCCAAGTAAAGCGCACAACCTGCCTTTTAGATCCAATTCCCACACCGATTTTTAAAACATTTTATGGATTCTTCGAGGAACATGGTGAATTGCTGTCTTCAGACGGGTGTCTTTCCGGCCTCCTTGAAAATGGTGGTGGTGAAGCCCCTTCTGAAGAAGAGCAATTTAGACCCCAACATTATCGGCCTGTATCCAACTTACCGTTTTTAAGCAAAATTTTAGAAAAACTGTTTTTCATCCAAGTAAATTATTTTAAATAACACTTTAGAGAAGTATCAGTCTGGTTTTAGGATGAACCACAGTACCTAGACAGCCCTTTTAAAGATTTTAAACAACATCAGGTGCAATTTAGATAACCATAAACTCACAGTCTTGGTTTTATTGGATCTAACCGCTGCCTTCGATACAGTAGATCACCACATTTTATTAAATAGACTGAGGCACCTGGTCGGCCTCTCTGGTACTGTTTTTAACTGGTTCGTCTCTTACCTTACTGATCGAAGCTTCTTTGGAAGTATGGATACTTGTTCCTCAGGAACCCATGAGATAAAGTGTGGGGTCCCCCAGGGGTCAATTTTAGGTCCAACTCTTTTTAATCTCTACATGCTTCCCCTAGGGGACGTCATCAGGAGGCACGGCATCAGCTTTCATAGCTATGCTGATGATACACAGCTGTACATCGCCGTGTCTCCTGATGACACAGGGCCAATTGATGCCCTTCTTAACTGCATTTTAGACATAAAGTCATGGATGGCAGCGAATTTCCTACAGCTCAACCAAGAGGTTTTAGTCATTGGTCCTGAAGGCCAGAGAGAGAAACTTTTACCTACTACTACAGGATTTTAAACCAAAACCATTTGTAAAAAATCTGGGTATGATTTTTTGACTCTGAGCTCTGTTTTATTCCACATATTAAAAACATAACAAAGGTAGGTTTCTACCACCTTGAAGGGATATTGCACCCAAAAATGAAAATTCAGCCATTATCTACTCACACATATGCCGACGGAGGCCATGGTGAAGTTTTAGAGTCCTCACATCCCTTGCGGAGATCAGCGGGGGGAGCGGCTAGCACACCTAATGGCAGACAGCGCCCCAGACTAATGTCCAAGAACTCAAAATTGAAACCACAAAATATCTCCAACTCAGAATGGGAATTGGCGATGCCTGCACTTGAGAATCTGGACATCAGTACAGACAAGACTACTGCTCTTCAGAGACTGTGCATCTGAGCGCGCACACATGAGTGCGGAGCACAGAGAAGCAGTCAGAGCTACAGGCTACAGTGAGGCTAAAAATATAGTTCATATAACGTTTTTCGAAACAACTTTTTATGTTGGGGCTGCAGCACACTTGGATCACTACGGATGAGCATGTTGGAGATATTTTGTGGTTTCAATTTTGTGTTCTTGGACGTTAGTCTCCCTTTAGGTGAGCTAGCCGATCTCCGCAAGGGATGTAAAGACTCTAAAACTTCACCATGGCCTCCGTCGGCATATGGGTGAGTAGATAATTGCTCAATCATTCCCTACTTCACCAAGCTCACAGTAGTGACATAATCTTTGATCTTCCTCAGTTCTACTGTAGCGTCCTGTCTTATGTAGCGCTAATATCCCAAAGCAAAACTGAAAAAATCTTTCTCACCATTCTATCATCCGGTAGATCAAACATTCCACAAGCTTATCATATTTACCTTCCATCTGACTTCACACGGTACCCATCCCATGTCGCCGTTAACAGCAGATATAGGGACAAATTTATGGACACCTAGAAAGTATCTTTGTGCCCTATTGTGCACACTTTCAGTTTTATTATAGTATCTAAACCACGCATGCCTGATACAATTGGCTATATGTAGCATAACCCATATTTCTCAGGGTCTAAGTCTCAGTTTTCCCAATGATACCTCCTAAAGCCCTACTGGCAGAGTCTGCTAACACTAATGTCCCTGTAAAAATGATGTGTTTATCCAGGAAAAGGCCCAAATATTTGTACTTATCGGTATATTCGAGTTTATCACCAAAACAGAATTGAAATTCACTTCTTTTCCAACCAGCTTTTCTAATCTCCATAATCCCTGTCTTTTTTTGATTGATAGAAAGGCACCATCTTTTGCACCATTTTTTGGTACATGTTAACATTTTTTGCAAATCTATTTCATTTTCTGCCATCAATATTATATCCTCTGCATAAAGCAGCGTGCTCAGTTTCACTTCCCCACATGTTATCCCCAACTCTAGCTGTTTTATTTCTTTCGCTAAATCATTAATAAAGATGGCAAATAGAGTTGAGGATAAAGAGTCCCCCTGCTTCAGCCCTCTGGGTGTAGGGAACCACTCTGTATAATATTCATTTAACTTAACACAGGCCACAGGTGCCTTATAGATAGAATGAATGGCAGAGTAAAATTTTAATTTTTAATTCCTGTTTTAACCAAATCAAAAGCATTTTTAAAGTCAATAAAACATGAAAAAGTTCATCTATGTTACTGAATTCTATTTCTTATTACAGTACATACTGTGTGTATGTGATCTATACAGGCTCTTGCCCAGCGAAAACCGTTTTGCTCATCTTCTAACAGGTGGTTATGTTCCAAGAATGCCATCAACCTACGATTTAAGAGCGAGGAATACATTTTAGAAACTGTGCTAAGTAAACTGATACCTAAGGAACTAAGAAACGAGATCATATTTCTCCTGTTTTAGCTTCTCTGCACTGGCTCCCTGTAAATCCAGAATTGAATTTAAAATCCTACTGTTAACTTATAAAGCTCTAAATGGTCAAGCTCCATCATATCTTAGAGAGCTCATAGTGCCTTATTATCCCACCAGAACTCTGCGCTCTGAGAACGCAGGGTTACTCGCGGTCCCTAAAGTCTCCAAAAGTAGATCAGGAGCCAGAGCCTTCAGCTATCAGGCTCCTCTCCTGTGGAATCATCTTCCTGTTACGGTCCGGGAGGCAGACACCGTCTCCACATTTAAGGCTAGACTTAAGACTTTCCTCTTTGATAAAGCTTATAGTTAGGGCTGGCTCAGGCTTGCCTAGTACCAGCCCCTAGTCAGGCTGACTTAGGCCTAGTCAACCGGAGGACCACCTTTAATGCACCGGGCACCTTCTCTCTCTCTCTCTCTCTCTCTCTCGCTCTCGCTCTCGCTCTCGCTCTCTCTCTCCCTCTCTCTCTCGTATCCTATTACTGTATCTATTTTACTCGGCCATTCTGGATGTCACTAACTCGGTTTCTTCTCCGGAGCCTTTGTGCTCCACTATCTCTCAGGTTAACTCAAATTGCAGCGGTGCCTGGATAGTGTGACGTGTGTGGTTGTGCTGCTGCCGTGGTCCTGCCAGATGCCTCCTGCTGCTGCTGCTGTCATCATTAATCATTAGTCATACTTCTACTGCTATTATAGACATATGATATTATCATACATGTATACTGCCTGATACTAATATATACTTTCAACATACTGTACCACAGTAGCCAGAACTATAACGACAGTATTATTACTTTCATGAATGTTGTTGTAAGCTACTGTCATTACCGAGGATGTCATACCGATTACTGTATTGTGTCATACAGATTACTGTTAAGTTGTTATGCTGATCTGTTCTGTACGACATCTACTGCACGTCTGTCCGTCCTGGAAGAGGGATCCCTCCTCAGTTGCTCTTCCTGAGGTTTCTACCATTTTTTTCCCCCGGTAAAGGGGTTTTTTTGGGGAGTTTTTCCTTAGCCGCTGTGAGGGTCTAAAGGACAGAGGGATGTCGTATGCTGTAAAGCCCTGTGAGGCAAATTGTATTTGTGATATTGGGCTTTATAAATAAAATTGATTGAATTGAATTGATTGATTGATACCCCTGTAGTTTAATGGCATCCTTGTGTGATCTTTTATGGACTTGGGGATGGGATTTATAATGGATTTAAGACAGGTGGAAAGCAAAATACTACAATGAAAGCAAAATTTAAACAAACCATATAGGACCTCAAATAATTTGGGAGATTTAAACACTTCATCATATAGTTCATCAATACCAAAAGCTTTTTCTCTCTTAGCCATGTCAATTGTTTGCTGGACCTCCTCCCTAGTCACCTCTCTGTTCAAATCATTATTACTCTGAATATGTTGGTCCTCCAACTCTGTTTTTCGTGCACATGTCTCAGCATAAAATTTCTCATCAAAACCTATATAATTTCCTGAGAACAGACAAGAAAATCCCTTCTCCGATTCCCCATGCACCTTTTCTCTATCAAAAGACAATTCTTGGCCTTGCCATATTTCCATAGGAATTCTCCTGTGACATTTGGGACCTAATTCATTAATCTTACTCCAAAAACATTTAGGGTTGTTAGATTGAATGTATTCTAGATTTAATGATAAGCCTCTTTGGTACCTCCCTTTATACAGTCTAAGCTTCTTATCGAATCCATGTTGTTTACTTTTGAATACAATTCTACACTGTCTATGGCATCTGCTTTCAGAATGTAAATATAACTGTTCAGCTTTAGGCATTTCAGACCACAAAGCCCCTAGTTCTTGATTATAATATGGCTTATGTAACCTATACTATTTGCGTGGTCTATCTGTTTTGCTTTCTGAGTGTTTTGCTAGAGTGCTTCCTGCTTCTGAAGAGTGCAGACGCTTTCCTGCTTGCTCCAGCCTGCTTCCTTCTTTACTTTGCTTTTTAATCGTTTTACTCCTTCTACAAATCCTGGAAAATCTCTATATCCATCATTTCATGAATTATTTTAAGTAAATCAAGACTTTGAAGAACATTTTTATATTTTTAACCGATCTGACGAGCCAGCAGCATGTCCGGGGGAAGAAACCAAACAAATTCTTTCTGTGAACGCTGTCGGAGATATCAACAAGAAATTAATGAGCTACAAGCACGGATTTTTGCTTTAGAATCTGAAAAAGGACTTCACAAGACGCTCCCAGTGACATCCGGTGGTAAGAAGCCGACAGTTACTTTCAGTAAAAAGGGTGAAAAACCTGCTACTTTCATCTTAAACCTGAGTGATACTGTGTCTTTTCCAAAACTCTGTAAAGACCAAAATGCCTCATCCCGGAGAGAACTTGGTGCTAAGCCAAAGCAGCACAAAGTGATGAGAGACAATGTTAATACCTACGTAACATCACCCAAAATACAGCTTACAAACAGATTTTTGCCACTGTCAGAGACAGAATTTAATGTTTCTAACGAACAAAGAGAAAATGGATTATCTTCACGTAACTGGAGCCATAAAGTCGGCAAAAGACAGCAGGCAGACAGACAATCTGGACCAAACGTCAAGGTCAGAGATACGCTGCTAATAGGAGACGGTGCTATCAGTGGCATAAACCATGGAAGAATTCAAACATGCTGCTGTCCCAGTGCCACTGTCTCTGAGATAACAACACTCCTCTCAAAAGTTTTGTCTACACACCGAGGAGTCAAACAGCTGATCGTGCATGTGGGTGCAGTGGACATCAGAAAGGAACAGACTGAAGTCTTGAAAAGGGATTTCACTAAGTTCTTCAAGGAGCTTGATAAACTGGAGGTCAAGGCATTCATTAGTGGACCTCTTCCAAACATAGACAGGAAGATAAACAAGTTCAGCAGGCTGCTTCAGCTGAACACATGGCTGTCCAAAGAGTGTGCGCACAGAGGATTGCACTACATTGAGAACTTTTATCTGTTCTGGAAACGAGAGGACCTGTTCAAGGGAAAGGGCCCACACCTGTGCAGAGGTGGGAGGAGAGTGCTGACGGAGCACCTCCTCCACGCTCTGAGGCATCAGAATGGGCCGGGACAGGGTCCTGAGCGACCAGTGAGAGAAAAGAGGAATGAGAGAAGCATCTCTGTCGCAGAAGCCAGAGACCGAGCCAGTGTTTCAGCACCACCACAACAGCCTCCACTGCCCCCAGCAAAGGATTCAGCTCCAGCACCACAACAGCCTCCACCGCCCCCAGTGAAGGATTCAGGCCCGCCATCGGTTCAACCTCCCCCCGGGCCC
The DNA here is from genome assembly GCA_035609425.1 of Epinephelus awoara. NCBI lineage: Eukaryota > Metazoa > Chordata > Actinopteri > Perciformes > Serranidae > Epinephelus > Epinephelus awoara. The sequence continues at coordinate 42,673,034 of CM069303.1, read as the reverse complement.
TCATCACAGGCCTTGGACTCGTCTGTGACGGCCCCAGCAGAAGTTTCAAACCCGGCAGCACCCCCATCACCTCCTCTACCCACAGACCAGCCCTGGGCCCCCCCTGCCACATCTACCCCCTCTAGAGCCTTGTCCCTCTCCCTCTCCTTTCCATCCCCACCTTCCCCCATGGGCCTTCCCAACCATCTTGAAAGCCTGATCAAATCAGGGATTAAGATGGTTCCCCTCACCCCTAATATCAAGTCACACAGGAGCTTCAACTCTCCTGCTTCACAAACTAAAGCTCCCCCAGCTCCTCCCCCTCAGTTTTCATCTCCATCACCCAAACTTCCCCCTGCTCGTCCTCCCCTGCCTGCCCCCAGAGCTGGTATCCCTAAGAGCTAGGATGCACAGGGCCTCTGCTGTCCCAGGACTTACAGCCATGATAAAGGTAATATCAAGCTGGGGCCCTGTGAGACAATATTCTTCCCTAGTGCTATATCTACAGCCACACCACATAGACCAGATTACAGAAGGACAGTTAGACAGTCCAATCAGAGAAATTTAATCCATATCCCTTGTAAGAAGATAATGTCCAGTCCCACTGAAACTAATCTGAAACTTGCTGTGCTTAATGTCAGATCCTTGTCTAACAAATCATTTTTAATTAATAATTTGATCTCTTCATATAATCTTGATTTTATGTTTTTAACTGAAACATGGCTTGACAAAAACACAGGTAATGCTGTTCTAACAGAATCAGCTCCACCCAACTACAAATTTGAATCTGAAACACGAGAAAACAAAAAGGGTGGAGGTGTCTGTGCAATATTTAGAGATCATATGGTTACGCACAGGTTGTCATTTGGGGTGTTTTCATCATTTGAGTATGTATCCTTTAAAATGGAGCTAAAACAATCTCCGTCCATACTCTATGTAGTTATATACAAGCCTCCCCAGCACCGTCAAAGTTTTATTGATGATTTTACCAGGATGCTTTCAATTGTATGCACAGACTTTGATGGTTTGGTCATTACAGGTGATTTTAATGTACATGTGGATAATGTCTGTGACAGAAATGCTAAAGAGCTCAGTGCTGTCCTTGAAACCTTTGGCCTGACTCAGCATGTGTGTGAGCCCACACACAGCAGAGCGCAGCACACTCTGGACCTGCTCATTACAAAGGGGGTCAATATTTCAAATGTCAATGTGGTTGATGTTGCTCTGTCTGATCATTTCTGTGTCTTCTTTGACCTGTCTGTTTCTCCCAAACCACCGGCTGGTCCTGCAGTTGTTCGGAGGAGACACATAAATAACAGCACAGGCGCTCTGTTCATGGAAATGATAAACTTTGAAAATGCCTCATGTTCTAATTCTACTGTTGATGATTTGTTGAACTCTGTTACTTCGAGTGTTTTGACTGGTCTGGACACCATTGCCCCTGTCAAGGTTAAAATGGTTAAAGATAAGCAGAAGGCGCCATGGAGGAATGACGACTCGGTCAGGGCACAGAAAAGGGAGTGCCGGAGGGCCGAGCGGAAATGGCGCAAGTCAAAGCTTCATGTTTATTATGAAATTTACAAAGAAAAGTTGTACGTGTTCAACCAGATCTTACGTAGAACAAGGGAGAGGTACTTTTCTGAAATTATTGGAAACTGCGGTAACAACTCGCGTGTCCTATTTGCAACAGTGAACAGATTAACAAACCCTCCAGCTCAACTGCCGTTGGAACTGATCTCCACATCTAAGTGTAATGAGTTTGCAGTATTCTTTTGCGACAAGGTTCAGACCATTAAAAAGGCCATCATTTCCACAACACCAATAACAACCCTGCGGCCACCTAGACACTTAGAGCTGACTCATTTTGCACCTGTGACTGACAAAACTGTCCAAGAGATCATCACCAGTCTGAGTTCATCTACGTGCTGCCTTGATGTGTTACCCACTAGATTTCTAAAGTCTGTGCTGAGCAGTTTGTTACCACCACTCGCTCACATAGTTAACATGTCACTACAGTCTGGAACATTCCCAAAGGCCTTGAAAACTGCGGTCATAAAGCCTCTCCTAAAGAAGAGCAGTCTCGATGCCACAGTACTGAACAACTACCGGCCCATTTCAAATCTGCCGTTTTTAGGCAAACTCCTTGAGAAAGTTGTTTACCAACAGCTGACTGACTTTCTCCTAATGAACAACTCCTTTGATGTTTTCCAGTCAGGTTTTAGACCCCATCACAGCACTGAGACTGCTCTTATTAAGGTGACAAATGACATCCGCCTGAACACTGACGCAGGCAAAGTCTCAGTTTTAGTCCTGCTAGATCTGAGTGCTGCTTTTGACACTGTCGATCATGAGATCCTGTTACAGAGATTAGAGGACTGGGTGGGCATCTCTGGCAATGCTCTAAATTGGTTGAAGTCCTATCTAGAAGACAGGAGGTACTTTGTTGAAATTGGTAACTGTGCCTCAGACCACATGGCCTTGACCTGTGGGGTGCCCCAAGGGTCAATCCTGGGACCCCTTCTGTTCAATCTATACATGCTGCCTTTAGGCCAGTTAATACAAAGTAATAATGTGTCCTACCACAATTATGCAGACGACACTCAGATCTATGTGTCACTGACAGCAGGTGATTATGGACCAGTAGATTCACTCTGTCACTGCATCCAACAGGTCAGTGTGTGGATGCAAAACAACTTTCTCCAGCTAAATTCAGACAAGACTGAAGTCATCGTATTTGGTCCACAGAAACAAAGAGAAAGTGTCAGCAGTCACCTCCAGTCTCTCTCTCTAAAACCTACAAATCAGGTTAGAAATCTCGGGGTAATAATGGACTCAGACTTGAACTTTAACAGCCACATCAAATCAATAACATCAGCAGCCTTTTACCATCTAAAAAACATTGCCAAAATCAAAGGTATAGTGTCTAAACCTGACTTGGAGAGACTTATCCATGCATTTGTCTCTAGTAGGTTAGACTACTGTAACGGCCTGCTCACTGGCCTCTCCAAACGGGCCGTAAGACAGCTGCAGTACATCCAGAATGCTGCTGCTCGGGTCCTGACCAGAACCAGGAAGTACGAGCACATTAGTCCTGTGCTCAGGTCTCTACACTGGCTTCCTGTGGCTCAGAGAATAGACTTTAAAGCAGCTCTGCTTGTGTACAAGTCTCTCCACGGCCTAGCACCAAAGTACATCTCTGACATGTTAGTGCCATATGAACCATCTCGGACTCTGAGGACCTCAGGGACCGGCCTCCTGCTGGTGCCCAGAGTCAGGACTAAACATGGGGAATCAGGGTTCCAGTTTTATGCAGCTAAAATCTGGAACAGTCTTTCTGAAGATGTGAGACAGGCCTCTACTCTGACAATGTTCAAATCTAGGCTCAAAACAGCTCTATTTCACTGTGCATATGACTGAAAGGATCTTATCTGCACTCTTCTCTTTTAAAGTTCATTTTATAATGATTATTTATGTTTTTATTTTGTATTGTGATTTTAATGCATTTTCTTCTTCTGTAAAGCACTTTGAATTACTTCGTGTACGAATTGTGCTCTACAAATAAACTTGCCTTGCCTTGCCTTGCCTTGCCTTTTATCCATGCTCCCCAATTCTGTGTGAATTAATTTGCATAATTAATTGTACCGTTTATCCAATTCATCTCGCTTTTGGGCAGCAACTTCTAGTTTACTAATCAATTTCTCCATTGCTGCATGAGCCATGTTGGAGTTTAGGAAGGCCTCAGGCACATTTCTCCTAATCCTTCTTTGAGTAGGTTGCATATGTGAAGAGCTATTGTCAGGGTCCAGCTTTACATGGTCAACATAAAACTTAATAAACAACAGAGAGTGATCTGGCAAATGGCAACAGTCTCCTATTAAATCAAAACATGCAGCATTTTGAGCCATTTCAGTTGACAGCAAAACTTTAAACTCAAAACAATTTTCCAAACAGTCAAAAGGGGTAATTATATAATCAACAATCGCCTTACCCTTTGTGGATACGGATGTGAAATTATCATCCAATGGGGAGATTCTACCATTGATCAAACACATTTTAGAGTCCCTTAAAAATTCAAGCAATGATTCGCCATGCTTATTCACATAATCATCCAGAGCGATTTGTGGTGGAATGCTATCAATATCAGAAATGAATAATTTAGTCCTCCTATTTGAGCATTCAAGTCTTGACAAACATAGATAGCATCCATTTCTGTGTATAAATAAACTTGGCTTAACAAAGGACAAAAAATAAGGATGCATCTCTACCCCAAGGGGATAATTCTGGAGGTAAGTAACATGAAAATATAGCAAAACAGTATTCAGATGTCCTATGTTCAAAAGACAGCCCAATAATGCAATCCATACATTTGTCAATTATTTCAATTTTATATTCAGAAAATAATGATGATCTTATAAAAATCCCAACACCACCCGACGCTCTGGGAGCTCTCACATTTGTTATTCTATTATTTCCAAACCATACATATCCATCAATGTCAATAATAATTCAAAGAAATAATGTCTGCATCTAATGACTGTAGGATAGCTGCTATAAATTCATGATTATTGAATGTCCACCCATTTACGTTCCAATGTGCAAGTAAAATTGTGTCACGTAACTGTTTAGTACTCGCCAACTCCGGGGGTCTTCAATAGCCCCCCCTCTGACTCAGGGATCTCCTTTCTCCCCCTCTCCTTCTTCCCACTGATGCGTCATCATCTCTCTTTACAAGCCTGCCATTCCCCGTTACGAAGTAATCCTTTCCTTGCAGTAGTTCTTTCAGGATGGTTTTAAAGTTTATTTCAATCAAATGCTCATTGTGGGATTTGGCAGATTTCACATATACCCTTTCATAGGGAGACTGCTCTCTCAATTTTTGCTTCAATCTCAGGATTGCGATTTTTTCCTCTGCTGATTTACATTCCACCCTAACAGCAGCTGGCGCGTCTCCTTTTTTTCCATCCTCTCCACCTCCTTTGCCAGGATGTTACTGCCAAGACCCTCGGAGAACATCAGATTAATTTTCTCCAGTATGTTCTCGTTAATTTCTTAGTGCAGGCCATAAACTATAAGAGACACTGCAGAATCAAACCGCGTGCCAGCACCGGAAACCGGAAACTGTATGAGAAACTGTACCAAGAAACCTGAAGGTGTCCACAGTAGACACTGTGCTGTTGAGGATGATGCGGAGAGGCAGTGTAAGGGGGCTTTTCCTGAAGTCCACTGTCATCTCCAGTCTTGAGTGGGTTCAGCTCCAGGTGGGTCTGACCACACCAGAGGACCAGCTGCTCCACCTCCTGTCTGTATGCAGACTCATCACAGTCCCGGATTAGATCGATAACTGTGGTGTCGTCGACAAACTTCAGGAGTTTCTCAGAAGGGTCCCCTGAGGTGCAGTCGCTGGTGTACAGGGAGAAGAGCAGTAGGGAGACTGTAGTTGGTAATGTCCTGAAGACCTCTCCAAACTGGGTCGTTGACTGAGAAGCTGTTTTTTAGCTTCTCACTGTAGCCGATCTTGGCTACCCTGATCTCTTTTGTCAGCTTGTTTCTGGCCTGCTTGTACAGGGCCCAATCCTTACCCCTGTAGGCCTCCTCTTTGGCCTGGTGCAGCTGCCTGAGTTTGGGTGTGAACCAGGGTTTGTTGTAGTTGTATGTCCAGAAGGTCTTGGTCTGCACACACATATCCTCACAAAAACTGATTTAAGATGTCACAGTGTCAGTCAATTTGTTAAGGTCTGTGGCTGCAGCTTCAAAAAAAAAAACACTCCAATCTGTGCAGTCAAAGCAGGCCTGTAGCTCCACCTTTGACTCCTCAGTCCACTTCCTTGAAGTCCTTCCCACCGGCTTACAAGTTTTTAATTTCTGCCTGTAGATCGGGATGAGATGGAGCAGACAGTGATAAGACAGCCCCAAAGCTGCATGGGGGACAAAGCGATAAGCATCCTTTAAAACTGTGTAGCAGTGGTCCAGTGTGTTAGAGTCCGTGGTGGGGCATTTTATGTGCTGCTGTATCTGGGAAGTTTGTGAGAGAGGTTTGCTTTGTTAAATTCCCCTAGGATGATGGGCAGGGAGTCTGGATGTTTTTTCTCCATGTCTGTCACCTGGTCAGCCAGGTGTTGTAACACCTCCGTTACACATGTCTGAGGTGGAATATAAACACCGACCAGAACAAACGAGGAAAAAGGAGGAATAAAACGGCTTACAGTTAATGATGAGAGTCTCTAAGTGAGGGCTGCACGACTTCTTCAACACTGTGACATCTATACACCAACCTTTGTTTATGTAGAGGCACATTCCGAAATGTTGTGAATTAGATATGTGTAAAATAAAGACAGATATGACCCTGTCATGTTTTATATATGAAGAGCGCACGTGAATACAGGAACAAACATGTCTTTGACTGGTGTGCACACATGAAGAACACGAGTTAGGAAACTAAATACAAACAAAACTCAGTTCTGACATCATGACATCATGTGATGAACTTTAGTCTGTGAAATAATGATGTGAACGGACAAATTGAGTGTACGCTGCTGCTGTCAATGCCTCAGTCGGACAAATCTGAGGTCAGAGTGTCACTGTTTCGTCTATTAGCCAATATACTGTGTTTTATAATGTGTTTGTTTTATGGCTTTAATTCTTTTTATCACTGTGTGTTATATGTGTTGTGTGTCCAGGGCTGCCCCTGACCAAATTGGGGCCCTAAGCGAAATTTTATTTGGAGCCCCCCAAATACACCAACAGATGGCGCCATTTACCTACATAGAAATAGTCGAAAACTTATATTAACAACATAAATTGATAGGCTATAAACTTTAGCCAATATATTATATATTGGCTAAAGTTTCTAGCCTATCAATATATAAGACCACTGGTCATTTTACCACTCCTTTTCATCAGAGGTGAATGCATAGGGCGTTAACAAGACATTCAATAAATGTTAATCAGTGCCGCTGGAAACAAAAACATTTCCAGTCTAGACAGAGACTGGAGACAGAGATTCCTATCCAATAAGTAGCAACTTAGGTGTTTGTGCCAAAAAGTTTTATTTCAACAACATACCCACCTTCAAGTGAAGCATGAGCTTCCTCTTGTTTTGCCTTTTTTTCCCCTCTTGCTCGCTCCTGACCCATGATGTCTTTTGGACGACATGTCGACAACTCTTCACCTGCCAGAGCCTTCAGCTATCAGGCTCCTCTCCTGTAGAATCATCTTCCTGTTGCGGTCCGGGAGGCAGACACCATCTCCACATTTAAGACTAGACTTAAGACCTTCCTGTTTGATAAAGCTTATAGTTAGGGCTGGCTCAGGCTTGCCTTGTACCAGCCCCTAGTTAGGCTGACTTAGGCCTAGTCTGCCGGAGGACCCCCTATAATACACCATTAGTCATACTTCTACTGTTATTATACACATATGATTATTGTCACACATGTATACTATCAGATATTAATAAATTGTTATTAATTATAATATTATTACTTTCATTAATGTTGTTGTAAGCTACTGTCATTACCGTCTGTCCTGCATCTCTCTCTGTCTCTCTGTCTCATCGTGTCATACGGATTACTGTTAATTTATCATGTTGATCTGTTCTGTACGGCATCTATTGCACGTCTGTCCGTCCTGGAAGAGGGATGCCTCCTCAGTTGCTCTTCCTGATGTTTCTACTGTTTTTTCCCCCTGTTAAAGGGTTTTTTGGGGGAGTTTTTCCTGATCAGCTGTGAGGGTCCAAAGGACAGAGGGATGTCGTATGCTGTAAAGCCCTGTGAGGCAAATTGTGATTTGTGATATTGGGCTTTATAAATAAAATTGATTGACTGAAATTGATTGGAGCTGTGCATGATGTCTGGCTTCTCGGTAGGGATAATTAGAATGTTAATTATTCAGCATGACATTATCATATTTCTCTACTGCAGTGTCTAATCCATCTACTAATACTGCAGGTCATAGTGGGTATCCTCTCAAACCCTTTCCCCAACCCACAGAGTGGCATGCCATGGCCAGGAGATGTTGTCCCTGAGCCCTATCCCCATGCATTTAAGCCAAATGCTGCTGCTGTGCGCTAGCATCTGGATGTCATGAGTCGCTTAACACAAGAAGTATGTTAAGAAAATCAGATTGTCAAACAGGGCTATGGCACAGGAAGTAAAAAGGAGGTGAAGGTCCATACCATATTGTCCATTTAGTGATTTATTTCAGACGGAGAAACTGTCTGGTGAGCAGTCAGCTCCAAAGGTCGCTCAGTTTTATGTCTAAATTCATCACCGCAGATGGGAGTTGCACTTTCTCGTGTGCCCATTCTGCCACTGTTTGGACTAAAGAATAATGAATCCTTGGGTGCATGGTGTTTTGTCTGAGTGAGTTTGGTAAATGTTAAAGATAAGTGTGTGGAAAACCCAGTGCTGAGAGAATCATACAAATATAAGAAAAACTGATCTAGTGGGCAAAGTTTGCTACTGCAGGAAGTCACTTGGATGAAAACCACAAAGAAACACAGAGAAAAATTAAACAAACATAATTTATTGACCAACAGTTTCAGTGTACACTTTATGTCAGACAATATTGCCTTTATCTCCCGTAACTCCCTGACAACCTGGTTAACTGACTGTATGGTTTCTCTGTGGATCTGCAAGACTGAGACTGTGACAACACATCTGCTGCTGTTGGATGGCTGAGGCGCACGAGGTGCATGGGAGACGCCAGGCACACTCTGCTGGGCTGCATCACCAACCTCACTGGAACACCCAGGGACTACAAGAGAAAAGGATTTTGAATAAAGTTAGTTGTTTTGGATAACGTCTACATTGTGTTTGTACATGAGTGTTTTAACACAGCGTCAGTGCACGTGCTTTACTCAGCCACATCTGTGTCCCCCTCCGCCTCTATGACTGTTCAGGAGGGATTCGCCGATGATCCCGGCCAGTTTCTCATCAAGGGGTGTGAACTCTGGTGTCCCCTTTCCCCTACCGGTGGTGCACACACTCTGCCTGTGTGAGGTGGTGCGCTCCACCTTCATATCGGACCACTACTTCTTCTTGACTTGTGACAAAGTCTGAGGCAGCAGAATTTGCAGCATCTGCCACCAGCTGCAGTTTGAGTCTCAGTAACACTCATTTATAGGCACCTGTGGGCGGGGCCAGACGCTCGCTCACCTGCGCCATATTTTGAGTTGATTGTGATTTACAAAGAGCAACATGTGTGGGACATGTGTGCGCACTGTGTTATAAATCAGGATATTTTTGTATGTAAACACTTTCTGTGCTTTGTTCGTACGTCACCTTCTCTGTGCAGAGTTTTAAAAATGAGGCTACCAGGTGATCAGGTTAACAGATGCTCAGGTTACCAGGTGATCAGGTTACCGGATGATCAGGTGCTCAGGCTACCAGGTGATCAGGTTACCAGATGCTCAGGCTACCAGGTGATCAGGTTACCAGGTGCTCAGGCTACCAGGTGATTAGGTTACCAGATGCTCAGTCTACCAGGTGATCAGGTTACCAGGTGCTCAGTCTACCAGGTGATCAGGTTACGAGGTGATTGAAGGTGTGGTTATGAATCTAAGGTCAGGTGGCTATACTCAGTCGGTGCTATCGTCATTGTGGTGGCGTTCGCCAGTGTCGCAGCATCCGTACAGTGGTGGAGGTGTTCTGGGTCAGCAGGTGAGTAACCTGGTCCAGATTGAGACAGGCCACCTTTTCACCATTCACCTCCAGGATCTCGTCTCCCACCGCCAGCAAGCCGGCATACAACTTCTCAGTACTGCTGTCCACCATGTCATCCACGTACACACCTGCAGTATACACAGTACTTTGAACACAGTACTACATTGCAGCATTAATACTCAGTTAATGCAGTCGTCCTCTGATGATTGGTAGTATTGGTATTTACAGTAGTACTGGTACCAGAGTCAGGACGTCCTCTTCCTCTGCTGATGATGAATCCGAACGTTCGGCTCTTCGGTCGACTGATTTCCAACAGAAACGTCCCGTCAGAATAAACCTGAAGAACTCGTCCGACAGATCGGACAGAAGAGGGACGTCCAACGTCCTCTATACTGAGACAACGCTGCAGGAACCTGAGAGAAAGACAGTGAGGACAGAATGAATAAGTGACAAGAGGACAGACAGTGAGGACAGAATTAAGAACAGACAGGAGGACAGATCATGATGTGTTACAGTTCAGCAGATGGTCTATAGTCAGCTGATCGATCCGTCGTCTTCTTCTGCTCCGAAACAAAATTCTGAACTGATGACGACTTCCTGAACTGAAGGAAGGGCGACCCCTGGTGGACAGACAGGAGAAACACAGGTTAGAGAGGAAGGAGGAGGAGGAGGAGAAGGTGAAGAGGAGGAAGAGGACAGAGAAGGAGGAAAGGAAGAAGAGGGAGGAGGAGGAGCTCACCACAGTGAGTGACTGAACAGATGGTGTTTTCTTCAGAAGGATGGAGGACATCGTGGGACCTGAGGGTGTGGGGTCAGAGACAGAGGAGCGGGGCCTTGAGGTGAGGCGGTCCAGGCTGGCAGTTCGAGTCCTGCTCAGTGAGACGTTGGACAAAAGACGACGTAGAGACAGACGGGAGGGCTGGTCTCTGCTGGGTACACTGAAGGACACAGAGAATATTTCTGATCGATCAATATGTCAGGTATCAGTCAGGTGATCCATTCATCAGCTGATGACCTCAGGTGACCTACACACACACATACACACACACACACACAGACAGACGCTGACCAACGACGCAACATTGGCTGACACCAGAGACAGATGTCTAACTGATGTCCAACATTCAGTCAGTGTCTGTCCTTCATGTGGATGACACGTGATGAAGAGGAGGAAGATGATAGTGAGAATGCAGTGTTGTGTTTCTGTCTCATGGACAGGAGGGATTATTACACCCTGTAATGGACTCAGTTTCCCATAATGCAACAGGAAAAGTAGTGAACAAGTGATGGTCACTCACCAAGCAACATATCCCATCATGCATTTGCCAAAGGAACAGAAAGACTGTATGGGACAGACACAGATACAGACAGCAGCTGGTCACCTGAGATCACCTGAGTTTACCTGAGATCACCTGAGGTCACTTGAGATCAACTGAGTTTACCTGAGATCACCTGATTACCTGAGGTCACCTGAGATCACCTGAGTTTATCTGAGATCACCTGAGATTACCTGAGGTCACTTGAGATCAACTGAGGTCACTTGAGATCAACTGAGTTTACCTGAGATCACCTGAGGTCACCTGAGTTTACCTGAGATCACCTGATTACCTGAGGTCACCTGAGATCACCTGAGTTTACCTGAGATCACCTGAGGTCACTTGAGATCAACTGAGTTTACCTGAGATCACCTGATTACCTGAGGTCACCTGAGTTTACCTGAGATCACCTGAGTTTACCTGAGATCACCTGATTACCTGAGGTCACCTGAGTTTATCTGAGATCACCTGAGATTACCTGAGGTCACTTGAGATCAACTGAGTTTACCTGAGATCACCTGAGTTTATCTGAGATCACCTGAGGTCACCTGAGTTTACCTGAGATCACCTGAGTTTATCTGAGATCACCTGAGGTCACCTGAGTTTACCTGAGATCACCTGAGGTCACCTGAGATCAACTGAGTTTACCTGAGATCACCTGGGGTTACCTGAGGTCACCTGATTACCTGAGGTCACCTGAGTTTATCTGAGATCACTTGAGATCAACTGAGGTCACTTGAGATCAACTGAGTTTACCTGAGATCACCTGAGGTCACCTGAGTTTACCTGAGATCACCTGATTACCTGAGGTCACCTGAGATCACCTGAGTTTACCTGAGATCACCTGAGGTCACTTGAGATCAACTGAGTTTACCTGAGATCACCTGATTACCTGAGGTCACCTGAGTTTATCTGAGATCACCTGAGATTACCTGAGGTCACTTGAGATCAACTGAGTTTACCTGAGATCACCTGAGTTTATCTGAGATCACCTGAGGTCACCTGAGTTTACCTGAGATCACCTGAGTTTATCTGAGATCACCTGAGGTCACCTGAGTTTACCTGAGATCAACTGAGTTTACCTGAGATCACCTGGGGTTACCTGAGGTCACCTGAGATCACCTGCGGTCACTTGAGGTCACCTGATATCACCTCAGATCACGTGAGGTTACCTGAGATCACCCGAGGTCACCTCGGGTTACCTGAGGTCACCCGGGGTTACCTGAGGTCAGTTTAAATAAATCTGATTTAACAGTGACTGTACAGAGGAGGCTAATGATGCTAAGCTAATAATGCTAAGCCAACGTTGGTTCTAATGTGGGCCGCTGACAGCTCTGATCTGTGACATAATGTCATGACGTCATACTTTAAACTCAGGTTATCACATGACTTTAACAGGAAATGACATCATCAGTAGGACAGGTTGATGTCTGCAGCTCTCTGTCTGTCTGTCTGTCTGTCTATCAATCAGTCAATCAATTTTATTTATAAAGCCCAATGTCACAAATCACAATTTGCCTCACAGGGCTTTACAGCATATGACATCCCTCTGTCCTTTGGACCCTCACAGCTAATCAGGAAAAAGTCCCCAATAAAACCCTTTAACGAGAGAAAAATGGAGACACTGTCTCTCTGTCTGTCCTCCTCTCTGTCCTTCTGTCTGTGTCCTGTCTTTGTGTCTTCCTGTCTGTCTGTCTGCCTGTCTCTCCTCCTGTCTGTCTTCAGCAGCAGCAGCTCACATGAACATGCTCAGTATGACGTCATGTTTTCATCATACATATTCATGTAAATATAATATAATATAATAATATAGTCATGTGACATGTTGTAATTGTGTGACAGCGATGATGTCATTAACGGCGCCGTGTGTTTGAAAGTGTTTGTTGCTGTTCCAGGTGAGTTCAGAGTCTAACGTCCTCCACAGAGACATGTCCCCACAGTGAGGACAGAGGAGACTTGTGAAATGTCATCAGTCGCAGCCCAATTACTGTTCCAAGTCCGCATCCAGCCAAGTACAGGCCAAACGGATGTGAACTTGCTCTGCCCGTTCCATCAGGGATGCATTGGGAGGTGACTTGTGTGGACTTTTGACAGCCAGGTATCCCAGAATGCATTTCTCACAGACCAGCGGCAATGGAAGCCATCCTTGGGAGTTTGTAAGTAAGTAAGTAAGTAAGTAAAATTTATTTGTATAGCACTTCTCACAGAGATAAATCACAAAGTGCTTCAGAGGATTAAAAAACAACCAAGAATACATACATACAAGCACACAGAGACACAGAATGAAACAGCAGTTGCTGCAAAACTAAATCACTTAAGACAAGTTGAAGAATGCCTGCCTATACAGGTAGGTTTTAAGGTGCTTCTTAAAAATTTTGACAGATGCTGTGGCTCTCAAGTTCTGTGGGAGGGCGTTCCACAATCTGGTAGCAATGGACTCAAAGGCCTGGTCACCTCTAGTTCTGAGCCTAATGCGAGGAACTGCCAACAGGCCGTGATCGGCCGACCTAAGTGTCCTACTAGGAACATATACATGCAGCAGGTCAGACAGGTACTCAGGTGCCTGACCATGAAGGGCTCTGAAAGTTAAAACAAGGATTTTGAACTGGATCCTAAAGCTGACAGGAAGCCAGTGTAGGGAGGCCAGGACGGGAGTAATGTGGCAGTTTTTGGGTGATTTGGTGAACAGCTTGGCAGCGGCATTCTGCACCAGTTGAAGGCGATCTACAGAAGTTTTACTGAGACATATGAAAAGAGAGTTGCAGTAATCCAGACGTGATGACACAAAGGCATGAATGATCATTTCCAGTTCAGCATGTGACACAACAGATCTTAGTTTTGCAATGTTTTTAAGGTGGTACGGGTCAACACGTGGATGTGTTTATCAAAGTGCATGGCCTGGTCAAAAATAACTCTGAGATTTCTCAGGTTAGAGCGGATATTTGAATTGAGGGGCCCAATACGGCTAGCCACCTCAGAAGCAGTACAGTCAGGAGCGACAATAAGGACCTCGGTCTTAGCAGCGTTAAGATGGAGGAAATTGTTGACCATCCAGTCATTAATTGCAGACAAACAGTCACGCAGTACATTCAGACAGTCAGTCCTGTCAGGATTTTTTTTAAAAACATACAGCTGAATATCATCTGCGTACATATGATATGATACACCCTCAAACCTGCTGATGATGTTTCCAAGCAATATAGCATATACAGAGCAAATAAAATTGGACCCAACACTGAGCCCTGAAGCACCCCACAAGAAAGGGGGACGGACATAAAAGGAACAGATGCTACAGAAAAACTTCTACCAGAGAGGTAGGAGGCAAACCAGTCATGGGCACTGCCTGAAATGCCAACACAGTCACTGAGCCTATCTAACAGGATGTGGTGATCCACGGTATCAAAGGCTACGCTAAGGTCAAGCAGCACTAGGGTGGTACATTTACCAGTGTCAGAGGCCATCATGATGTCATTAGACACTCTTAAGAAGTTCTGTCTCAGTGGAATGCTTCTGATGGTAACCAGATTGAAATTTGTCAAGGATACAATGCTTATTTAGGGCAGGGACTAGTTGGTTAGCAACGACTTTTTTTTTTTAAATCTTTGAAATAAAAAGCATTTTAGAAATGTTGCTAAATAATGAAGGGTCCAGATTGGGCTTTTTAAAATAGGAGGGGAAGCAGCCAGCGTCCAGTGAGCAATTAATAATATAGAACAGTGAAGAGCCGATGGAACCAAAAACTTTTTTCAGTAGAGACGTGGGCAAGATGTCTAATGGGCTTGGGGAGATCTTCATACTGCTCACTAGCTTAGTTAAATCTTGTATGGAGATGGGCAAGAAATGATCCAGTACTGGCTGCTGTAAAGGAGGAGCAGAAGAGGAGGTAATACTTGCTCTAACACGAGCAACTTTGTTGACAGAAAATAGTTACAGTCAATAACAGAGAAGGCGGGCACTGCAGGGGGCTGGGAACAAACAAGATTATTTATAGTGTCAAAAATAACTTTGGGATTCCGCTTATTAGAGGAAGAAAGTTCACTTCTTGGTATAACTCTCAAACCCATAAGTTAAAACAAATATCGCGAAAACTTGAAAGGAATTGGCGATTAACCAAACTGGAAGAATCTCGTTCAATCTGGGCAGACAGTCTCAAAACATATAAGAGGGGCCTCAGCAATGCCAGAGCAAACTATTACTCAGCATTAACAAAAGAAAACAAGAATAAGCCCAGGTTTCTTTTCAGTACTGTAGCCAGGCTGACTGAGAGTCACAGCTCTATCGAGCCTTGTATTCCTTTAGCCCTTAGCAGTAATGATTTTATGAGCTTTTTTAATGACAAAATTCTAACTATTAGAGGCAAAATTCATGACCTCCTGTCCTCAGATAGTACCTATCTAACCTCAAACACAGCTGTAAAACCTAATATATATTTAGATTGCTTCTCCCCAATCTCTCTTCAAGAATTGACTGCAGTGATTTCTTCATCTAAATCATCAACGTGTCTCTTAGACCCCATCCCAACTAGGCTACTCAAGGAGGTCTTACCTTTAGTTAACACCCATATATTAGATATGATCAATATACAGTCTTTTAAGGTATCTGTAATTAAACCTCTCCTAAAAAAAAGCCCACCCTGGATCCAGAGGTGTTAGCCAACTATAGACCAATATCTAATCTTCCCTTTCTTTCAAAGATCCTTGAGAAAGTAGTCGCAGACCAGCTGTGTGATTTTTCCTCCATGATAATAATTTATTCGAGGAATTTCAGTCAGGATTTAGAGTGCATCATAGCACTGAGACAGCACTAGTTAAAATTACAAATGACCTTCTGAGTGCTTCAGACAAAGGACTCATCTCTGTACTTGTTTTATTAGATCTTAGTGCGGCGTTTGGTGGTCGGGGGTGGGTGGTGGTTGAGTGTGGGGGCGGTCCGCGTCGGGCGGTGGGTGGGTGGGCCCTCCTGTCCCGCCTGTCTGGGGTGTGCCTCTGGCTCTCTGGGGGGGGCGGCCATTGCCGCCCCTGGTCCTGGGGCCTGCGGGGCGTCCTGCCGCCTCTGTGGCTCCCTGGTCGTGGGGTCTGGGCGCTCCTGTGGTCTTGGGGTGACGGGCCGCCCCCCTTCCCCCGCAGGGCCGGCCCTGGACCCTGGCGTTGGTTTTCATAAACACATTGGGAAGGTTCAAATACACGCATGCATGTTCGTTACTTCAGCCCCGTGACACATCTCAAAGAACCGATGGGATCACTTCAAAGGGGCCCACTTGCTTCTCAAACTTTCCACACTGCGCTCTCTCTTCTCTACAGGCAGGCTTTCCCCCTCCACCAAGACTCTCACATTTTTGGTGTTCAGTATAGACTTCTCTTTTGTTTCTGTTTCTCAGTACAGTATAGTAGACATGTATATGTTTATTTCTGATAATCTGCATGGAGCAAAACCACCTCAAGGCCACAATACATCAGCTACACTGCCTGTTTATCCCTTTTTTTTTTGTTTGTTTGTTTGTTTGTTTTCTCTCCTCCTCCGCATGCACTGTCACTATATAACTCAGGACTTGCACCTGCCCCCTCCCCCTTGCTTGTTCCTTACTTTCCCCTTAACACACCTTGGTGTATCACGGCCCTCTCTGGCTCATATTAGGAAGCTTTTCCAGTGAAGGCTGATAGGCTAGTCTCCAGGGAGGGTGGGTGACGGTCACAATAAAGAAAAAAAAAAAAAAAAAAAGAAATCACAAATTTCCATTGTTATGTGGATGATACACAGTTGTATTTATCTATGAAGCCAGAAGAAAGTAATCAATTAACTAAACTTCATAATTGTCTTGAAGACATAAAAACCTGGATGAGCACCAGTTTCCTGATGTTAAATTTAGACAAAATTGAAGTTATTGTTCTTGGCCCCAAACAACTCAGAGACTCTTTATCTGATGACATAGTTTCTCTAGATGGCATTGCTCTGGCCTCTACCACTACCGTAAGAAACCTCGGAGTAACATTCGATCAAGATCTGTCTTTTAATTCTCATTTGAAACAAACCTCACGGACTGCATTTTTTCCATCTGCGTAATATTGCAAAAATTAGGCCTATCCTGACCCGAAAAGATGCAGAAAAATTGGTCCACGCTTTTGTTACCTCAAGGCTGGATTACTGTAACTCTCTATTATCAGGTAGCTCTAGTAAATCATTAAAAACTCTCCAGCTAATTTAGAATGCAACAGCACGTGTACTAACAGGAACCAAGAAACGAGATCATATTTCTCCTGTTTTAGCTTCTCTGCACTGGCTCCCTGTAAAATCCAAAATTGAATTTAAAATCCTACTGTTAACTTATAAAGCTCTAAATGGTCAAGCTCCGTCATATCTTAGAGAGCTCATAGTGCCATATTATCCCACCAGAACTCTTCTGTGGAATCATCTTCCTGTTACGGTCCGGGAGGCAGACACCATCTCCACATTTAAGACTAGACTTAAGACTTTCCTCTTTGATAAAGCTTATAGTTAGGGCTGGCTCAGGCTTGCCTTGTACCAGCCCCTGGTTAGGCTGACTTAGGCCTAGTCTGCCGGAGGACCACCTATAATACACCGGGCACCTTCTCTCTCTTTTCTCTCTCGTATCCTATTACTGCATCTTGCTAACTCGGCCATTCTGGATGTCACTAACTCGGCTTCTTCTCCGGAGCCTTTGTGCTCCACTGTCTCTCAGGTTAACTCATATTGCAGCGGTGCCTGGATAGTGTGACGTGTGTGGTTGTGCTGCTGCCGTGGTCCTGCCAGAGGCCTCCTGCTGCTTCTGCTGCTGCTGCCATCATTAGTCATTAGTCATACTTCTACTGTTATTATACACATGACTATTACCATACATGTATACTGCCAGATACTAATATATACTTTCAACATATTGTACCACAGTAGCCAGAACTATAACAACAATATTATTACTTTCATGAATGTTGTTGTAAGCTACTTTCATTACCGAGGATGTCCTGCATCTCTCTCTCTCTCTGTCTCTCTCTGTCTCGCTCTCTCTCTCTCTCTCATTGTGTCATATAGATTACTTTAATTTGTTATGCTGATCTGTTCTGTACGACATCTATTGCACGTCTGTCCGTCCTGGAAGAGGGATCCCTCCTCAGTTGCTCTTCCTGAGGTTTCTACCATTTTTTTTCCCGGTAAAGGGGTTTTTTTGGGGAGTTTTTCCTTATCCGCTATGAGGGTCTAAAGGACAGAGGGATGTCGTATGCTGTAAAGCCCTGTGAGGCAAATTGTATTTGTGATATTGGGCTTTATAAATAAAATTGATTGATTGATTGATTGATTGATTACCGTCTGTCCTGCATCTCTCTCTGTCTCTCTCTCTTTCTGTCTCATTGTGTCATACGGATTACTGTTAATTTATCATGTTGATCTGTTCTGTACGACATCTATTGCATGTCTGTCCGTCCTGTAAGAGGGATCCCTCCTCAGTTGCTCTTCCTGAGGTTTCTACCATTTTTTTCCCCGGTAAAGGGTTTTTTTGGGGGGAGTTTTTCCTTATCCGCTGTGAGGGTCCAAAGGACAGAGGGATGTTGTATGCTGTAAAGCCCTGTGAGGCAAATTGTGATTTGTGATATTGGGCTTTATAAATAAAATTGAATTGAAATGAGGTCAGCAAAATAAGAGGCCCGAGCAGCTTTAACCATTGAGTTATACTCCATTAAGAGTTCTTTAAAAAAAAAAAATACGATGGACCTGAAGCTTTGTAGGCTTCTACAGGCGCTCGATACAGCAACATTTGCGTTTAAAATAACAAATGTCATCATTAATCCAGGGGGTAGAATAACAGTAGGGACTGTGCGGGATTTCAGAGGAGCAACCTTGTCTAAAATAACGGAGCAATGTGAGTTAAAAGTGTGAACTAGAGAATTAGCATCATTCTCTTCACCAAAAAGCTGCCCTATGCTGTTGTTAAAAACAGAAGATAATTCCTCGGCAGACAGGTCATTTAACATACGTGAACAAATAACACGCTTTCTGAGTGTACAATCAGTGTTAAAAGACACATTAAAGAGAACGCATTCGTGATCAGTCACAAGCAGTTCCTCAGAGCTGATAATGTCTAATTTTAATCCATGTGTGGAAACCAAGTCCAGAGTGTTGCCCTTAATGTGTGCTGGACCGCTGACATGTTGAGTAAAATTGAAAGAATCAGTGACTTTTAAAAAGTTCACTGCAAAGGTGTCATTTACGGCCACTTTAAAATCACCAGGAAGGAGGATTTTCTCAAATTTAATTATGGAGGCTAAGAAGTCACTGAATTTGGATAAAAAAGAGCCATTAACACCAGGAGGGCGATGCATTACAACACAATAAAATGGGCTGGCACGCCCAACAGGTCTCAGTGGAAAACATAAAATCTAGATGTTTGGAATAAATAAATCATTCAAAATGAATGATTTGTTGGCAATGGAGCGGGCATTCAGCAATTCCAGTTTAATGGACTTGGATTGTGCTGAGGTGGTAGTGGGTGCAGATGTTAGTGGCCACAGATACCATGGGTCCGCCCCTGCCTGACTATGTCTTGCTCAAGGGAAGACAGGTCTCAACTGACATTGGGACCCTGGGAAAACAGGCCTGAGACATGACAGCCTCACACCAGAGTTGGCTGGGGGCTAGAGGGAGTGTTAGGAGGAACTGTTTCAGTGACCACTGAGGAAGAGGCTGGAGAGGGTGTGTGTGGTGTAAACAGTCAATCGGTAAGATCTGTGGACTGGACAGCTAGCAGTGTGAGGTCAATGTTCTGAGACAGAAAACGGGATCCTATATGGTTTAGATGAAGGCGGTCTCATTTGTACTTCCGGCAGTCGAACTTGCGAAGTCAGAACTCCCAGGTGCGCAAGTCCGAACTTGGTATTGAGAAAGGTCTTCAGTCTGAGGTCATACTCACCGTTCAGGAAGTGACATGTCATCTCTGTGAAGCTCTGCTCTCATTGGCTGTCTGTCCTGTCCATAACCAGCGCTGTCTGAGGTGGACAGGGCTTGGCTCTCAGCTGTAAGTCAATCAGAGGACAAATGACATCATCAATAATCTGATCGTTTGACTCCAGAGTAAATCGAGGACCTGAGACATCTGTTCCCACTGACTGGAGACAAGTCAGAGAGACACGTCAGAGTGACGTCAGAGAGACACATCAGAGAGACATCTGAAAGACACATCAATTCAATCAATCAATTTTATTTATAAAGCCCAATATCACAAATCACAGTTTGCCTCACAGGGCTTTACAGCATACGACATCCCTCTGTCCTTTGGACCCTCACAGCTGATCAGGAAAAACTCCCCCAAAAAAAGCTTTAATGGGGAAAAATGGTAGAAAGCTCAGGAAGAGCAACTGAGGAGGGATCCCTCTTCCAGGACAGACAGACGTGCAATAGATGTCGTACAGAACAGATCAACATGATGAATTAACAGTAATCCCTATGACACAATGAGACAGAAAGAGAGAAAGACAGAGAGAGAGAGAGAGAGAGACAGAGAGAGATGCAGGACAGACGGTAATGACAGTAGCTTACAACAACATTAATGAATCACTGTCTCTCAGTTAACCTGAGAGACAGTGGAGCACAAAGGCTCCGGAGAAGAAGCCGAGTTAGTGACATCCAGAATGGCCGAGTTAGTGACATGCAGTCATAGGGCACGAGGCACGGAGAGAGAGAGAGAGAGAGAGAGAAGGTGCCCGGTGTATTATAGGGGGCCCTCCGGCAGACTAGGCCTAAGTCAGCCTAACTAGGGGCTGGTACAAGGCAAGCCTGAGCCAGCCCTTGTCACAACAGCCCCCAGGCAGTAGTGTTTTGGTGTTTGTCCTGTCAATTCCTGTTTTATTTTGTCATCCTCCCTCTTGTGTCATATCTGGTGTCTTTACTTCCTGTTCCCTCCTTTCCCGCTCTTGTGATTACCTTCCCCCGCCCTAATGTGTTTCACCTGCGTCTCATTGTCTCCCTCTCCCTGTGTGTATATGTACCATGTGCTCCCTCCTGTGTTTGCCAGTTCGTATTCGTCCATTGTGAGATACTTACCAGCGTTCCTCCTGCCTGCCTGCCTGTGAATCATCCTGCCTGCCTGTTTCCTGAGCCTTGCCTTTCCCCTGCCGGTACCTTTGCCTCTGGACTGCCTCCCCGTGTTTGACCCTGCCTGTTACGGTAACTCTGTTTTCGCCTTTTCCTCACATGTGCCTCAGCCTGATTACCTGCCCTACTGTGAATGACCCAGCCTGCCTCGTTGACCAAATTCTGCCTGTCTCTAGTTGGTGCCTCTGCCTATCTGTCTGGAAACCCGGTTTTGATCCTGCCAGTCTGGTTATCTGCCTCACGCCTGCCCTTGCCTGTTTCTGTAGATTTCTGGATTCCCCAACTACTGCCATCAGCCCATCAGTGTTTTTTTGTGCCCATTATTAAATATTTTTGTGAACTTTCTATCTGTCTCCTGGTCTTGCATTTGGGTTCTCCTGTCTGAGTTCAGTCGTGACAGTACGAACTGGCCAACAATGAACCTAGCAGACCTGGACAGAATTAAGGAGGCAGTAATTAATCAGGGTCAGCATTTGGGAAACCACAAACAGATGTTAAAGACTCTAGTTGATAATGTGGCCCAGATCTCCAACCAACTGACAGCACTAAGCGGCGCTCATTCATCTCAGCCCGCTCCACCACCTGATGCTGCTGCTCCCGTGCCTCCAGCCAACTCTGCTGTGGAGCCCCATATTCCTCCACCTGCAAAATACTCTGGTAACCCTGATACATGTCGTAATTTTTTCACTCAGATCCAACTTGTATTCAATGCTCAGCCTGTTCGTTACCAACATGAGACTGCCAAGATAGCTTATGTGGCCAGCCTTTTGGAGGAGCCCCCCCCTCAGTTATTTTAATGCCTTGTATGAGCAGGGATCTCCAGCTGTTCGGACTTTTGCCCTGCTTGAAGCTGAATTAAAGCGAGTTTATGATCACCCCATTCGAGGACAGCAGGCTGGTCAACAACTTTTGAGGCTACGGCAGGGGAGGCGCTCAGTGAGGGAGTTTGCCAGTGAGTTCCACTCCTTAGCAGTGGAATCCGGATGGAATGACCAGGCACTGCTCACCGCGTTTCAGAGTGGGCTCAACCGCACCATTAGCCGAAAGATTGCGCTGAGGCAGGAACAGCTTTCCCTGGATGAGGCGATAACAACAGCCATCAAGATATCAGACCAGATAGCTCAGTGGCAAGTAGATCCCTCTCCACCCAGATCAACGGTGCCCCCCATCGGAGCTAACAACAGAGTTCTCCCTGCTCTTCCTTCCCCCGTGTCCGCTGGCTCTACAGGAGAGGAACCTATGCAGGTTGCCCGCACCAAACTCTCTCCGGAGGAGCGTCAACGGCGCATGTCTGAGGGTCGCTGTCTCTACTGTGGCCAATTGGGACATATCATTGCCACATGTCCGTTAAAAACCAGGGCTCACCAATGAGAGGGAGGGCATTTGTGAGCCGCACATTAACTGTCTCTAATCCCTCTCGTCTGCAACCTCTAGTGTCTCTGTGTTCTTCCTCAGTGTCTCTCCAGCAGTCTGTCTTGGTTGACTCGGGCTCTGACGCTAACCTCATTGACTCTCCTCCGTCTGTTCCGGCTACGATGCCCTCTGGAAGCTTGCGCGCTGGATGGAAGACGCATCTGCAGTGTCACCCATCGGACCCAGTCACTCACTCTCAGGTTCCCTGATCAACACACTGAAAGAATCAGTTTTCATGTGTATCAGTCTCCCATGCATCCACTCATCTTAGGTCACCCCTCGCTCATCCATCACAACCCGCACGTGGACTGGAAGACGGGTGAGATCCGTGCCTGGGGTCCTAGGTGCTCCCTTACCTGTGGTGTTGTGGTCACTCCTCCTCCGTGCCCAGAAATCTCCAAGGTCACTGTTGCATCCACCAGCACTTCCAATCACTCGGACGCAGAGACCGTTTTTCCAGCTCTCGATAAGGTACCCTCATGTTATCGTGATCTAAAACAAGTTTTCAATAAGGTTCGGGCTTCTGCTCTTCCTCCTCACAGACCATACACTTGCGCCATTGTCCTCTGCCTTTAATACTCCTAGTGGTCACTATGAGTACCTGGTGATGCCTTTTGGCCTGACTAATGCCCCAGCCGTATTCCAGGCCTTTGTTAACAATGTTTTGCGGGACATGTTGAATGACTTTGTATTTGTTTATTTGGATGACATTCTCATCTTCTCCCCCGATGAGTCCTCCCATGTCCAGCATGTCCATCAGGTGCTTCATCGCCTCCTCCAGAACCAGCTCTACGTGAAAGCTGAGAAGTGTGAGTTTCATCAGGCCTCTGTCTCATTCCTGGGCTTCGTCATTGCAGAGGGAAGCGTCCAGATGGATCCTGAAAAGGTCAGTGCGGTTAGGAATTGGCCTACTCCCACCTCCCATAAGGAGGTGCAACGTTTCCTTGGATTCGCCAATTTCTACCGCAAGTTTATCCGCAATTTCAGTTCTGTTGATGCTCCCTTGCATAACCTCACCTCTCCAAAGCTTCCATTCAGGTGGAATGATGGGGCTGAAGAGGCATTCCTGCGACTCAAGAAGGCCTTTACCTCTGCACCCATTCTCACAATCCCTGATCCGTCCCTCCAGTTTGTGGTAGAGGTGGATGCCTCTGATGTTGGGGTGGGGGCCGTGTTGTCTCAGCGCTCCTCTACAGATAACAAGCTCCACCCTTGTGCTTTCCTCTCCAGAAAGTTGTCCAGTGTGGAGCGCAACTACGACATTGGTAACCGGGAGCTGTTAGCCATCAAGGTTGCTCTGGGGGAATGGCGTCATTGGTTGGAGGGGGCGGAGCAACCGTTCTTGGTTTGGACTGACCGTAAGAACCTGGAGTACCTGCAAACCGGCAAAAGGCTCAACTCCCGGCAAGCCAGGTGGGCCCTGTTTTTCACACGTTTTCACTTTACCCTGTCCTATAGACCCGGCTCCAAGAATGGCAAGCCTGACGCTCTGTCCCGCGTGTTCCCCTCGGAGAGACCTGAGTCCGACCCAGAACCCATCCTCCCCAGCTCATGTGTTGTTGGGGCTTTCAGATGGAGGATAGAGGAACAGGTAACCAAAGCACTCCAGAACTGTCAACCCCCGGACGGCGTTCCGCCGAACCGGCTTTTTGTCCCTGTTCCTCTCTGCTCCCAGGTCATCCATTGGGCCCACACGTCTAAGCTTGCGTGCCACCCTGGTATACGACGGACTCTGTTCCTGGCCCGGCAGCGATTCTGGTGGCCCGCCATGGAGAAGGACATTGCTGACTACATTGCTGCGTGCCCTGTCTGTGCCACCTGTAAGTCCTCCCCTAAACCACCGGCTGGTCAACTGCGTCCCTTGCCTGTGCCCCTGAGACCCTGGTCAGACATCTCAGTGGACTTCGTCACAGGCCTGCCTGCATCGGAAGGTAACACCACTGTCTTAACAGTGGTGGATAGATTTTCTAAGATGGTTCACTTCATTGCCATGCCCAAGCTCCCTTCGGCCAAGGAAACTGCCGAGGCCTTGCTTTTTCATGTGTTTCGTCTGCATGGTTTCCCCAAAGATATTGTGTCCGATAGGGGCCCTCAGTTCGTGGAACAGTTTTGGCGTGCTTTCTGCTTGCTCATCGGCTCTTCAGTCAGTCTCTCCTCCGGATATCACCCGCAGACCAATGGGTAGACAGAGCGGATTAACCAGGAGTTGGAAACCAGTCTCTGTTGCCTGGCTACCCAGACCCCTCCTCATGGTGCCGCCAACTCACCTGGGTTGAGTATGCTCACAATTCTCTGCCCTGTTCCTCTTCTGGTCTGTCTCCCTTTCACATTGTCTATGGTTACCAGCCTCCCACATTCCCGGCCCTGGAGAAGGAGGTCAACGTGCCTTCAGCTCTGGCTCTAGTGCGTCGGTGCAAGCGGACATGGAACCGGGCCCGGCAAACTCTCCTGCACAACTCTGAGCGATATAAGAAGGCGGCTGATCGCCACCGGACCCCAGCCCCAGAATATCTGAGTGGACAACGTGTTTGGCTCTCAACCCGTAATCTCCCCCTTCGTGTGGAAAACCGGAAGCTGGCACCCAGGTTCGTTGGGCCATTCCCCATCTCTAAAGTTATTAACCCTGTGACTGTGCGCCTGAAACACCCCAGGTCTATGAGGGTTCATCCTTCATTCCACGTCAGCCAGATCAAGCCGGCCAGGGAGAGTGCTCTGGTTCCTGCTTCCCGACCCCCACCTCCCCCCCGACTCGTTGAGGGGGGCCCTTTCTACACGGTCCGTAGGCTCCTGGCATCCCGTCGCCGCGGCCGTGGGTTTCAGTACCTAGTGGACTGGGAGGGGTACAGGCCTGAAGAATGTTCCTGGGTTGCCTCATCCTACATCATGGATCCGGCCCTCATCTGTGCTTTCCACCGGCTTCATCCTGAGGTCCCTGGGCCGTCCGGTGCCGGCCTTAGAGGGGGGGTTACTGTCACAACAGCCCCCAGGCAGTAGTGTTTTGGTGTTTGTCCTGTCAATTCCTGTTTTATTTTGTCATCCTCCCTCTTGTGTCATGTCTGGTGTCTTTACTTCCTGTTCCCTCCTTTCCCACTCTTGTGATTACCTTCCCCCGCCCTAATGTGTTTCACCTGCGTCTCATTGTCTCCCTCTCCCTGTGTGTAATATATACCATGTGCTCCCTCCTGTGTTTGGCAGTTCGTATTCGTCCGTTGTGAGATACTTACCAGGGTTCCTCCTGCCTGCCTGCCTGTGAATCATCCTGCCTGCCTGTTTCCTAAGCCTTGCCCTTCCCCTGCCGGTACCTTTGCCTCTGGACTGCCTCCCTGTGTTTGACCCTGCCTGTTACGGTAATTCTGTTTTCGCCTTTTCCTCACATGTGCCTCAGCCTGATTACCTGCCCTACTGTGAATGACCCAGCCTGCCTCGTTGACCAAATTCTGCCTGTCTCTAGTTGGTGCCTCTGCCTATCTGCCTGGAAACCCGGTTTTGATCCTGCCAGTCTGGTTATCTGCCTCACGCCTGCCCTTGCCTGTTTCTGTGGATTTCTGGATTTCCCAACTACTGCCATCAGCCCATCAGTGTTTTTTTGTGCCCATTATTAAATATTTTTGTGAACTTTCGTTCTCCCGTCTGAGGTCTGTCGTGACAGCCCTAACTACAAGCTTTATCAAAGAAGAAAGTCTTAAGTCTGAGCTACTACTTCCGGGGCGCTGAGCCACTACTTCCGGGGCACTGCACGGCTGGCGACCTGGGCTGTAGTGCTGCGGCTGCTGCTGTATGTTATTTGTGTCCTTTAATTTTAATTTATGTGACATGTTGACGTCGCTGCTACAGGTGGTGTACACATAGTGTTATGTAGTTACAAACGACTGGCTGTTATATCTAGTCAGTTTTTCTTTGACGCTGTATCCCTCTCACCACGCCGGGAGCCAACATGGACGCCTGAGTGTGCGAACGCCTGAGCTAACAAACGCCAGCTACGGAGCAGCTACTGGGCAGCTACACGACGGTGGCAAGACCATCGATGGAGAGAGACCCGTGGCGAGTTGTTGGCGAGTCACCTGAAGAGCAGCCTCCGACGACGGCGGTGAGGAGCAGCAGTTTTCCAGTGGTGAGGCGCCGAGGGCATTAGCCTAGCAGCTGACCTGTGAGAGCAGCCTCCGACGATGGCGGAGAGGAGCAGCGGTCTCCAGCGGGGAGGCGCCAAGGGCGTTAGCCTAGCAGCTGGCCCGCAAGAGCGAAAGCAGCATCCCGCATGGAGGTGGAGAGGAGCAGCGGAGCAGCGGTCTCCAGCGGGGAGGCGCCGACGGCGTAGCCTCGCAGCTGGCCTGCGAAAGCGAGAGCAGCCTCCGACGACGGCGGTGAGGAGCAGCGGTTTCCAGTGGGGAGGTGCCGAGGGCGTTAGCTGAGCAGCTGGCCCGCGAAAGCAGCATCCCGTATGGAGGTGGAGAGGAACAGCGGTTTCCAGCAGGTAGGCACCGAGGGTGTTAGCCTAGCAGCTGGCCTGCGAGAGCGAGAGCAGGCTCCTGTACGGAGGCGAAGAGGAGCAGCGGTGCAGCAGTCTCCAGCGGGGAGGCACCAACGGCATTAGCCTAGCAGCTGGACCCTCATCTAGACCACCGCAGAGGCGGCACGATCGGCCGTTCACAACACAGCATCAAGCCATGGCGGCGCTTCTGTCCCTGCTGACTCTCCTGCTGGTGGTGGGTGAGCTTGTGGGGAAAAATCTGTCCCCTCCACCTTCCTCGCAGGCAGCATGTCACCTTGTCTACTCCAGAGATGCCCTGCTGGCCCTGCAGGACAAAAACAATGCATCCCCGGACCATTTACCAGAGTATGTGAGAACAAAGCCTGCGAGAAGATCACAGCGGAGGAAGAGGGGCAGAAGAGGGGGCGTCAGACAGCATCTCCGTCAGGTCGCTGCGCTGTAAAATGGACGAGCTCCGGGCAAACAGAAGGTTCTGTCATGAGTACAGAGAATCTAGCATCATCACACTGACGGAGACATGACTCTGACAGGACACTCCGGACTCGCTGGTGGAACTGGAGGGCTTCTCCTGTATCCGTGCGGACAGAAATGACTCCTTGGGGAAAGTAAGAGGTGGGGGGCTAATTCTGTATGTGAGTAACAACTGGTGCAAACACTGTGAGAGAGAGTCTATGTGTTTCTGATGTAGAGCTTCTCTGTGTTTCCATGTGCCCCTTCTACCTCCCCAGAGAGTTTGGTAATATCATACTGTGTCTAGCATATATCCCTCCCAGTGGTAACGCTGGTAGGGCTGCTAATCTTGTAGCTGATTGTGTCCACTCCCAACTTCAGCGTTTTTGTTCCCGGTGACTTGAACCACTGTAAACTAGAGCCAGCTTTACCCGGCTCTCAGCAATATGTCAAGTACGCCACAAGGAATTCAAAAGTACTCGACAAATGTTTTGTAAATGTAGCCGGTGCCTACAGGTCAAAAATTCTGCCCCAGATCGCAAATTCAGATCATTCAACTGTGTATCTTATGCCCACTTATAAATCTGTGTTAAAGTCCAGCAAGCCTCAGCTCAAAACCGCACTGAGATGGACGGACGACAGCATAGAAACACTGCGGGGCTGCTTCCTCAGCACTGATTGGAGCACTTTTCATAGCCTAGAACTAGAAGAGGCCACTACAACCACCACGGATTACATCAATTTCTGTGTGGATATGGAACATAGTTTTAAAGAGATGGACAACAGGAGGTTATGGGACTGTATGAAAAACATTACGAACATGACCCCCTGTAGAAAACAGCTGATAACCTTGGACGACTCAGTAAGAGCAAATGAGCTGAATGATTTCTTTCTTAGATTTGAGGTCCAGGATTTCTTCTCTAGAGGGAGGGAGATTTTAGATTTGTTGACTCTGGACACTTCTGGAGAATGTGAGCTCCAGATTACACCTCAGCAGGTGCAGGCTGCTTTAAGTAAAGTTGGCAAAAGGAAATCATCAGGCCCTGATGGCCTGCCTGCCTTCTTAATAAACCAGCTGAGTTAGCTGGTGACTGGTGCCCTATTTTCCAGATGTCGTTTCACAGCCACACAGTGCCCAGCCTATGGAAAAAGTCCATTATCGTTCCGGTCCCTATGATTTCATGTCCTGCGGTTGATAATGATTACAGACCTGTCTCATTAACCTCAGTAGTAATGAAATGTTTTGAAAGAATCATCACTGATATGCTTAAATCTGACGTTGCTGGTTGTCTCGACCCCCTACAGTTTGCTTATAGGCAGGGTCGTGGCACTGAGGACGCAGTTATTACTGTCACCCGCTTGATTAACAAACATCTTGAGAATCCTAAAGCATATGCTCGCGTTTTATTTGCCAACCTTAGTTCAGCTTTTAATACTGTGCAGCCCTACCTGATCATACAGAAGCTCATTAACATCAGGTAGACATTTTCATTATCAAATGGTTTTATTCTTTTTCAACAAATAGGACACAACAAGTTCGGGTGAACAGCGCTCTCACAGTCCTGAAGCAGTGTAGCACAGGCGTGCCCCAGGGCTGCGTCAGCTCCCCGGTCCTCTTCACACTGTACACTGACGAATGCAGGAGCTCACATCCTAACAACCAGGTCATCAAATTTTCAGATGATACTATCATCTTAAGTCTGCTGGATGTGAATGCCTGCCCCTCTGTGTACTTCAGTGAGATAGCCACCTTCAAAATCTGGTGTGACAATAACTTCCTGGTGTTAAATACCAAAAAGACAAAAGAGATGATTTTTGACCCTAAAGAAATTGCAGCTCATGACCCGGTAGTCATTGACAACCACGTTATTGAACAGGTGTCCTCATATAAATACCTGGGCCTGATGGTGTCTAATAACCTGGGCTGGAGTGGGCATGTGGATTTCCTCTGTAACAGATTAGCTCAAATACTACACTTTCTCAGGAGGCTGTGGCTGTTTGGGGCCCGAACCGAGATCATGTTAACATTCTATAACGCTGTGTTAGCAAGTATCATAAGATACGGCATGGCAGCGTGGTTCGGCTCCCTCACAGTCCAGTGTAAGGCCAGACTTCAGAGAATGGTGACCACAGCTATGAAGATAGTGGGGAAACATGATCACTTCCAGTCCCTCCAGGCAATATATGAGGGAGCAGTTGTCAAGGGCGCAAATAAGATCCTGAGTGACCCTTCTCATGCTCTCTTTCAGGAGTATGAGCTGTTGCCATCAGGGAGGCGCTACAGAGCCAGCAGGTGTAGGAGCAACCGGTACAAATTGTCCTTTATTTCCCACTTCCATTCTATTATTAAACAAACAAACAAACACCTCTCGTGGCAGAGCCCCTCCCTCCCCCAACTAGGGTAGTGGGGAGGCTTACTGCTGCAGATCCACTACCCTAGCCCCCACTCCACCCCACCACCTGACCTCAGTCGGGTGGTGGGGAGGGCTCACTGTGGTGGACCCACCTCCATTCTGGTAATTTTATATGGAACATATAACATGGGCAGGGGGGAGGCTTATGGCTGCTGATCCCCTGACCGTCAAATTCCCCATCAATTCACCGTCAATCACCGGTTACTATTGCTATTATGCTAATAGGTGGTTGCCTGCTCACCTGCTGGCCCTGCAATGCCCCCCTGGTTGAGCCGTATGTGCGCAGGGTTATCTATGTCTAAATGGTCTGGTTATTGTTGTTCTCATCTAGTATTGTTCTTATCTGCACTATGGTCCGGCAACTGATTTAATATAATTTTAACTGGTACACTAGTCTTACCTCTGTATTTATCTGTTTTATATGCACTCACTTGCACTTTGAGATAGGCCAGTGCTATACCTGTAGTTCCCTTGTTTGTAACCTTACAAACAAGGCAAATGGTTGCACTACTCTTGCAACAGTAGTCTGCAACTGTAACACACTCAGCACACTATGTTGGCAGCTTGTCTATGTTGATGTTGACTGTATGTATGTATGTGAATATTGCAGCTGTTTGCACTATACTGCCCAAGACAAATTTCCTTTGCGGGACAATAAAGTTTATCTTATCTTATCTTAGTCTTAAATGTGGAGACGGTGTCTGCCTCCCGGACCGCAACAGGAAGATAATTCCACAGGAGAGGAGCCTGATAGCTGAAGGCTCTGGCTCCTGATCTACTTTTGGAGACTTTAGGGACCACGAGTAACCCTGCATTCTCCGAGCGCAGAGTTCTGGTGGGATAATATGGCACTATGAGCTCTCTAAGATATGACGGAGCTTGACCATTTAGAGCTTTATAAGTTAACAGTAGGATTTTAAATTCAATTCTGGATTTTACAGGGAGCCAGTGCAGAGAAGCTAAAACAGGAGAAATATGATCTCATTTCTTAGTTCCTGTTAGTACACGTGCTGCTGCATTCGGAATTAGCTGGAGAGTTTTTAAGGATTTACTAGAGCTTAGGCTGACCAAACATCCTCTTTTGCCCGGACATGTCCACTTTTCACGTCCCGTCCGGGAACTGATGATAATGTCCGGTTTTCTGTGTGTTTGTGTGTGTGCGTTAGAGTGCGGCACGGGTCGCATATTTCTGTCCGAACCCAAACCGAGCCCGACATTATTTAATGACCAAAGCACTGAGTTTGTGCCACACAGTTGTTATAGTTACAGGCCGGGCGTGCGCCGTGGGTGCTCAGCCCTTGTTTGAGACGGGAGCAGGAGGCAGGAGGTCCGACACTTCCAGCGAGAGGAGAGGGAGACATAAAACAAAATAAGATAAAATAGGAGACACCTGTCTCACTCTTTTATTTTATTTTCAGCATTTAATGAAGGCGGAGGCGGGCGGTGGAAGGTCCAAGACTTCCAGCGTGGGGAGAGGTAGAAACAAACAGCCAATGTGTGTCTGTGTGTGTTATGTTCAGGTGTTGTCACGTAAATAACAGTGCCCAAGCAATAAACAGGACAGACAATAGGATTTTATTTATTTTTACACTACATTTTCACTGAAAGCTGATCGAATCTGACCCGAGCCCGAATACAATTTATAGTTACATTTTTGACCAAACCCGGCCCGACCTGTCGGGTACCATCGGGCTCGGAACGCCACATTCTAGTGTGTGTATGTGTCCCCTATTGGGGCCTATCTGAATTTCCGTCTTTGAGAGATATTATTTTGTAATGTAACTGAATTTTCTATCCATACATATACATTTTAAAAATATTAAAATGATAAGGCATCTTTGAGTAAACTGCGGGTATTATTTAAATAGGCTATGTCATGGCCGGGCCGAGGGTCCTCTTTTTTGGAAATCAAAATATGGTCACCCTACTAGAGCTACCTGATAATAGAGAGTTACAGTAATCCAGCCTCGAGGTAACAAAAGCGTGGACCAATTTTTCTGCATCTTTTCGGGCCAGGATAGGCCTAATTTTTGCAATATTACGCAGATGAAAAAATGCAGTCCGTGAGGTTTGTTTTAAATGAGAATTGAAAGACAAATCTTGATCAAATGTTACTCCAAGGTTTCTTACGGTAGTGCTAGAGGCCAGAGCAATGCCATCTAGAGAAACTATGTCATCAGATAAAGAGTCTCTGAGTTGTTTGGGGCCAAGAACAATAACTTCAGTTTTGTCTAAATTTAACATCAGGAATTTGGTGCTCATCCAGGTTTTTATGTCTTCAAGACAATTATGAAGTTTAGTTAATTGATTACTTTCTTCTGGCTTCATAGATAAATACAACTGTGTATCATCCACATAACAATGGAAATTTGTGGTTTCTAATGATGTTACCTAAAGGAAGCATATATAGAGTAAATAGGATTGGTCCGAGCACAGAACCTTGCGGAATTCCAAAACAAACTTTAGTACATAAGGATGATTCATTATGAACGTGAACAAACTGAAAACACTCAGATAAATAAGATTTAAACCAGCTTAGTGCAGAACCTTTTAGGCCAATTAAGTGTTCCAGTCTCTGTAGCAGAATTTCATGGTCAATTGTGTCAAACGCTGCACTAAGATCTAATAAAACAAGTACAGAGACGAGTCCTTTGTCTGAAGCAATCAGAAGGTCATTTGTAATTTTAACTAGTGCTGTCTCAGTGCTATGATGCACTCTAAATCCTGACTGAAATTCCTCAAATAAATTGTTATCATGGAGAAAATCACACAGCTGGTCTGCGACTACTTTCTCAAGGATCTTTGAAAGAAAGGGAAGATTAGATATTGGTCTATAGTTGGCTAACACCTCTGGATCCAGGGTGGGCTTTTTTTAGGAGAGGTTTAATTAAAGCTACCTTAAAAGACTGTGGTACATAGCCTGTTAATAAGGATATATTGATCATGTCTAATAAATGAGTGTTAACTAAAGGTAAGACCTCCTTAAGTAGCCTAGTTGGGATGGGGTCTAAGAGACACGTTGATGATTTAGATGAAGAAATCACTGCGGTCAGTTCTTGAAGAGAGATTGGGGAGAAGCAATCTAAATATATATTAGGTGTTACAGCTGTGTTTGAGGTTAGATAGGTACTATCTGAGGACAGGAGGTCATGAATTTTGCCTCTAATAGTTAGAATTTTGTCATTAAAAAAGCTCATAAAATCATTACTGCTAAGGGCTAAAGGAATACAAGGCTCAATAGAGCTGTGACTCTCAGTCAGCCTGGCTGCAGTGCTGAAAAGAAACCTGGGGTTATTCTTGTTTTCTTCTATTAATGCTGAGTAATAGTTTGCTCTGGCATTGCTGAGGCCCCTCTTATACGTTTTGAGACTGTCTGCCCAGATTACACGAGATTCTTCCAGTTTGGTTAATCGCCAATTCCTTTCAAGTTTTCCCGATATTTGTTTCAACTTACGGGTTTGAGAGTTATACCAAGGAGCGAACTTTCTTTGCTTTGTTAACTTCTTTTTAAGAGGAGCTACAGAGTCGAGTGTTGTTCGCAGCGAGCCTACAGCGCTATTGACAAGATGATCAATTCGGGAGAGGTTAAAGTAGGCACGGGAAACCTCTGGTACTGAAGGACTTGGTATTGAATTTAACGACGGAGAAATCATTTCCTTAAATTTTGCGACAGCACTATCTGATAAACATCTAGTATAGTAACTGTTGCTGAGTGGCGTGTAATCGAGTAAAAAGAAATCAAAAGTAATCATATAATGATCCGATAGCGAGGGATTCTGTGGAAAGACTGTTAGGTTATCAATTTCAATTCCATATGTCAGAACAAGATCGAGGGTATGATTAAAACAGTGAGTGGGTCCATGTACACCCTGACTGAAGCCAATGGAGTCTTATAATGAGATAAACGCGGTAGCCAGGGAGTCATTATCAACGTCAACATGAATGTTAAAATCGCCTACAATAATAACTTTATCTGATTTAAGAACTAAACTGGATAAAAACTCTGAAAATTCAGAAACAAATTCAGAATACGGGCCAGGAGCACGGTACACTATAACAAATAAAAGTGGCTGCGAGGTTTTCCAGGTCGGATGTAAAAGACTAAGACCGAGGCTTTCAAATGAATTATAGTCTAGTTTAGGTTTAGGGCTGATTACCAAACTAGAGTTAAAAATGGCTGCAACTCCCCCTCCTCGGCCGCTGCCTCGAGGAATGTGGGTATTATTATGACTGGGAGGAGTGGATTCATTTAGATATTCATCCTGACACAGCCAGGTTTCAGTGAGACGGAGTAAATCATATTACCTCCACAGGTAAAACACCCCCACAGGTAAATCTGTACACCTCCATGGGTAAAACACCTCCATCGTTAAAACACCTCCATAGGTAAAGCCACCTCCACAGGTAAACCTGTACACCTCTACAGGTAAACCACCTCCACAGTTAAAACACCTCCATAGGTAAACCACCTCTACAGGTAAATCCTGTACACCTGTGTATACCCTCTTCAAACCCTTTTTTTCATAGAAACATTAGAGCATAGATAGAAGAAGCTAAAGTTAGCCCACCCTAAAAAGACAGCTCAGCCACGCTAGCTGCGGAAAACTTGGATGCGGAAAACGACAACAGCCAGGCCGAATCTGGTCCTCCTTGGGCACAGAAGATTATCTTTGAGCTTGACTCGGTTAACCTCGGTTCAGCAAAGAACAGAGGAACATCTGCCGGCAATACAAGCCACAACGACCAGGATTGAATCAGAACTGTCTGGCCTAGCCACGCGCATCATCCTCCTCAAACTGCTCCGGTTCCAAGATAAAGAAAAGATCCTCAGAGCCTCACGTAAGAGCAGAGAACTTGTATTCAAGTTACAAAAGTTCTTCATATTCCATGATTATTCAGCGGCGTTGTCACGGAAGAGAATGGAATATAATACCATGAAAGCTGCGCTGCACCAGCAGAATATTCCCTTAAGAGTGCTGTTCCCGGCCCGACTACTTGTCAAGATTGGACCGAAGACATACAACTTCGACACACCGACCAAAGCCAAAGAGGAACTCTCTCACCTGTTACCTGACACTCGCTTCTGAACTGATATTGCAGATCACAGCACAACACATGAGTTTGTTTACAACAAGCGGGAGCCCCGAACATGTATAATAATAGCACATTTCTTTTGGTTAACAAGCTCCTGACTTGAAGGGAGGTAAGTGTCTCCCACAAATGTTTTTTTTCTTGGCCATAAAGCAGAGGGTGTCTTTGTTTTAATTTTCAGCTTTTTCATTGTTAACAAACTACGGTTTTAGTTAGAAATTATGATGGTATGTCTGCTTTATAGATTAATAGATGTGTATAAAGTAGTTTGGGAAAGCTACCATAAGGGTTATTTAAAATTACTATATACCACTGGGGCTGCACTTAGTTGATCTGTTCAAACAGCGGCATTGGCGGATAGCCTCTGGGTTTTAGTTTATGTTTTATTTTGGAGCCAGTTGGTTCATTACTATATAGCCTTTTGCTATATCCTCTTTATTTTTTATAATTTTTTCTTCACTACTGAGGGTCTATATTTCATAACTAATATCTGTGAACATAGTTGTTGTGAATATGGGATGGGGGCTAGAGATGGGACAACCATGTGGGCCATTCGTACAATAACTCCCGGTACCTAACAATGTCAAATCAAATAAATAGTCAAAACTTGAACAAGGTAACTGTCTCATGCTGGAATGTAGATGGTCTGAATAGTTCTGTGAAGCGTACGTGTATTCTGTGTCACTTGGCAAAGCTTAAATCAGAAATAGCATTATTGCAAGAAACACACCTCACACAAGCAGAAGTTGGTAAACTGAAACAGAAATGGGTCGGGCAGGTTTACCACTCAGGATTCAACAGCAAAAGTGGGTGAGTAGCAATACTGGTACATAAAAAAAACACCTTTTGTTTTTAAAGGTTCCATTGCCAACACTGAAGGCAGATTCATTATTATTGACGGTTGCCTTCCACCTTTTTAAGGGACCAAAAGTAATTGGACAATTGGCTACTGATCAATTTGTTGATAGCGCCGTAAGCTCGCTGCGAACAACACTTGACTCTGTAGCTCCTCTTAAAAAGAAGTTAACAAAACAAAGAAAGTTCGCTCCTTGGTATAACTCTGAAACCCGTAAATTAAAGCAAATATCGCGAAAGTTTGAAAGGAATTGGCGATTAACCAAACTGGAAGAATCTCGTGTAATCTGGGCAGACAGTCTCAAAACTTATAAGAGGGGCCTCCGCAATGCCAGAGCAAACTATTACTCAGCTTTAATAGAAGAAAACAAGAATAACCCCAGGTTTCTTTTCAGCACTGCAGCCAGGCTGACTGAGAATCCAGCTCTATTGAGCCTTGTATTCCTTTAGCCCTTAGCAGTAATGATTTTATGAGCTTCTTTAATGACAAAATTCTAGCTATTAGAGGCAAAATTCATGACGACCTGTCCTCAGATAGTACCTATCTAACCTCAAACACAGCTGTAACACCTAATATTTATTTAGATTCCTTCTCCCCAATTTCTCTTCAAGAATTGACCGCAGTGATTTCATCATCTAAATCATCAACGTGTCTCTTAGACCCCATCCCAACTAGGCTACTCAAGGAGGTCTTACCTTTAGTTAACACCCATATATTAGACATGATCAATATATCCTTATTAACAGGCTATGTACCACAGTCTTTTAAGGTAGCTGTAATTAAACCTCTACTAAAAAAGCCCACCCTGGATCCAGAGGTGTTAGCCAACTATAGACCAATATCTAATCTTACCTTTATGTCAAAGATCCTTGAGAAAGTAGTCGCAGACCAGCTATGTGATTTTCTCCAGGATAATAATTTATTTGAGGAATTACAGTCAGGATTTAGAGCGCATCATAGCACTGAGACAGCTCTAGTGAAAATTACAAATGACCTTCTGATTGCTTCAGACAAAGGACTCGTCTCTGTACTTGTTTTATTAGATCTTAGTGCAGCGTTTGACACTGTTGACCATGAAATTCTGTTACAGAGACTGGAACACTTAATTGGCCTAAAAGGTTCTGCACTAAGCTGGTTTAAATCTTATTTATCTGATCGTTTTCAATTTGTTGACGTTCATAATGAATCATCCGTACGTACTAAAGTTTGTTTTGGAGTTCCGCAAGGTTCTGTGCTTGGACCAATCCTTTTTATTCTATATATGCTTCCTTTAGGTAACATCATTAGAAATCACTCTATAAATTTCCATTGTTATGCGGATGATACACAGTTGTATTTATCGATGAAGCCAGAAGAAAGGGATCAATTAACTAAACTTCATAATTGTCTTGAAGACATAAAAACCTGGATGAGCACCAATTTCCTGATGTTAAATTCAAACAAAACTGAAGTTATTGTTCTTGGCCCCAAACAACTCAGAGACTCTTTATCTGATGACATAGTTTCTCTCGATGGCATTGCTCTGGCCTCTACCACTACCGTAAGAAACCTCGGAGTAACATTTGATCAAGATTTGTCTTTCAATTCTCATTTAAAACAAACCTCACGGACTGCATTTTTTCATCTGCGTAATATTGCAAAAATTAGGCCTATCTTGACCCAAAAAGATGCAGAATTGGTCCACGCTTTTGTTACCTCGAGGCTGGATTACTGTAACTCTCTACTATCAGGTAGCTCTAGTAAATCATTAAAAACTCTTCAGCTAATTCAGAATGCAGCAGCACGTGTACTAACAGGAACTAAGAAACGAGATCATATTTCTCCTGTTTTAGCTTCTCTGCACTGGCTCCCTGTAAAATCCAGAATTGAATTTCAAATCCTACTGTTAACTTATAAAGCTCTAAATGGTCAAGCTCCATCATATCTTAGAGAGCTCATAGTGCCTTATTATCC
The DNA here is from genome assembly GCA_035609425.1 of Epinephelus awoara. Taxonomy (NCBI): domain Eukaryota; kingdom Metazoa; phylum Chordata; class Actinopteri; order Perciformes; family Serranidae; genus Epinephelus; species Epinephelus awoara. Next base: position 42,635,316 of record CM069303.1, on the reverse strand, counting down.
CACCAGAACTCTGCGCTCTGAGAACGCAGGGTTACTCGTGGTCCCTAAAGTCTCCAAAAGTAGATCAGGAGCCAGAGCCTTCAGCTATCAGGCTCCTCTCCTGTGGAATCATCTTCCTGTTACGGTCCGGGAGGCAGACACCGTCTCCACATTTAAGGCTAGACTTAAGACTTTCCTCTTTGATAAAGCTTATAGTTAGGGCTGGCTCGGGCTTGCCTTGTACCAGCCCCTAGTTAGGCTGACTTAGGCCTAGTCAACCGGAGGACCACCTTTAATGCACCGGGCACCTTCTCTCTCTCTCGCTCTCGCTCTCTCTCTCTCTCTCCCTCTCTCTCTCGTATCCTATTACTGTATCTATTTTACTCGGCCATTCTGGATGTCACTAACTCGGTTTCTTCTCCGGAGCCTTTGTGCTCCACTGTCTCTCAGGTTAACTCGTATTGCAGCGGTGCCTGGATAGTGTGACGTGTGTGGTTGTGCTGCTGCCGTGGTCCTGCCAGATGCCTGCTGCTGCTGCTGCCATCATTAATCATTAGTCATACTTCTACTGCTATTATAGACATATGATATTATCATACATGTAGACTGCCTGATACTAATATATACTTTCAACATATTGTACCACAGTAGCCAGAACTATAACGACAGTATTATTACTTTCATGAATGTTGTTGTAAGCTACTGTCATTACCGAGGATGTCATACAGATTACTGTATTGTGTCATACAGATTACTGTTAATTTGTTATGCTGATCTGTTCTGTACGACATCTACTGCACGTCTGTCCGTCCTGGAAGAGGGATCCCTCCTCAGTTGCTCTTCCTGAGGTTTCTACCATTTTTTTCCCCCGGTAAAGGGGTTTTTTTTGGGGAGTTTTTCCTTATCCGCTGTGAGGGTCTAAAGGACAGAGGGATGTCGTATGCTGTAAAGCCCTGTGAGGCAAATTGTATTTGTGATATTGGGCTTTATAAATAAAATTGATTGATTGATTGATTGATTGATACTCAGCTGTTCCATGGCCAGGTGTGTGTTATTCCCTCGTTATTTCACTTACAAGGAGCAGATAAAAGGCCTAGAGTTCATTTCAGTTGTGGTATATTCATTTGGAATCTGGTGAGGTCATCTCTCAATATGAAGTCCAAAGAGCTGTCACTATCAGTGAAGCAAGCCATCACTATGCTGAAAAATCAAAACAAACCCATCAGAGAGATAGCAAAAACATTAGGTGTGGCCAAATCAACTGTTTGGTACATTCTTAAAAAGAGAGAACGCACTGGTGAGCTCAGCAACAACAAAAGACCTGGAAGACCACGGAAAACAAGTGTGGTGGATGACTGACGAATCCTTTCCCTCGTCAAAAAAAAATCCCCTTTACAACAGTTAGCCAGATCAAGAAAACTCTCCAGGAGGTGGATGTATCTGTGTCCAAGTCAACAATTAAGAGACGACTTCACCAGAGGAAATACAGAGGTTTCACCACAAGGTGTAAACCATTGGTGAGCCTCAAAAACAGGAAGGCCAGATTAGAGTTTTAGACGAAACCCAGCATCTGGTGATGTCCATGGGTTCGAGACTTCAGGCTGTCATTGACTGCAAAGGATTTGCAACAAAGTATTAAAAAGTGACAATTTGATTTATGATTATGTTAGTTTGTCCAATTACTTTTGGTCCCTTAAAAAGGTGGAAGGCACATATAAAATGTGTTGTAATTCCTACACCGTTTACCTGATTTGGATGTAAATACAGTCAAATTAAAGCTCAGAGCCTGCACTTAAAGCACATCTTGATTGTTTCATTTCAAATCCATTGTGGTGTTGTACAGAGCTGGAATGCTGAAAATTATGTCAATGTCCAAATATTTATGGACCTGACTGTAAGATAAATTGGGATAAGACTTAGTCTTTACCTTTAAATGTTCATAGCCATAAGTTCCTTATTGCTAATATTCCCCTTAAATGGTCGTCCGATGGAATGCGCTATCTTGGGGTAACTCTGAAGTTCAATATAAATGATATTGCCCCTTTTAATTTGAAAAAATTCCTAATTCGAGTCAAGGATGATATTGAGAGATGGAAATCTCTCCTTTTAACCATTTGGGGCAAAATAGATAGTATAAAAATGAATATCATTCCGAGGATCACTTTTCTTGTGGCTGCCATCCCCCTCCCCTTTGAAAACTGTTTTTTTTAAAGAGATAGATGCAATGCTCAGAGACTTCATATGGAACAACAAAACCCCTAGGATAAGCCGTAAAAACCTATATGTGGACAGGGAAAAGGAAGGCCTTGGCCTTCCAAATGTGTACAAGTATTATATGGCATTTAACTCTAGATACCCCCTTAAATGGAGCTATGGCTCTGACATGAGGGACACAAAATGGCAAAGCACAGAGGAGGAAGTTTCAGATGGGTTAAACGATAGGATCACATTACAAGGACTGTGGTATACCTCCTTTTGTAAAAATACTGAAAACCCTTTGATCAAGTTTCCGTGCTCCGTAGCTAAAACATTCCAGAACCTGATCAATTTTAAAAGTAGCAATTCTCCCAGGATTCCACTTTGGTACAACTGCAGGTTCACACTGAATGGCCGGCCACTTAGAAACAGTGTTGTGTGTAACACGTTACAGTAACGTGACTACTTTTATTGGGTAAAAAGTAGTGTAACACGTTACTACTGAAACTATGGTAACGGAACGTAGTTACTGGGAACAACATTACTTTTCCCGGGGACAGATTTGACGGTGACACTGCCTGTCTGCCTCAGCTGTGCACTAGGCAGGAACTGTGACAGTTCCCGTGTCAACAGTACAGACAGGAGCGCCAAAATCAAGAATCGTATGAGGAATATGGAAGATACACATGCCTCCTCGGATTATTTTAACGGTTTGTCAACCGAAGACAGGTTAGCTTATTGTAATATGCTAACAATTAGCAACGGAGTGAGGTTTCCTGACCCGTACTTAATGTCCGGTCAGTGGGTCACCGACCCAACGAAATGGCCGAAGCTACAGTGGCCGGACTTTTTTTTTATATCTTGTGGAGAAACCCAGCGTTTATACGCATGAAAAACTCAAGGCATATAAATCCCTTGATGCGTATAATTTTGTACTTTGCGGCCATGTCCAAGATATTGAATACCGGGATTTATCTAATGGTTTTCCTGCTCTACGGACCAAAGTACTGCCGAGCCAGCGACAAGGACACAAAACAGTAACGGTAACTAATGTACAAGACCTGGGCGATTCTGAACAAGTCGACCAACTATATACTGACAGTGAACTGCACTTGTATGGCTGGGTAAGTGTTGTTTAATGTAACGTTAACCTCGCTAGTCAGACCTTAGACATGGGCAACATACGACCCCGGAACCGGGAACAACCTCAAAGGAAATCAAAACGACCCCAAAACATCAATAAATTGCAGCATTGTGTTAACAGAAAACAGAACAATCATAACCTGCCTACCTTCCTGGCGCCGTGTGAACGGCAGCCTGTTGCAGCAGCTCCTATTTTGTGTATTTTAAATTGCTGCTGTGACATTGAAATTTCCCCACGAGAGGTTAATAAAGTACCTACTATACCATACCAGAAGAGAAAATGAATTAATTTATTTGTGCAGGTCTGTAGGTTACTGCAAAATATGAGTCTGTTACACAGTCTCACAGTTAAACACGTAATAACAGAACAGAAAATGATTTATTCATGAATATGACACTATTTGTTCAAAGATAGTGTCTGTGAATATTAATATTTTCCTCATTCAGTGATGCAGCAGGTCTGGCAAATAGGCTATTACTAGTAGTAATCTGTCATGTAACAAATTCATGTAGCCTAGTTAACCCAAATTAACTCTCACTCTTTTATCTTTATTTTCCCCGTGAGCTCTCCGTTTTCCTCCGTTAATATACAAGGTTCTTCCTATGTTTTTCTGCCACCAGGCAACTGCGGTGACATAAACGTAACGTTGACTCCGAAGTGGTCTCTTCCGCAGTTTGCGGGCTCTCATGGTGAGTTCCAGTGCACCTAGGAAATATTGTATTTACCATATTTCCTACTTCTGAGCACTGGAACGGCTCACCAAAGAGGTAAATACCAGTGGGAAACTCAAATTTTTTTCACATTTAGGAAATGAGATGGGGTTCTACCCAAAGTCAAGCACCATAAAAGTAACGTAAAAGTAACGAGTAACGTAAAAAGTTACTTTTCATAGAGGGTAACTAAGTAAAGTAAGGTATTACTTTTAGTAACGATTAACGAGCAAACACTACTTTTTAAAAGTAACTTCCCCAACACTGCTTAGAAATGAGGTCTGGGATTACAAAGGTATCAGAATTCTAGAAGACATAAAAAATCAACATGACAGAAACTGAAAACGTTTGAGCAGCTTAAAGTTACATATGGTATTAAAAATGAAGATTATTTAAAATAGATGCAAAAAAGGTCACATTTGACCAAATATTTGGGTGAAGCTGTAACTATACCTATAGTTCTGCGATGACACATGAAGGTTCTCACCTGTTGTCTCTGAGCTCCTCCCTGAGGAGGAGGAGGAGGAGGAGCTCTTCCTCTCCTTCAGTTCAGGCCCTGGTCGGAGCTCCGTGTTGGGGGGCGGAGCAGCAGGCGTCTCCTGCTCCGATGTTGTGCCATTAAGCCTGATGCTCTGTGACATCATTGCCGATGTCACAGGTGGAGGAGATGGGGAGGATTGACATTTAAAACTGGGTGCGATCAGCTGGTCGGGGGCGTAGGGGTTGATTGGAAGATCTGTAGTGGGCGTGACCTGAGGCATGGTCATCTGGTTTCCATTAAGTTCCACCTGATTGGTCCTCCTCCTCATCTGGTCATTAGCGTCACAGCCAGCCCCGTACCATCCCCCCGTTGGTGTGACAGAGCCGATGTAGGTCTCTCTGATTGGCTCGGTGTGTAGGTTGAGGCGGGGCCTGTACAGACTCCGCTCCTGCTCTTGAGGTACAGGTGGGCACAGACTGAGGTTCAAGCCGGAGTGACAGGTGTTGCACTGACCCGCCCTGTCCAAGGGCTTCCGTCCTTTTTGCCATCTGTAAACAATGTGCCCCGCCCCCTGCGGCCCGGACCCTGGTCCCGCCCTGCCGTTGATGTAGTGGTTCAAGTCTGGTTTAGAAATCAGGACCTCAGTCCCTCGCTGTACCCCTTGTCTTCTCTGCTGCTGTCGCTCCAGGTAACGGGACTCCGCTTCCGTCTCCGTCTCATCCGCAAAACGCAGACGACGAGTTGGAGATGCCACGGGGCATCGCTTCGACACCCTGACAGCTGATTCGCTGCTGGATGAGTCACTCAGGTGTCCTGATGAAGAGGTCACACCCTCCAACCTCACCTGGTGGACAGGATGCAGCCGGACCCCTGACCTGTGTACAGAACACCGTTACAGCACTGGGATCAGTTTACCGTGATGGGTTGCATCATCTTGACAGGATGTGACATCATGAAGTTAAAACATTTAAGTGTGACAGAGGTGACGGAGAGGGGTGGAGCTTATTTAAAGTGATGTGCGAGGTGACGGTCTGTGGAATAATTCATGTCCCTCTTTCTACTGTGGCCAAATAAAAACAAGTAATGAGATTCCAGGATTCTCCGAGCACCACCGCAGTCAAATAAGGTGCTGCAGATCAAACGTATGACATCAGACATCAATCAATCAATTACTCAACCAACCAATCAACCAACCAATCAATCAATCATTTAATCAATCAATCAATCAATCAATCAATCTGTGACTGCAGCAATTACTGTGAACATATGTGACTGTTTGAGGAGGTTTGTGACAGACCGCCATGTTGGAAAACAAACAGTCCTCACAGTCCCTACAGTCCTCACAGTCACTACAGTCCTCAAAGTCCCTTCAGTCCTCACAGTCACTACAGTCCTCACAGTCCCTACAGTCCTCACAGTCACTACAGTCCTCAAAGTCCCTACAGTCCTCACAGTCCCTACAGTCCTCACAGTCACTACAGTCCTCACAGTCCCTACAGTCCTCACAGTCATTACAGTCTCCTCAGTCCTCACAGTCCCCTCAGTCCTCACAGTCCCTACAGTCACTACAGTCCTCACAGTCCCTTCAGTCCTCACAGTCCCTACAGTCCCCACAGTCCCTTCAGTCCTCACAGTCCCACAGTCCCCACAGTCCCTACAGTCCTCACAGTCTCTTCAGTCCCTTCAGTCCTCACAGTCCCTACAGTCCCCACAGTCCCTTCAGTCCTCACAGTCCCTACAGTCCTCACAGTCCCTTCAGTCCCTTCAGTCCTCACAGTCCCTACAGTCTCCACAGTCCCTTCAGTTCTCACAGTCACTACAGTCACTACAGCCCCCACAGTCCCTACAGCCCTTTCGAATCTTCAAACTCTTTGAACTTTTCCTGATGTCATGACCACCGTTTCAGTTCTGTTCCCATATACCTGTATCTGAACTGGTATGTGAAAAAACACCTGTACCAGTATGTGTGCATGTGTGTGTGTTACGATGTGTGTGTGTGTGTGTGTGTGTGTGTTACTCACAGAGTGTCTGTGTCGGGGGTCAGCAGGTTGTGGTCGGCTCTCAGTGGAACGCAGCGACGCTTCATACGAGCTCTGTCCTCACACTGCTGCTGCCGCGGCAACCAAGCTGACACAAAGAGACTGAATACACACACACACACACATACAACGGTTGGGGGAGGGGAGAGGATGACATCAGCAGCTCCGATTGGTCGGTTTGATAGAAGAAGGAGGATTAAACTGAGCAGCTCGTCAGAACTAATTAACCTGACGAGACCACAGACTGTTTACATCAGCACTCACTGACAGTGTTACTGTGTGTGTGTGTGTGTGTGTGGTCTTCAGGTGAGACTGATCATGTGAGTCATTTGTCCTGATGCAGCAGCATCCTCTTAAATCTCTGTCATGACAAAAAAATAACTACAGAAACAAACATTATGAATCATCGAGATCTGTTTGACCTAGGTGTGCTGCACGACCACCGGTCACCTGTCAGCACAGGTAGAGCAGGAGCCCCATATACAAAGGTAATGTTTATGCTGCAGAGACCGCAGGTTTGATTTCAGCCCTCATCGCCTCCTCTCTGCTCTTCCACTCTTCTGAGTGTCATTAAGACAGACTGATGCGTGAACTGAACATTTTATTCCCTGGATGTTAAGACCTGAAGCTGACAGCAGCAGGCACACCTGAGCAGGTAACACACACAAACATACACACACACACACACATTGTTGAAACCAAAGTATGACAGGAAACTGGGCATGTGGTCATTTCCACGTGAAGCTCTGCATTTATCAACGTGGATGTGAGCGGAGGCTACGATGAAATCTGACAGGTCTCAGCTTGTATTCACCAGTTTGAGACAGTGTGGATGGACGGAGCCATGTGAACTGCCATCAGATCAGATTCTGATGTTAATCAAATAAAAACTAATGGAAAATGTGAGAAAATAACAACTGTTCAAAAACCTGACAGTCAGATCATTGAATCAGCCTGTGAGTTCAGTGTTTGACTGTGATTCTGGATCCAGTCCTCAGTGGGTTGATGGTTTTGGTTGTTATGTCATTTTATTCTCAGTAAAGATTTTACACTTCAGTCGTTCATCAGGATCTGATTATTTAAATGGTTCCTTCAACAAGGTATTTTAGCATCGTCAACAGCTCTGTTCCCTGTCTGTAGGACTGACTCTGTAGGACTGTCTGTTTATTTATTTATTTTATTTAACCTTTATTTAACTAGGAGGTCCCATTGAAATAAAAAACCTCTTTTTCAAGGGAGACCTGGCCAAGACACGCAGCAGCATAAAATAAACACAGTTACAGACATAACATAAAAAGGACAACATCACAGGAGTACATACAGTAAAAAGAGTAAATTAGTAACTAGTTCATTGCACAGAATTAAGAGCACTGACAGCTTAAAGAAGCTGCCTCTAAGTCCTTAAGTTTTAGGCAGTCCAGTTGTAAGATATTTTGCAGACTGCTCCATGCAGTGGGGGCAGAATAAGCAAATGCCCTTTTCCCAAGCTCAGTACAGATGTTTGAGACTAAAAGTAGGTGAAGGTCATGGGAGTATTGTCTGGTACTCCTTGGCATGGTAAGGACACATAGGTAAGATGGAAGCAAGCCTAAAATTGCTTTGCATATGACAATATACCAATGATGAGGCCTGCAGGTGGCCAAAAGGGCCATCCCACCGAGAATGTAACTCACAATGATAATCATTGTAAAGTCCTGACTTATCATTGTGAGTTATCATTGTGCTGCCCTGAATTTTATAACTCATTGAATGAGTTAAATAAACAGGGCAGCATGATAAGCTGTATCAATTTTATGAAGACACTGAGCAGAGGCATGCATGTACAAAACATCACAGTAGTCGAGCACAGATAAAAAAAAAAAGTGGCAGCAACAAGCTGCTTTTTTACAAGAAAAGAAAAGAAAACACAAAAGTTACTACGGAAGTACATACCCAATTTCAGTTTCAGTTTTTTCACTAGTAGAAGCACATGTGCTTTAAAAGTGAGGGAGTCATCAATTAAAATACTTATATATTAATGAGAACTAACAGTCTCTGTGCTCCTTCCATCCAGAGTGACCACAGCAGGGATGTGTGCTCTAGATTTTGAATTACTGAAGATCATAAGTTTTGTCTTTTCAGCATTAAGAACAAGCTTTAGCTGACGTGGGGTATCCTGAATAACAATAAAAGCATCTTGCAGATGCTCAATGGCCAGGACAAGAGTAGATGCACAACAGTAAATGACTGTGTCATTGGCATAGAAATGAACCTTAGCATCAGACACATTTTGGCCCAAGTTGTTTATATACAGGGTAAATAAAAGAGGACCTACGATAGAACCCTGTGGTACACCTTTCAGTTCAATCAATCAATTTTAATTATAAAGCCCAATATCACAAATCACATTTTGCCTCACAGGGCTTTACAGCATATGACATCCCTCTGTCCTTAGGACCCTCACAGCTGATCAGGAAAAAAACTCCCCAAAAAAAACCTTTAACAGGGGAAAAATGGTAGAAACCTCAGGAAGAGCAACTGAGGAGGGATACCTCTTCCAGGACGGACAGACGTGCAATAGATGTCGTACAGAACAGATCAACATGATAAATTATGTAATCCGTATGACACAATGAGACAGAAAGAGAGACAGAGAGAGATGCAGGACAGATGGTAACGGTAATAGCTTACAACAACATTAATGAAAGTAATATTGTAATTATAGTTCTGGCTACTGTGGTACAATATGTTGAAAGTATATATTAATATAATAATATAATAATAATATATTATACACATATGTGACAATAATCATATGTGTATATATGTATATGTATACACCTTTGCAGACAGATACAAATTCAGAACATAGACCATCATGTCTAATGCACTGAGATCTGTCACTAAGGTAGTCTGAAAGCAACGCAATTGATTGCTCTGAGAGTCCTGACTGAAGAAGTCTAAGCTTTAAAACATTGTGATCAACAGTATCAAAAGCTTTAGACAGATCAATATAATGTGACACACAGTGCTGTTTCTTATCAAGTGCAACCGAGATGTCATTTATCACCTTCAGGGCAACTGTGACAGTACTGTGCTTTTTCCTAAAGCCTCATTGATATGTAGAAAGAATGCCATTGTTTGATAGAAATTCTTTTGATTGGTTACTAACCAGAGTTTCAAGGATTTTGGCCAACACTGATAGGCTTGCTATCGGCCTATAGTTGTTTGAACAAGCTGGGTCACCCCCCTTCAGTAAAGGGAGGACAAAAGCAGATTTCCACAGCCTAGGAACGGCCTTAGTTTCCACTGAAAGATTAAAAATATATGTTAGAGGCCTTGCTATAAAATCAGAAGCCACTTTCAGGAAGTAAGGCTCAATTAGATGAGGCCCTGATGTTTTCTAGGATCTACATTCTTTAAGGCTTTGCAAACTTCCTGCACAGAAAAAGGTACAAGGTTAAAAACTTGACCAGTGTACACTGGCACACCAGTACAGGGTTTCCCAGATGTAGAATGAGCAGAATCAGACAAGCAGCCAGAAGATATAAAATACTCATTAAAACAATTCAAGATCTCCATTTTGTCATGCACAACAATAGAGTCCTTCATAACACAGGTAGGTAGAACATTAGAAATTTTTACTCACGGAAAGTGACTTTATGGTTTTCCAGAACCTCCTCGGGTCATTTAAATTTTCAGTGGTGACAGTAAGACTTTAGTAAGACTTTATGGTCCACCGTGTCAAATGCTGCGGTGAGATCTAACAGTACCAGGACTGTATATTGACCAGAGTCTGCTGCCATCAGGACATCACTTGAAACTCTAATTAAGGCAGTCTCAGTGGAGTGATTTTTCCGGACGCCTGATTGGAAGGTGTCAAAGATAGAATTTGTATCAATAAAGGCAGTTAGTTGTTCGGCTACTACCTTTTGCAGAATTTTAGCCAGAAAAGGGAGCTTTGAGATGATCCTATAATTTTTCAAATCAGCAAGATCCAAGTTTGGTTTCTTTAATTTAGGTTTAACCACTGCCTGTTTAAAGAAAGCTGGAACAACACCGGTTTGGAGAGATTGATTTATAATCTCTACAAGGGCCAATAGAGCCAAGAGTTTTAAGAAACAATGATGTTGGGAGTATATCCAGAGGGCTAGAGGACGGTGTCATGGTGGCAAGGAGAGCACTGATGTCTGACAGTGAGACCAAAGAAAACAAGGACCATTTACAACGGGGAGGCTGAATGGTGCAAGGGTTTGGACCAGCTAGAGGTATATTGGCCCAGTCTTAGAATAGACGGGGGGTGAGAAAACATCAGGGGATGTAATAGAGCTGATGGTATCAAACAGAAATTTAGGATTTCTCTTATTGAGAGAAATAAGTTGGGCAAAAAAAGCAGCTCTTACAGTTTTTAGCATATTATTCAAAGCTAGTCTGAGATCCTTGAGGTACAGCCTGTGGACCTCAAGCTTCGAAGCTTTCCACAGCCTCTCTGCCTTGTGGCAGCTTCTCCTATGATTTTGAATCTCTTCATGTATCCAAGGACGGGGCTTCCTAAGAGAGGAGGATCTAGATTTTATTGGACTACTAAGGCTGAGCAGACGTATTAAGTCCATAGCTTCAATGGTGAGCTTTAAAGGCTGGGGTAACAATGCGGAACCAAGCGGCCTGGCAGGGGCGCTCGAGGCTGCACTGTCATAATGACAGGAGCAATCCCAATAGACCCAGAAATGCAGGACTATGATTGAGCAGTAATGAGTCCTGACCAAAGAGCCCATGAGGAGGACAAATAAAAAAACTGGCTTTGAGCAACATTGTCTCTTAGTTCCCAGCAACAAGTCCAAAATAGCAGCTAGCACTGTAGCACAGTCTAGCTTCATGAGTTGGGGATGACCTACGTCATCAGCCCAAAGGGAATCCCGTGTGTGATGTCACTTACTCAGTCACTCACTCACAACCAGGAAGTCAGAACCGGGAGAACAACGCTGCGAATGAAATACGCTAATTTAAAACCTAAGATTAGGACCAGTCTGGGTCTAGAATGATAACTTAAAACAGATCAGCCAGGAAAGAAGCACTTCCCTTCATCATGTGAAGACTGAGCTTGTCAATATCAGACAGTGATGTGCTGAAACCATTGGTTGACATCCAGCACCGCATGGGTCCGGAAACCATCAGGCAGAACAATGGGGTACTGCTGCAATGAAAAAATTTAAAATCAGGACCATCCAGCATATAAAACAATATATAACCCCTAGAATCAGAGGGAGAAATAAGCACTTCCCTCAGAAATGCGAGGTTTGGGCCCATCAGTAAAAGAGCGTCAATATGACAGCTTCACCACAGCAGGTCCACAGCACAGCTTTGCTGGATAGCAGGCTCCAATGTTCCAATGGTCCGAGCAAATAATGCGATTTAAGTCTAGAGAGTTCACTAGGATTCCAGTTAGAATCAATCAATTTGTAGACTGTGATGGAAAATTATGGGTATCTGACCAATTATGGGTATCTGATCAATTATGGGTATCTAACCAGTTATGGGTATCTGACCCTTCTTTCACCTATAGTGTGTCCTGCATGGGTTTTCTTTTACAAGGCGACTTGCAAATGATTTTATGCTTTGTCAACCCTGTGGTGACAGCAGTAAGACATACAGCAGAGGCCTAATGCAAAGCAGGTCAAAGGTGAGACCTCCAAAGAGGCCTTCAAAGAGATATCCTTGCTAGTCTCAAAAGATGTTGGGTCTTGGGATGACAAATTCTCTGGCGCCATGTATTTTGACTATGGATGGGCATGTGTTTTGGGGAACTATAAAGATAGCAGGGCGAGAGGACTTGCTAGACGGAGACTGACTGACTGTTCATGCAGTTGTATGTTAGAGTGTCTCCATTCATGAATGCTTCTTAAAACTCAAGAAAGACAGCCGAAGTGTGAAGACTTTTTCTTTAAACTGTTCATTAAATAGTACTTTTGCCACCACAAGACTAAATGAAAGGCTGTCAGAATCAGCGAATGACACTTAACTCGCACTAGACTAAAAATACAGAAAAACACGGACAAACAAACGGAGACATGTAAAGACATGCTGCAATCTTGGAGAAGAACATGACCTTTATACTAAGACCATTTGTTTGGTCTGTAGGACTGTCTCTGTAGAACTGTCTCTGTAGGACTGACTCTGTTGGACTGTCTGTGTAGGGCTGTTTCTGACAGACTGTCTCTGTACGACTGTCCTTGGATCCTGAGGTGTTAGCCAACTATAGACCAAAATCTAATCTTCCCTTTCTTTCAAAGATCCTTGAGAAAGTAGTCGCAGACCAGCTGTGTGATTTTCTCCATGATAATAATTTATTTGAGGGATTACAGTCAGGATTTAGAGTGCATCATAGCACTGAGACAGCACTAGTTACAATTACAAATGACCTTCTGATTGCTTCAGACAAAGGACTCGTCTCTGTACTTGTTTTATTAGATCTTAGTGCAGCGTTTGACACAATTGACCATCAAATTCTGCTACAGAGACTGGAACACTTAATTGGCCTAAAAGGTTCTGCACTAAGCTGGTTTAAATCTTATTTATCTGATCGCTTTCAGTTTGTTCATTTGTTTTGGAGTTACCTCAAGGCTGGATTACTGTAACTCTATTATCAGGTAGCTCTAGTAAGTCCTTAAAAAGTCTCCGGCTAATTCAGAATGCAGCAGCACGTGTACTAACAGGAACCAAGAAACAAGATCATATTTCTCCTGTTGTAGCTTCTCGGCACTGGCTCCCTGTAATCCACAATTGAATTTAAAATCCTACTGTTAACTTATAAAGCTCTAAATGGTCAAGCTCCGTCATATCTTAGAGAGCTCATAGTGCCATATTATCCCACCAGAACTCGGCGCTCGGAGAATGTAGGGTTACTCGTGGTCCCTAAAGTCTCCAAAAGTAGATCAGGAGCCAGAGCCTTCAGCTATCAGGCTCATAGACATATATACATAGACGCCACATTGACTGCCGCTGCCTATTGGAGCCGACGTCCTAGCTGGCCGCCATCTTGGATGGGTCTCGCATCGCCTCCACAGTGCATTCACTTCTATTGAGGAAGGAGCTGTATGCTCAAGTAAAATAGAATAACTTACTGAATTTTCAACTGATTTTCACGCGGTTTGGTTTGTTACAAACGGCACACATGTGGTTGTGATACAGGATGCTTTTGTACATTAAAAATGTATATACTGTATAAACATACTGTATAAACACAATATACACAATACAAAACATAACATATTATGTATAGCACACCTTTGTGCACATATTCACTTTTCCACCAGCTGTGCTGCAAATATCCCCTGCTGCTCATCCTTCTGTATCTTTTTTCAAATTATCTTGACCACAGTCCCATTTCATAGTTATAATACCAATACCAAAATTAATTTCAGTATTTATGTAAATATTGAAAATGTTTTTTTACTACTTTTGAGGGATCACAGCAGTCAGTGTAATAAGAATAAGAAGAACTTTATTAATCCCCAAAGGAAATTTCAAAGGAAGTTTGTAAGATCATCTATTTAACAAAGAATTATGAAGTCTGATGGCTGTGGGTATAAAAGAGAGTGAGTGTGTGTGAGAAATAAACTCAATCAACAATCAAGCATTTTCTTTATTAAAATATATTAATAAATGTATTAATATGCTATACTATGTTTTGTATTGGTATATTGTGTTTATACTGTATGTTTATACAGAATATACAGTATATATATACTGTATGTGTATATATGTGTGTGTGTGTGTGTGTGTGTGTGTGTGTGTGTGTGTGTGTATATATATATACACACACACACATATATATATATATAGACACTATATGTTCCACTCTGGGGTTGAGGTGAATAAAAGAACTGTGTTGTGACCTAAATAACATGCAGTTGCTATCTGCATAAAGTATTAAAGCATGAAATCCCGCATTTTTAATGTAAAAAAGCATCCTGTATCATAACTACTTGTGTCCCGTTTGTAACAAACCAAACTGCGTGAAAATCAGTTGAAAATTCAGTGAGTTATTCTATTTTACTTATGCATACAGCTCCTTCCTCAATAGAAGTGAATGCACTGTGGAGGCGAAGCGAGACCCATCCAAGATGGCAGCCGGCTGGGACGCGCTCAGGCAGTCAATGCGGCGTCTATGTATATATGTCTATGATCAGGCTCCTCTCCTGTGCAATTATGTTCCTGTTTTAACTGTTTAACTGTTGATTTGTTTATTGAAGTTTCTTCTACTTCCTGTTCTTGTACTTTTTGTTCGTAATATTTATGTAAAACATTTTATTTGTATTTTACGTCACAAGAAATTTTAACTTTACAGAAAAAAAGACAAAAGCCGTTTCTCAATATGCATTCTTGTGCAGACTTTTGTTCTTGTGAACTTGTGACACGTCATCAGTCACAGCCCAAGTACTGTTCCAATCCAAAGTTCACATCTAGCCAAGTTCAGTCCAAATTCCAGGATGTGTTCTCGCCACACCCATTTCACCGGGGATGCATCGGAGCAGACTTGTGTGGACTTCAGACAGCCAGGTTTCCCAGCATGCATGTCGCAACAATCATCGGAAAATGGCGAGTGAGGGAAAGGCGCACAATTGTAAGCCATAACTACAGATATGTGACTGTTTTTTTGTCATTAGTCATACTTCTACTGTTATTATACACATATGACTATTACCATACATGTATACTGCCAGATACTAATATATACTTTCAACATATTGTACCACAGTAGCCAGAACTATAACAACAATATTATTACTTTCATGAATGTTGTTGTAAGCTACTGTCATTACCGAGGATGTCCGGCATCTCTCTCTCTCTCTCTCTCTCTCTCTCTCTCTCTCTCATTGTGTCATACAGATTACTGTTAATTTATTATGCTGATCTCTTCTGTACGACATCTATTGCACGTCTGTCCGTCCTGGAAGAGGGATCCCTCCTCAGTTGCTCTTCCTAAGCTTTCTACCATTTTTTTTCCCCGGTAAAGGTTTTTTTTGGGGGGAGTTTTTCCTTATCCGCTGTGAGGGTCTAAAGGACAGAGGGATGTCGTATGCTGTAAAGCCCTGTGAGGCAAATTGTATTTGTGATATTGGGCTTTATAAATAAAATTGATTGATTGATTGATTGTTTTGTCACAGAACGTAGTGTTTTCATGCGTAGTTTAAACGTCAGATCCGTGGTCGATGTTTTAATATAGAGCCCAGTTGTGACTGAGGTCCGCTGGATGACAGCGGTGTCAGCGCTCATGTGTTTATGAGCGCTGACACAGCTGTCATCTAGCGGTGTCAGCGCTCATAGATAATAAACGTGCATATGAGCGCTCAGGCTGCCCCAGAGAGCAGCCTCTCTCAGGTAGTCCTTTTGAAATTCGTGGCTGATATCTCTGTAGTGGTTAAATATGAAATGTAATTCGTTTGGGGGATGTCTAATGGGCAATATTCAGTCTCAGTATAAGATATATTGTTATATTATTAAATGTTGTAACATGTTATTGTTATTTGCATTCTTTTGCTTATTTATGTGTATTTACCATTCAATAATGATTTTAAGAATTTATTGTAATTTATTTATTGTAGACCTATTTAAAGATTAATTGTCTTTATTGTAGTATTTATTCAACACCATTTTAAATATTGATTATCTGATATGAATTGTATACCTGATGTCTGAAGTGTGGCTGAATAAACTTTTCCTCTTCACATCTGACCTGTTTGATCCATTTATATTGGTGAGGACAGACTAAATGAGAAACTGCTGTCAGTGTAATCAAGTACAGTTCAACAGCACCACAATCTACAACTCAACACTTCAATAAAATGTCAGACTTAATACAATATAAAAATGCTGTTGTTTTTTTCTAGGTGTACCAAGTAAACTGTCAAGTCTCCATAAAATTGTAGACAGAAAGCATAATGGTGAGACAAATGTAGTGATGGACAGTAACTAAGTATATTTACAAGAAGCTACTGTACTTAAGTACAAATTTGATGTACTTTGGGTATTTCCATTTACTTAGAGGGAAATACTGTACATTCTACTCAAGCTACATTTATTTGATAGCTATAGTTACTTTTCAGATAGGCTAGTTTGTTTTATATGTTGTTGTTTCATATTTACAAGTTGCTGTGTGTTGTTATAGATCAGACTAGTGCACCAGTGAAAGGTGATCAAATTAGTTCTACCATGACAACATTTAAATGCTGTTTACATGTAGCCTACGATGATCAATTAATACTCAATACATATTCATGTATATGATGATCACAACACTTGAAATTGGGTCACTCTGCATCACGAGTACTTTGAACTTTTAATTTTAAGTAGGCCAACATTTTGCTGACAATACCCAGATACTTTTACTCAAGTCAGATTTGGTGTGCAGCACTTTTACTTGTGACTGAGTTTTTGTTCTTTGTTGTGATATTCCTGGGTACTTTGTCCACAACTGGACAAACATATCGAACAGACATGCAAACATCGCACGTCTCATCCTCATCCTCATCCTCCGCTGTCTTTCTAGGATCTGCCCCCTCAGCTGGGCAGCCTCCTCCCCAGCCTGCAGGTACAGCAGTCCCGCTGCAATAACTGCGCTAAGACGCCTTCTCCGATCCGTTATTGATTTTTGATGTCCATCTTCCAGCTCACGATCACAATAACCACCAACTCTCCACAAACTTTTCCCCCTGCACTTGACTTTTGATTATAATCAGAAGCCAGCTGCAGGGAAAAGGTTTTAAAAGACATTTTATGAAAATATAATTTATCAGTTATATATGTTGGAACGTTAAAAACATATGCATGTTAATTTCTTACAATGTCTATGAAAAGATGCAGAGCTGGGCTGTGTTTATATTGTTTTATTCTAAATGCATGTATACAACACAGCACAACAGCCAAGGCGAGCAGAGGTGGTGACATCATCAAGTTCGCTGCTGTTCCAAAAGCAGAAATAACTGTACTCCCGTCCTCTCGTTCTTGGGAAGTCCGGACTCTCCCGTGGACTTGCCAAGTCCGAACTTGCCAAGTCCACAAGTCCGAACTGCCGAACTTGAATATTGAGAAACGGCTAAAAAGTTGGTTGGCGATCTAACTCCTACATCTCCCAAAATGCACCCGGTCCAGGAAATGACATGGCAGCGCAGCCAGCGCAGCGCCGGAACCCCGCGCTGCCGGAGTGTTGTCTTTGGTGTTGTGGTGGAGCCAACATGGCGGCTCCTCTTGAGGTAATAGTGAGCAGTGACTCCGGCTCTCAGATGTGGAACAGCACCGTGTTCGACCTGCACAGCGGCTCCAGCCTGCTGTCCTACCGGGGAGGGAACAGCTCTGCCCGGACATTGAGCGTCCTCGGCGGGGAGTACCTGTTGTCCGCCCAGCTGGGGAAGAACTTCATCAATGTGTGGGAGATCCAGAGGAAGGTACTGACCGTGTATCTGAACACACCTGCAGACACGTGAGCACATCACCTCACTTACATAGGGTCCACTGCGGGGACAGGTGGCGGGAAACGTCCCGAGACACACGTGGATGCAGACAGACAACGAAGCATCACCAAAGTCCATTTAGAAACCAGTTATTTTAAGCGCGAGGTACACCTGCGAGCACACCTACACCTTTAAAACCACTTAGCACCAACCAGCCGGGTCTGTTGGTCAATTCGGCGTCTGAATCAACAACTACCTTTGTTTACCTGTGTTTTAATGGCATCTGTTGTCACAGACTCTGCTCAGCTCACTGCCGCCATGCTTTGTTTGATTTGGGCTGAAAGAACCAACACGTGCCAACTGATTTAACTCGTGACTTTTATGTGACTGACTTTAAATTAGAAATGGGGTTATTTAACAGTCGTGTGTTAATCACTCAATCAATCAATTGTATTTATAAAGTCAAATATCACAAATCACAATTTGCCTCACAGGGCTTTACAGCATATGACATCCCTCTGTCCTTTGGACCCTCACAGCTGATCAGGAAAAACTCCCCCAAAAAAACCTTTAAATGTGTAGTTGTGTACGAAGGCCGGTTAGACACATTTTGGATCATGTTTGAATCATGTAAACAGCCTCCTCTGACACACCTCCATATATTCACTACACTTGTGTGTGTGTGTGTGTGTGTGTGTGTGTGTGTGTGTGTGTGTGTGTGTGTGTGATGTGATGTGATGTGATGTGATGTGATGTCCAGGACCAGCTGCAGCAGAAGGTGGTGTGTCCGGGTGTGGTCACTTGTCTGACCGTATCACCTAACGGACTCTTCCTCGCTGCCGGAGTCGCTGAGGCTGTTTACCTGTGGGAGGTGAGTTGGCTAGTTACATGACATCGTACAGTCCAGATTCTGGTCATGGTCCTGGTCTGGACCCAGGTCTAGGATTCTTCTGAACCAAGCTGACCCAATACAACTGTGAATCTTCCTTTGCACCTTAAAATCAAGGTGAAATCAGGTGCTCTGTTCACAAACGTCACTGTGTGTACCTCCTCTTCTCTGATTGGTTCAGGTGTGTAACGTCTCTTCTCTGGTTGGTTCAGGTGTCCACAGGTAAGCTGCTGTCTGTCCTCAGTCGTCACTATCAGGATGTCACCTGTCTGAGGTACACAGACGACAGCAGCCATTTTGTTTCTGGAGGAAAAGACAACCTGGCTCTGGTGTGGAGTCTGTCCAGGTAACTCACACTTGAACTCACACCTGGACATTCACCTGTATGGAGCTTTATCCCTTTCTTTATTCAAGAGAGCGGTCTATCAGTTTGAGAGCATTATTTATTGATTTCATGCTCAAAAACCCTGCCCTCGCACTTAAATAGCCTCTGCTTGCGCTTGGATCTAATCTGTTTCTGCTCAAACTGTGTGCTCACACTCAGATACCATGTTGCTCACACTCAGATACCATGTTGCTCACACTCAGATACCATGTTGCTCGCTCTCAGATACCATGGTGCTCGCTCTCAGATACCATGGTGCTCGCTCTCAGATACCATGGTGCTCGCACTCAGATACCATGTTGCTCGCTCTCAGATACCATGTTGCTCGCTCTCAGATACCATGGTGCTCGCTCTCAGATACCATGGTGCTCGCTCTCAGATACCATGTTGCTCGCACTCAGATACCATGTTGCGCGCTCTCAGATACCATGGTGCTCGCTCTCAGATACCATGGTGCTCGCACTCAGATACCATGTTGCTCGCTCTCAGATACCATGGTGCTCGCTCTCAGATACCATGGTGCTCGCTCTCAGATACCATGTTGCTCGCACTCAGATACCATGTTGCTCGCACTCAGATACCATGGTGCTCGCTCTTAGATACCATGGTGCTCGCTCTCAGATACCATGTTGCTCGCTCTCAGATACCATGTTGCTCGCTCTCAGATACCATGTTGCTCGCTCTCAGATACCATGGTGCTCGCTCTCAGATACCATGTTGCTCACATTTAGATACCATGTTGCTCGCTGTCAGATACCATGTTGCTCACACTCAGATACCATGTTGCTCACTCTCAGATACCATGTTCCTCGCTCTCAGATACCATGTTGCTCGCACTCAGATACCATGTTGCTCGCACTCAGATACCATGTTGCTCGCACTCAGATACCATGGTGCTCGCTCTCAGATACCATGGTGCTCGCTCTCAGATACCATGTTGCTCGCACTCAGATACCATGTTGCTCACACTTAGATACCATGTTGCTCACACTCAGATACCATGTTGCTCACATTCAGATACCATGTTGCTCACACTTAGATACCATGTTGCTCACACTCAGATACCATGTTGCTCACACTTAGATACCATGTTGCTCACACTCAGATACCATGTTGCTCACACTTAGATACCATGTTGCTCGCTGTCAGATACCATGTTGCTCACACACAGATTTCCTGCTCGAGCTTCTCTTTTCATGCCAGATGCCTCCTGCTGCTGCTGTTATCATTAGTCATAGTTCTACTGTTATTATACACATGATTATTGTCACATATGTATACTATCAGATATTAATATATTATTATTAATTATAATATTATTACTTTCATTAATGTTGTAAGCTACTGTCATTACCATCTGTCCTGCATCTCTCTCTGTCTCTCTCTCTGTCTCTCTCTCTCTTTCTCTTTCTGTCTCATTGTTTCATACGGATTACTTTTAATTTATGATGTTGATCTGTTCTGTATGACATCTATTGCACGTCTGTCCGTCCTGGAAGAGGGATCCCTCCTCAGTTGCTCTTCCTGAGGTTTCTACCGTTTTTCTCCTGTTAAAGGTTTTTTTTTTGGGGAGTTTTTCCTGATCAGCTGTGAGGGTCCAAAGGACAGAGGGATGTTGTATGCTGTAAAGCCCTGTGAGGCAAATTGTGATTTGTGATATTGGGCTTTATAAAGAAAATTGATTGATTGATTGATTGATTGATTTTCTCCTCGCGCTCAAACTGTTTCTGTGCGTTCGCAGAATTTCTGCTCTCAGATTTCTGCCCTGCGCTTGGATTTTTTTGTGTAACAACTCTGTCAAAATCCTTCCCCCAACCAATAGAATGCCAGATTTACTGTTGACCAATGAAATGATCCCTGCCTCCTTGTGGGCGCGCTCGCTTTAGTATTAGAGCGTCCCGTCCAGGCGGGTACTCTTCAACCGGGTTCATCCACTCCCAGTGTTGGGGAAGTTACTTTTAAAAAGTAGTGTTTGCTTGTTACTTCTTAAAAAAAGTAATCCCTTACTTTACTTAGTTACCCTCTTTGAAAAGTACATTTTTACGTTACTCGTTACTTTTTTGTTACTTTTATGGTGCTTGACTTTGGGTAATATTCACAGACACTATCTTTGAACAAATAGTGTCATATTCATGAATAAATCATTTTCTGTTCTGTTATTACGTGTGTAACTGTGAGACTGTGTAACAGACTCATACTTTGCAGTAACCTACAGACCTGCACAAATAAATTAATTCATTTTCTCTTCTGGTATGGTATAGTAGGTACTTTATTAACCCCTTGTGGGGAAATTTCAATGTCACAGCAGCAATTTAAAATGCACAAAACAGAAGCTGTTGCAACAGGTTGCCATTCACACAGCGCCAGGAAGGTAGGCAGGTTATGATTGTTCTGTTTTCTGTTAACACAATGCTGCATTTTATTGATGTTTTGGGGGTCGTTTTGATTTCCTTTGAGGTTGTTCCCGGTTCCGGGGTCGTATGTTGCCCATGTCTAAGGTCTGACTAGCGAGGTTAACGTTACATTAAACAACACTTACCCAGCCATACAAGTGCAGTTCACTGTCAGTATATCAATCAATCAATCAATCAATTTTATTTATAAAGCCCAATATCACAAATACAATTTGCCTCACAGGGCTTTACAGCATACGACATCCCTCTGTCCTTTAGACCCTCACAGCGGATAAGGAAAAACTCCCCAAAAAAAACCCTTTACCGGGGGAAAAAAATGGTAGAAACCTCAGGAAGAGCAACTGAGGAGGGATCCCTCTTCCAGGACGGACAGACGTGCAGTAGATGTCGTACAGAACAGATCAGCATAACAAATTAACAGTAATCTGTATGACACAATACAGTAATCTGTATGACATCCTCGGTAATGACAGTAGCTTACAACAACATTCATGAAAGTAATAATACTGTCGTTATAGTTCTGGCTACTGTGGTACAATATGTTGAAAGTATATATTAGTATCAGGCAGTCTCCATGTATGATAATATCATATGTCTATAATAGCAGTAGAAGTATGACTAATGATTAATGATGGCAGCAGCAGCAGCAGGCATCTGGCAGGACCACGGCAGCAGCACAACCACACACGTCACACTATCCAGGCACCGCTGCAATACGAGTTAACCTGAGAGACAGTGGAGCACAAAGGCTCCGGAGAAGAAACCGAGTAAGTGACATCCAGAATGGCCGAGTAAAATAGATACAGTAATAGGATACGAGAGAGAGAGGGAGAGAGAGAGAGCGAGAGCGAGAGAGAGAGAGAGAAGGTGCCCGGTGCATTAAAGGTGGTCCTCCGGTTGACTAGGCCTAAGTCAGCCTAACTAGGGGCTGGTACAAGGCAAGCCCGAGCCAGCCCTAAATATAAGCTTTATCAAAGAGGAAAGTCTTAAGTCTAGCCTTAAATGTGGAGACGGTGTCTGTATATAGTTGGTCGACTTGTTCAGAATCACCCAGGTCTTGTACATTAGTTAACGTTACTGTTTAGTGTCCTTGTCGCTGTCTCTGCAGTAGTTTGGTCCGTAGAGCACGAAAACCATCAGATAAATCCCGGTATTTAATATCTTGGACATGGCCGCAAAGTACAAAATTATACGCATCAAGGGATTTATATGCCTTGAGTTTTTCATGCGTATAAACGCTGGGTTTCTCCACAAGATATAAAAAAAAAGTCCGGCCACTGTAGCTTCGGCCATTTCGTTGGGTCGGTGACCCACTGACCGGACATTAAGTACGGGTCAGGAAACCTCACTCCGTTGCTAATTGTTAGCTTATTACAATAATTAAAGTAATCCGAGGAGGCGTGTGTATCTTCCATATTCCTCATACGATTTTTGATTTTGGCACTCCTGTCTGTACTGTTGACACGGGAACTGTCACAGTTCCTGCCTAGTACGCAGCTGAGGCAGACAGGCAGTGTCACCGTGAAATCTGGCCCCGGGAAAAGTAATGTTGTGCCCAACTGACTAAGTAACTACTTTCCGTTACCATATTTTCAGTAGTAACGTGTTACACTACTCTTTACCCAATAAAAGTAGTTATGTTACATCTGTCCTCTCTGGTGTGATCGATACATCCGTCCCCTCAGCTGTGATCGTTATCCGTCCTCTCAGCTGTGATCAATACATCCATCCCCTCAGCTGTGATCATCATCCGTCCTCTCAGCTGTGATCGATACATCCGTCCTCTCAGCTGTGATCGATACATCCGTCCACTCAGCTTTGATCGTTATCCGTCCTCTCAGCTGTGATCGATACATCTGTCCACTCAGCTGTGATCGTTATCCGTCCTCTCAGCTGTGATCGATACATCCATCCACTCAGCTGTGATCGTTATCCGTCCTCTCAGCTGTGATCGATACATCCATCCACTCAGCTGTGATCGTTATCCGTCCTCTCAGCTGTGATCGATACATTCGTCCTCTCAGCTGTGATCGATACATCTGTCCTCTCAGCTGTGATCGATACATCCGTCCTCTCAGCTGTGATTGATACATCCGTCCACTCAGCTGTGATCGTTATCCGTCCTCTTAGCTGTGATTGATACATCCGTCCTCTCAGCTGTGATTGATACATCCGTCCCCTCAGCTGTGATCGATACATCTGTCCTCTCAGCTGTGATCGATACATTCGTCCTCTCAGCTGTGATTGATACATACAGTTCATGAATCTCAAATCAGGTTCTCTGTGTGTGTGCTGACTTGTTTCCTGTTTGTGTGTTTCAGTGTGATCCAGGTGGATTTAAGCCACACCCCCGAGCCGCGTCACGTCCTGTCTCGTCACTCTCTGCCAATCACAGACCTGCACTGTGGCCTAATGGGAGCTCAAGCCCGAGTTGCAACGGCGTCCTTAGACCAGACTGTCAAGGTGAGTTTCATGAGCAATATGAACTGGCAGAAAATTCCAGCCAACCATAGCTCTGTACAGAACTGTTCTCTGTATTATACCTATTCTCACTTTCGCCAATATGAACCTCCTTTCTGATGCACTTCTTGTTAGATAACTGTGTTGAGCAAAATGGGAGAGTAATCTTCCATACAATAATTTCGGTGCTCCTGTCGCAAGTGTATTTCTTAGAAAATGTAATAAAGCATAGGTAGACCTTTGTCTTATAGATAACCAGTCCAGACTATCATGCATGCTGGTCACATTGGTTCTGTAAGAACACGACAGAGCACAATGTGCAGCTTTATTTTGAGCTAATTGTAATTTTTTCACGTCCTTACTTGAAATACTTGACCAAACTACAAAACAATAATCGAGTTGCGACAAAACCAAAGCATTTAAAACCTGCCTCCTAACATCTGGAGACAAAATTTTGAAATTATTTTTACGACTGACACGCTTCTTCCCATTTTGCTTACAACAGTATCAATTTGTTTGGACCACGACAAATTATGATCCAAGATTACACCCAGCACTTTTGTCTCATACATGTTCAACCGAAATATTGTTTACATTTAATGTCAATGTCAATTTAGGTTTGAACTGATACTTTGAGCAAAATAATATAGACTTTGTTTTTTCCACATTAAGAATTAGTTTATTGCTTATTATCCACTCAGCCACTAACTTTAATTCCTCTTGTAAAAGAAAGAAACCTGGGCTCGATCAGACTGTGTTGGCTAATTTTAGGCCTATCTCCAAGCTGCCATTCCTCTCAAATATCTTGGAGAAAGTTGTATATGCTCAGTTGAAACCTTTTCTGGATGAGAATGATATCCTTGAGGTTTTTCAATCAATCAATCAATCAATCAATCAATTTTATTTATAAAGCCCAATATCACAAATACAATTTGCCTCACAGGGCTTTACAGTATACGACATCCCTCTGTCCTTTAGACCCTCACAGCGGATAAGGAAAAACTCCCCAAAAAAACCCCTTTAACGGGGAAAAAAAAATGGTAGAAACCTCAGGAAGAGCAACTGAGGAGGGATCCCTCTTCCAGGACGGACAGACGTGCAGTAGATGTTGTACAGAAAAGATCAGCATAACAAATTAACAGTAATCTGTATGACACAATACAGTAATCTGTATGACATCCTCGGTAATGACAGTAGCTTACAACAACATTCATGAAAGTAATAATACTGTCGTTATAGTTCTGACTACTGTGGTACAATATGTTGAAAGTATATATTAGTATCAGGCAGTATACATGTATGATAATATCATATGTCTATAATAGCAGTAGAAGTATGACTAATGATTAATGATGGCAGCAGCAGCAGCAGGAGGCATCTGGCAGGACCACGGCAGCAGCACAACCACACACGTCACACTATCCAGGCACCGCTGCAATACGAGTTAACCTGAGAGATAGTGGAGCACAAAGGCTCCGGAGAAGAAACCGAGTTAGTGACATCCAGAATGGCCGAGTAAAAAAAGATACAGTAATAGGATACGAGAGAGAAAGGGAGAGAGAGAGAGAGAGAGAAGGTGCCCGGTGTATTATAGGTGGTCCTCCGGCAGACTAGGCCTAAGTCAGCCTAACTAGGGGCTGGTACAAGGCAAGCCTGAGCCAGCCCTAACTATAAGCTTTATCAAAGAGGAAGGTCTTAAGTCTAGTCTTAAATGTGGAGACGGTGTCTGCCTCCCGGACCGTAGCAGGAAGATGATTCCACAGGAGAGGAGCCTGATAGCTGAAGGCTCTGGCTCCTGATCTACTTTTGGAGACTTTAGGGACCACGAGTAACCCTGCGTTCTCAGAGCGCAGAGTTCTGGTGGGATAATATGGCACTATGAGCTCTCTAAGATATGACGGAGCTTGACCATTTAGAGCTTTATAAGTTAACAGTAGGATTTTAAATTCAATTCTGGATTTTACAGGGAGCCAGTGCAGAGAAGCTAAAACAGGAGAAATATGATCTCGTTTCGTAGTTCCTGTTAGTACACGTGCTGCTGCATTCTGAATTAGCTGAAGAGTTTTTAATGATTTACTAGAGCTACCTGATAGTAGAGAGTTACAGTAATCCAGCCTCGAGGTAACAAAAGCGTGGCATTTTCGATCTGGTTTCAAAACCCTCCATAGTACAGAGTCAGCATTGTTAAAGGTCTTTAATGACACGGCTTGACTTGACCGCAGCCTTTGATACAGTGGACCACAGCATTCTAACATCTCGTTTACAGCACCTAGTGGGCATTTGTGGTACTGCTCTAGAATGGCTTAGGTTTTATCTGGCTGATAGAACCATGTGTGTAAGACTTGGTGGATTTGAATCCTCCCCTGCTCCCCTGTCATGTGGGATTCAACAGGGCTCAATTTTAGGGCCCCTGCTTGTTTCCCTTTATTTACTTCCTTTGGAATCCATTCTTAGAAAGCATATCTGCTTCCATTTTTATGCTGATGACAGTCAGATCTATGTACCCTTTAAAGCGGAAGGAGGCACCACACCACTTCTTGCATGTCTTAATCACATGAATGCTTGATGGCCTTAAACATTTTAAATATTAATGAAAAGAAGACAGACGTGGTGGTGTTTGGACCCAGTGGATCCTGTGAGTCCCCCCCTATGGACGTGGGCCCTCTGACACCATATGTGAAGCCCACAGTTACGAATCTAGGTTTTAGGATGGACAGTGATTTTTATCTGGACAGTCAAGTTAGTGCAGTCGTGAAGTCCAGCTTTTATCATTTAATGCGGCTGAAGTCAAACTCATCCTTGCCAGGCAGTAATTTGAAACAGTAGTCCATGCCATTATCTCGTCTCAGCTGGACTACTGTAACACACTGTACACTGGAATCAGCCTGTCTTCTCTCTCTCGTCTGCAGCTGGTTCAAAATGCCGCTGCACGACTTTTAACTGGAACACGAAAGAGAGAGCACGTAACACCCATCCTGGCCTCACTCCACTGGCTGCCTGTGCATTTTAGAGTTAATTTTAAAATTCTTTTATTTGTTTTTAAATCTCTAAATGTTCTCACCCCGCCTTACCTCTCTGAGCTGCTTCACCCTTACACTCCTACGCATCTCTCAGATCAGCTGACCAGCTGCTTCTGGTTGTACCGAAGTCTAAGAGGAAGCTCAGAGGGGACAGAGCCTTTTCTGTCATAGCTCCTAACTTGTGGAACAGTCTGCCGCTCCACGTTAGACAGGCTCCTTCTCTGTCCATTTGTAAAACCCGCCTTAAAACCGACTTTTACTCCTTAGTCTTTGACCCAGTATGAGACATTGATTCTCTTTGGTTTTATTCCTTTTATTGTATGAAATTGTTTTTATTTGTTTTATTACTTTTATGGTATGACTGTTGTCTCTACTTGTCTCATATTGTAGTTTGTAGTTGTATTTTATTTTTTTGATTCATTGTGTTATTGTTTGTTTTTATGTCCTATGTTTTAATATTTTTATTTATTCTTGATGTACAGCACTTTGTTTCAGCTGTGTTTGTTTTTAAGCTGCTTAAGAAATAAAGCTGGATTGGATTGGATTGGATAAAAAACCAGGTCCCAAAACCAAGGTTTTGCATTGTTTTCCGGAAACTGAATGCAGCTATGCACACTGATGCCTATATGATACCCAACATCCAGGAAATATTGGGATCATTGGCAGGAACTGGTTTTCACTACTTTAGACCCCAACAGTGGTTACTGGCAAATCAAAATGGATGAAGACAGCTGTGAGAAGACTGCTCTCATCTGTCCTTTCAGCCTCTTCCAATTCAAAGTAATGCTATTGGGACTTAAGAATGGCTGGCCACCTTTCAACAGCTGATGGAACTAGTCCTTGGGGACCTAAGAGGAAAAATCTGTTTCGTTTACCTAGATGACATCATCATCTATTCAGTCATTTGAACAGCACAGTTACGACCTACAAGCAGTTTTTTGACAAGCTAAGAGAGGCCATGTCGTTTTCTCTGCTGGAGTGGTAGTCAATGCTGAAAAGACTAAGGCGGTCCAGGGTTTCCCTGTTCCTCAGAACATCAAGAAACTCCAACGGTTTTTAGGATGGCGAGACCAATCTTGGGTCATCCTGATTTCAGCCGCCCCTTCATCGCCTATACTGATGCTAGTGACTTCAGGTTGGGGGCAGTCTCTCTCTCTGTCTCTCTCTCTGTCTCTGTCTCTTTCTGTCTCATTGTGTCATACGGATTACTGTTAATTTATTGTGTTGATCTGTTCTGTACGACATCTATTGCACGTCTGTCTGTCCTGGAAGAGGGATCCCTCCTCAGTTGCTCTTCCTGAGGTTTCTACCGTTTTTTTCCCCATTAAAGGGTTTTTTTGGGGAGTTTTTCCTGATCAGCTGTGAGGTTTCAAAGGACAGAGGGATGTCGTATGCTGTAAAGCCCTGTGAGGCAAATTGTGATTTGTGATATTGGGCTTTATAAATAAAATTGATTGATTGATTGAGTTCTGGCTCAACCAAATAGGCTGGGGGAAGAACAGGTCCTTGCTTTCACAAGCTGTACTTTGAATAAAGCAGAGCAGAACTATTCAACGACAGAACAAGAATGTCTTGCTGTCGTCTGGGCTCTTGAAAAATGGAGATATTACAACTTTACTGTCGTAACAGATCATTCCTCTTGTTTGGGTTTTTAATACGCAAAAGCCCAGCACTCGTCTGATCATGTGGGCCCTCCGTCTCTAGGAGTTCTCCTTTATGGTGGAATACCATAAAGGGAAATACAACACTGTGCCCAACACCCCGTCAAGAGCTCTGGTTGTCTCCCATTAACAACCTGCCACTTGTGCTGTTGTACTCCGATCAAGGAGAGACACCTCCAGGAACCTCCAAATTACAGATGAGGATAGCCCAGCAGAAGGACTCTGATATCCAGTGTCTGTATGACAAGATCATGGAAACAGGTGAAGTAGTTGAAAATGCCACTCCCAAGTTTATCGTCCTGGAGGACAAAGTATACAGGGTGGTACAATTACCTCACAAAACTACCTACCAGATTTACATTCTGTCTTCCCTCTGCCAACAGCTTTTCAAGCACTATCATAACGATCCTCTGTCCAGCCATTTTGGAAGATGTAAAACACATAAGCGACTGCAAGCCTTAGTGTATTAGCCGAAAATGACCATGGATGTGGCAGACTATGTGCGCTGTTGCCCAGTCTGTCAGCTCTACAAACCTGAGATCTGGAAGCCTCCAGGGAAACTTCAGCAAACAACCGTGCACAGATCCTGGGAGATGCTGGGGGTTGACCTCATGGGACCCTTTCCGCGAAGCTCCAGCGGCAACCAATACCTGATTGTCTTTGTGGATTATTACACCAGATGGGTTGAGCTCTTCCCCTTCACAAAGCAACCGCTGAGACTGTATCGCAAATACTCACAATGGAGAGTCTGACTCGCTGGGGTGTGCCCACCTTCATCCTCTCAGACTACAGTTTGTGTCGTTCATGTTTGAGGAAACTTGCAAGCGGTGTAACATGAAACAAAAAAGGACTTCACCTTACCACCCTCACACAAATTTAACTGAGTATCAATCGAAATGTCAAAGCTTTGATTGCTTCGTACGTGGATTAAAATCATAAGAGCTGGGACAAAAACCTACCTGAACACCACAGTGCACTTGTTCACAGGAGTTATACCTGCAGAGCTCAATCTTCGTTGTCTTCTGAAAGGTCCTCTGGATGCTGAGTTAAGTCTGCAGCTGTGTGACCCGGATATGCAGGCTTATGCTAAAGCTAGCCATCTAGCAGAGTTATGGAGACTTGTAAGTGGCAACCTGGAGAAAGCAAGGAGACAAAAACAAAGCTATGACAGAGGGCGAAGACACGGAAACTTTGCAGAAATTGATCGGGTATGGGTCTGTGCTCATCCTTACTCAAAAGCTGACAAGTCTTTTTCAGCCAAACTCGCACCACGGTGGAAGGATCCATATCGGGTAACCAGGAAAGTGGGTCCTCTGAATGTTGAGGTGGTCGTGGAAGACACTGTGGAAGACCTTCATGTAGTGCATTTGGCTCAGCTTAAGCCCTGTTACCCCACAGCTGAGAAGTGGGACAGAAAACGTCGACTGGTCCTCGAAATATTGGAAGAGGAGAGCGACAAGGAAGATTTCTTTGGTTTCCCTGCCTCAGGTGGATAATAGGGGTGAGTGGGTAATTTTTTCGTGTACACGGGTTTCACCGCTGGGTGGTGCTATTGCATTATACCAGTAAAGTCCCAGTTATCCCAATACCAACCGAACGGGCTATTTAACTAACAGTTACAGGCCACCACACTGAAATATCGCCATTCCGACGGTCCGCCATCCCGAATTCTGGTCCCTGAGTCCTGACAGTGAGCTATGGCGAGCCTTTAGAAGCTGCATTTCCCATGCATGTCAGCGATTTTTACCGGGGACACACGCGAGTAACTCAGGCTGACATTACCTGTTTTTTAGCGAACTCCTCTGGTAATTTTATTAAAAGGCATGGCATATAGGTCCACAGTAACTTATTATCATTATTATTATTATTATTATTATTATTATTATTGGGTCTTCTAAAATCTTATCCGTGGTGAGAGGACACAAAATTGTGTGTGCTTTTACACACATGGGTCTAGGAGATCACGGATATTTGATGTGGGAAAGATGTAGCCAGCTGTATTACCTGTTTGTAAGCGGCGCCGAGATACGTGGCTCGTCTGTCCGTCCGTCCATAGCACGAGTCATGTGCGCTACTTCACCACCAACTCGTTCGTAAAAGGGCAAACAATTCCTTGGCCTCTCACCACAGATGCTGTGATTTGATGGCACCCCCCTCCCCCCTAAAAACAAAAAAAAAACGTTTTTCGTAAACTAATTTTCCATAACCACTTATGATCTCAAACATGTGTAAACGTGTACACTGACTCACCCCTAGTGGATAACCACAGTTTTGTTCAAAAACGAAAAGATTGAAAATGGATAAAGCCTTCCTACGTTCAGGCTTCTCTCAGGGGGGAAGGAGTGTGACAACCTGCAATGCATCACCAATTTTGATCATCTAGTAGATATGACCTTTTTGAGGTTTGGTTGTGAGGTTTAAAACTGATGACTAACTTACTGACCTAAAATCTTAGATGCCAGGAGAGAAACCTGGCTGACACCCTCGTCATGGACACCTCTGTGAACCAGCAGGTTTGACAGCAACTTCCTGTTTGAACTCGCATTGACTCTGCGGTCTGAGCTGGATGTCAAGGTTCCACATGAAATGTTAACCAATCACAGGTGTGTTAAAGTAGGGCTTGGTGGTATACTGGTTCGTACCGAAAACCGGTATTTATTTTCGTTAAGATATGAATTTTTCATATACCGCAATACAGGTGAATAGCCCAAACAACGTCCGGAACGTGCGTGGCGGGAAAGTGCACGCGCACACACAGACACACAGACAAAGCGCACACACACAGGTGAGCGCACTAGAGCACGGCTCGGGGCGCATTTTCCTGACCGAAGACGACCTGTCCCGAGTCCGGGACAGTTATATCCGAGCACAGCACTAATTAGACCTTAGATCAGGCTCAAAAAATTCAGCCCGACCCGGCCCGAGCCCGTGTACGTTATGTCCGGGACCGGCCCGTCCCGTCCAATTAACTGTAATTATGGGCCCGAGCTCAATTTAAACCCGACATTTTTCAATAAGTTGGCTGTTAACCCAATTAACGCTAAGGACACACTGAGCATGTTAGTGCTGCGGAAGTCCTGCGAGTGTACTCGCAGGCGCTTGACTGTCCACACAGGCAGCGCATTTCTCCTATGCTTTCCACGCCGGTTAAACATCGACTCCACTCGTCTGTTCCCATCAGTACTCGTTTTTTCACTTCAACAGGTAATTTTAAACATGGGTAAGTCCATAATTTCATCGTTTTTTATAACGTAATAAGTTAATGGCAATTTGTCATTGCATATCCATGTATTGAGCGTGTTGGGTAAACACTGAATGAATAGGGCATATTTTTTGGAGGCATGGAGAGCCGCTGTCCCTCCCACTTATCTCTACCACCCCCCATCTCTCTTTCTGTATGTGTGAATTGCAACCCCCAACCTGTAGCCATTTCTCTCTCTTTGTCTCTCTGTGTCTCTGTCTCTCTCTCTCTCTCTCTCTCTCATCTCTCTCTCTCTCTCATCTCTCTCTCTCAATTCACTTCAGTTCAAATGGCTTTATTGGCATGAGGAAACACTGTACATATTGCCAAAGCAAGCGTTTGGAATTCAAAATGATAATAACAATAAAGGAAAACCATATTTACAATAAATTAGTTATAATCTATACTGTTGGTAATACTGTATGTATAATATGTATAACTATGATTGACTCTCTCTCTCTCTTTCTCTCATATCTGACCGGGCCGGCCTGGGCCCATCGGTGGGGTGGGGGGTCCCGGCCCGACCCGGCTTGGGCCTGTGGGCCGGGTCGTGCCGGGCTCGGGCTCAGGCAGAGAATCTAAGCCTGTGTAATCAGTCTCACCTGTGTAATCAGTCCCGCCTCTGTAATCAGTCTCACTGTTGAATCTGTCTCACTGTTGAATCAGTCTCGCCTGTGTAATCAGTCTCGCCTGTGTAATCAGTCTCGCCTGTGTAATCAGACTCACCTGTGTAATCAGTCTTGTCTGTGTAATCAGTCTCACCTGCGTAATCAGTCTCGCCTGTGTAATCAGTCTCGCCTGTGTAATCAGTCTCGCCTGTGTAATCAGTCTCACCTGTGTAATCAGTCTCACAGTTGAATCTGTCTCACCTGTGTAATCAATCTTGCCTGTGTAATCAGTCTCACCTGTGTAATCAGACTCACCTGTGTAATCAGACTCACCTGTGTAATCAGTCTCGTCTGTGTAATCAGACTCGCCTTTGTAATCAGACTCATCTGTGTAATCAGTCTCACTGATGAATCTGTCTCACCTGTGTAATCAGTCTCCCCTCTGTAATCAGTCTCACCTGTGTAATCAGTCTCACCTGTGTAATCAGTCTCACCTGTGTAATCAGTCTCGCCTGTGTAATCAGTCTCGCCTGTGTAATCAGACTCACCTGTGTAATCAGTCTCACCTGTGTAATCAGTCTCGCCTGTGTAATCAGTCTCACCTGTGTAATCAGTCTCACCTGTGTAATCAGTCTCTCCTGTGTAATCAGACTCATCTGTGTAATCAGTCTCACTGATGAATCTGTCTCACCTGTGTAATCAGTCTCCCCTCTGTAATCAGTCTCACCTGTGTAATCAGTCTCACCTGTGTAATCAGTCTCACCTGTGTAATCAGTCTCGCCTGTGTAATCAGTCTCGCCTGTGTAATCAGACTCACCTGTGTAATCAGTCTCACCTGTGTAATCAGTCTCGCCTGTGTAATCAGTCTCACCTGTGTAATCAGTCTCACCTGTGTAATCAGTCTCTCCTGTGTAATCAGTCTCGTCTGTGTAATCAGACTCACTGTTGAATCTGTCTCACCTGTGTAATCAGTCTCACCTGTGTAATCAGTCTCGCCTGTCTCAAGTGATATCAGTTCAGTTTTAAACCCATTGAGTTTATAAAGTTACAGATTTTTAACATGTGAGAAACATGTTACAGTTGACATGTGTTGAACATGTGTCACAGTAAACTAATATACTGTCATATGAGTTGAGTTTTAAAGTGAAACTTGAACCAATCAGACGGCCTGACTGTGTCCTCACTGATCCCGTCCAATCAGAATGATTTATGTCCTCTGGTTTCAGATCCCTT
This sequence comes from Epinephelus awoara, assembly GCA_035609425.1. Classification (NCBI taxonomy): domain Eukaryota; kingdom Metazoa; phylum Chordata; class Actinopteri; order Perciformes; family Serranidae; genus Epinephelus; species Epinephelus awoara. The sequence continues at coordinate 42,601,427 of CM069303.1, read as the reverse complement.
TTTAATTCTGGTAAAATCCAGAGGCGGAGTCTCAGTAATGACATCATAACAGATGGTCAGGAGGTGTTAAACAGGAGCCGAGGCATCGCCGCTGCTCGTACTTTAAATCATCCAATCCTTAAGTGGAATCTGGAACCGAAACAGAGTCCACGCTCTGCAGCGCCAGCAGCTCCATCACGGCGAGCGGAGGGGGGGCTGGGTCAAAGGTCAGCTGGCAGCAGAGATGCATCACTTCCTGTTGTCATCTCTGCAACTCTACACACGCCTTTCTCTGATCACAGCATTATTTAAATGATCAGATCACATGATCAGATACATATTGATTACTGATGAATGATCAGTAACTGATGACTGATTAGTAACTGATGACTAATCAATAAGTGATTACTGATCAGAAACTGATGACTAATCAGTAACTGATGACTGATCAGTAACTGATGACTGATCAATGACTGATGACTGATCAGTAACTAATGACTGATCAGTCACTGGTAACTGACAAACTGAGGCTGTTTGTATATTTTGCTTGTGTTGTTTACGTGTCTCTGCATCTCTCCGTCACATCAGTCTGATGTATTGATCTGTGATGGTCTGATCGTCCCAGCAGTCCAAGTCTGTAAACCGCAACATGTTTATTATTGATGACATCACTTCCCCTTCCTGCTGACGTTTGCGTGTTCACAGGGTAGATGATGTGTGTGGAATGAATGTTGGTCACGATGCGTCTGTGACATCCCGCGTTTGGTCAACGACACGTTTATGGTCCAATTACCTTAAATACTGTGTGTGTGTGTGTCCATCTGTCCTTCCAGGTGTGGGAGCTGTCCTCAGGTGAGCTGCTCCTGTCCGTCCTGTTTGACGTGGAGATCATGTCTGTGACCTTTGACCCCTGCGAGTACTTCCTGTTTTGTGGAGGCAGCGATGGAAACATTTTCCAGGTGTCTCTGTGCAGCCAGGTGGGTCTCACTCCTCACTGTATGTCCTCTGTCTGACCCTTCTACAGTTGACTCTCCTACATCCTAATGTCCCACCATCCTACTGTCCCACCATCCAACTGTCCCACCATCCTTCATCCTATCATCCCACATCCTACTGTCCCACCATCCTACATCCTACTGTCCCACCATCCTACTATCCCACCATCCAGCTCTCCTACCATCCTACATCATCCTACTGTCCCACCATCCAACTTTCCTACCATCCTACATCATCCTACTGTCCCACCATACAACTTTCCTACCATCCTACATCCTACTGTCCCACCATCCTACATCCTACTGTCCCACCATCCAACTTTCCTACCATCCAACTTTCCTACCATCCTACATCCTACTGTCCCACCATCCATCTTTCCTACTGTCCCACCATCCTATATCCCACTGTCCCACCATCCAACTTTCCTACTGTCCCACCATCCTATATCCCACTGTCCCACCATCCTACATCCTACTGTCCCACCATCCTATCAATCAATCAATCCATTTTATTTATAAAGCCCAATATCACATATCACAGTTTGCCTCACAGGGATTTACAGCATACGACATCCCCAGAGGGATCCCTCTTCCAGGACAGACAGATGTGCAATAGATGCCGTACAGAACAGATCAACATGATAAATTAACAGTAATCCGTATGACACAATGAGACAGAAAGAGAGAGAGACAGAGAGAGATGCAGGACAGACAGTAATGACATTAGCTTACAACAACATTAATGAAAGTAATAATATTATAATTATAGTTCTGGTTACTGTGGTACAATATGTTGAAAGTATATATTAATGTGTTATAGTATACATGTATGACAATAATCATATGTGTATAATAACAGTAGAGGTATGACTAATGATAACAGCAGCAGCAGGAGGCATCTGGCAGGACCACGGCAGCAGGTTTCTTACGGTAGTGGTAGAGGCCAGAGCAATGCCATCGAGAGAAACTATGTCATCAGATAAAGAGTCTCTGAGTTGTTTGGGGCCAAGAACAATAATTTCAGTTTTGTCTGAATTTAACATCAGGAAGTTGGTGCTGATCCAGGTTTTTATGTCTTTAAGGCAATTATGAAGTTTAGTTAATTGATTACTTTCTTCTGGCTTCATAGATAAATACAACTGTGTATCATCCACATAACAATGGAAATTTACAGAGTGATTTCTAATGATGTTACCTAAAGAAAGCATATATAGAGTAAATAGGATTGGTCCGAGCACAGAACCTTGCGGAACTCCAAAACAAACTTTAGTATGTGCGGATGATTCATTATGAACATCAACAAACTGAAAACGATCAGATAAATAAGATTTAAACCAGCTTAGTGCAGAACTTTGTAGGCCAATTAAGTGTTCCAGTCTCTGTAGCAGAATTTGATGGTCAATTGTGTCAAATGCCGCACTAAGATCTAATAAAACAAGTACAGAGACGAGTCCTTTGTCTGAAGCAATCAGAAGGTCATTTGTAATTTTAACTAGTGCTGTCTCAGTGTTATGATGCATTCTAAATCCTGACTGTAATTCCTCAAATAAATTATTATCACAGAGAAAATCACACAGCTGGTCTGCGACTACTTTCTCAAGGATCTTTGAAAGAAAGGGAAGATTAGATATTGGTCTATAGTTGGCTAACACCTCTGGATCCAGGGTTGGCTTAAGGGGTTTAATTACAGCTACCTTAAAAGACTGTGGTACATAGCCTGTTAATAAGGATATATTGATCATGTCTAATAAATGAGTGTTAACTAAAGGTAAGACCTCCTTGAGTAGCCTAGTTGGGATGGGGTCTAAGAGACACGTTGATGATTTAGATGATGAAATCACTGCGGTCAATTCTTGAAGAGAAATTGGGGAGAAGCAATCTAAGCATATGTAAGGTTTTACAGCTGTGTTTGAGGTTAGATAGGTACTATCTGAGGACAGGAGGTCATGAATTTTGCCTCTAATAGTTAGAATTTTGTCATTAAAGAAGCTCATAAAATCATTACTGCTAAGGGCTAAAGGAATACAAGGCTCAATAGAGCTGTGACTCTCAGTCAGCCTGGCTACAGTGCTGAAAAGAAACCTGGGGTTATTCTTGTTTTCTTCTATTAAAGCTGAGTAATAGTTTGCTCTGGCATTGCGGGGCCCCTCTTATACGTTTTGAGACTGTCTGCCCAGATTAAATGAGATTCTTCCAGTTTGGTTAATCGCCAATTCCTTTCACATTTTCGCGATATTTGTTTTAACTTACGGGTTTGAGAGTTATACCAAGGAGCGAACTTTCTTTGCTTTGTAAACTTCTTTTTAAGAGAGCTACAGAGTCGAGTGTTGTTCGCAGCGAGCCTACGGCGCTATCGACAATATAAACTGTAACAGATCATGTAAGGGCAAGGATAAATCCTGGAGTAAAACTGTGACAGATGATGTCAGGACGAGGATAAATCCTGGAGTAAAACTGTAACAGATGATGTTAGGACGAGGATAAATCCTGGAGTAAAACTGTAACAGATGATGTTAGGATGAGGATAAATCCTGGAGAAGTGTCTGTGGTGGTTTATTTCCACTGTCTCTTTTCTCCTCTGACACGGTTGTTTCTCGTCACAGCAGATTTACATTTTAAAGCGGCGCTGAGTTAATCCTTCGAACAACAGAGCTGCTCGTCTGTAAACACCCCCGTCCGTCCCTGAACACACCATCCTTTCTTCAGTCTCTTGAGGACGGTTATGTGACCGTGGTGTAGTTTGTTTACGGCCTGGCTGTGGCGCAGACATTAAGTCAGGTGACCGTTAGGGGTGGGCATCTTTGGGCACCTCACGATTCGATAACGATTACGATTCAGGGGCTACGTTTCAATTATAAAATGATTATTGATGCATCTTTAATTTATGTATATTGATGTACTTTTTCACAGCATACATTTCTTTTTGTCTCACTGAATAAGCATTCAACACTTGCAATTTTTAAAAACAGTGCATTTGTAATAAGAAACAGTTGAATTCATTTCCATTACATTTTATCAAACATATAAATGGAAATGCGTGCAAACTGGAAAGTTACAACTTCGTTGTACGGAACCAAAGGTAAAAACAACAGGTATCTTAAATCACAAGATAAAATGTGCAGTTAGAGTAACAAATGATTCGGTGGCGACAGACGTCCACGCATCACATGTAACTGCGATCCTACCTGCCTTCAACAGTGAGGCCATGACCTGGGATGGTATATCTGGGCTCCAATGTATGCAGCAGTGCTCGAAATCCCTGATTTTCCACGACGGAATAAGGATCCAAATCCTTGGCAATAAATGCCGCGATGGCCTTCGTAATTTGCTTCGCCTTTTCCGATGAGGGTGGCAGCTTTCTAATTGCTTCCTCGATTGTTCTCTGGTAGGTAGCGCCACTAGTCTCCCTGACTCCTCCGTCAGGTGGAATCGAGTTAAATGGCTTCTCATTTTTGTTGTGTTGCCAAAGTATTTTATTTTAGCACGACACAGCTTACATATAACGTGGCTCTTGTCCAGTTCACTTCCGCCGTCAATGTTGTAGAAGCCGAAGTGTTTCCACACATCTGCTTTTAAATTAGAAGGAGCTGTTCGGATCTCACAGAGGGGTGGGTGGTGGTCAGCCATGTTTGTTTTCCTCTGTGCGCGTGTCGCCAGGTCCGCTCCAGGTGCGCATCCCAAAGTGTTCCGGAGATGACGTATACCGTGCTTCTTAGTTCCGCATTATTTAGAACCTTCTGTATTACTCTAATTAACAGATTTAAATAATCGAAATTTGGACGTTTGTGAATCGATTCAGATTCATCCACATCCGAATGGCGATGCATCTAAGAATCAGAAATTTCCCCCACCCCTAGTGACCGTGGTGTAATTTGTTTACAGCCTGGTTGTGGCGGTGACGTTAAGTCATGTGACTGTGTTGTAGTTTGTTTACGGCCTGGTTGTGGTGGTGACGTTAAGTCATGTGACCGTGGTGTAGTTTGTTTACGGCCTGGTTGTGGCGGTGACGTTAAGTCATGTGACCGTGGTGTAGTTTGTTTACGGCCTGGTTGTGATGGTGAGCTTAAGTCATGTGACCGTGGTGTAGTTTGTTTACGGCCTGGCTGTGGCGGTCAGGTAAAGTCATGTGACTCTGGTGTAGTTTGTGACCTGGAGGATCAGAAATGTTTAATCATCCAAAATGTAACGGAACAATCTGATTGGTGTGTTTGATGAGGAAACCAGGGCGACGCTAATGTCAGAGCCGACCTGCTGGGGGAGGAGAGCTGGTGATTGCCCCACCCACCCACCCACCCAAATATATTCAGTAAAACGTGTCATTGACATCAGCTGACACTGCTCAGACGGACATGACATCACAGGACCGTGTGACCTATTAGGGTTAGCCCTGCTGATGTTTGGAGACCCCATAGCGGTGTAACGTTCCTCAGCGCTATCAGCTGATGTCACACAGGGGTTGAACTCTGCAGAGCTAAGAACTGTCAGTCTGAGGTCAGAGGTCAGGATGATTCAGGACAGGTCTCTGAGTGATGAAGGGACAGAAACTGTGACCTCAGTGAGGAGGTGTGGTCAACCCTGTTGTTAGGTGTGATGTGATTGGTTGTCAGACATGCCCCTCTGTGAGCTTGTAGGGTGTGAGGACACCCAGTGGACATGAGATGAACTGCAGACTGTGAATGTCCTCCTCTTCCTCTTCATCCTTCTCTTCCTGCTCTGCATCCTCCTCCTCCTCCCTGCTCCGACTGGTTTCACCTCAGGAGCTCTGTGAACAACTTTTATCTTCACCAGGACCTCGTCTTAACTGTAAGTCTTAACTTGGAGTTTTTTCACGAGGAGAAACTGTGTGTACGATGAAACTCTGTGAATACGACCTCAGGTGTGTTGTTACCTGTGACTGACAGCTGACAGTGAGCGTCCTCAGCTGAGCTCTGGTGACTCATGTGGCATGATGTGACGCGACGTGACGTGTGAACAGTGGCTGTATCGGTTGTTAATGCTGAATGCCACAGCAGGCTCAGCAAACAACAAACAAACAGCTGTGATTGGTTCCCCATGAAACCACAGCTACTGATGATGTCTCTCAGTCACATGACTCCACCAGCTGCTAACGCTTCCTGTCCTGTCCTCACAAAACCTAGTTCCAGCAGGACCTCCCGGACCTGCCAGTGCTCCCAGTTCTCCCAGAGCTCCCAGTGCTCCCAGTGCTCCCAGTTCTCATAGTGTTACCAGTCCTCGCAGTCCTCCCGGTGCTCCCAGCCCTCCCAGAGCTCCTAGTTCTCCTAGAGCTTCCAGTGCTCCCAGTTCTCGCAGTCCTCCCAATGCTGCCAGTTCTCGCAGTCCTCCCAATGCTGCCAGTTCTCGCAGTCCTCCCAATGCTGCCAGTTCGCGCAGTCCTCCCAGTCCTTCTGGTGCTCCCAGTCCTCCCATTTCTCCCTGTCCTCCCAGTGACTCAGTGAGTGGAGCTCTGACAGTGATTCTGACTCTCAGATCAGATCATGTATCAACATGGACTAAAAACGGAACAGGTCCAGGTCTCAGTCTGGGTACGACTGGGGTACTCAGAGACTTGGGGAGGAGCTTCAGGTGGATACTATGGGATGTTTAGAGGGAGAAGACCTTGAAGAGGAAACTGAGGGGCTGCTATTTGTGTCAATAAACATTTGGTGTTTGAAGTGTTTGTGTTTCGTCTGCAGAGTCTCAGTCAGGATAAAGCGTTCCAGTCTGACAGCGAAGGGAACCAGGTCTTCAAAGGACACAGGTGAGACCAGGACAGGTGTGGACCTGGAACGACTTTGTTCCATTAAGGTGAAGATGAAGCAGTGAACTGGTTTAATGTGAGTGTGGTGACAGGATGAATCTGTATTCATTCATTCATTCACAGCCAACCAAACTCTGATTCATTAAGCTCAGACTTCAGATTTCCTCCAATCAGAGAATAGAGACCAGACTCCGCCCCCATCAGACAAAAATCTGAACAAACTCCAAAGTTTGGATTCTTTAAAACTCTGCAAGATCTGGTGTGGTTTGCTCTGGTCTGGTCTGATCTGATGGCCTGGTCTGGGTTGGTCTGATCTAATCTGGTCAGGTCTGGTCTAATGTCAGTCTGAATGTGTCTCTCAGGAACTTGGTGACGTGTCTCTCGGTGTCGATGGACGGGACGCTCCTCCTCTCCGGGTCACATGATGAAACTGTCCGACTGTGGGACATTCAGAGCAAACAGAGCATCCGGTGCCTCGCCCACAAAGGTAAGCCACGCCCCCTTGTCATGACATCAACAATAACAAAATCAAAACAACCAATCAGACGATGTTTAGACCGTCAAGATAAAATAAAACTTTATTCATCATGACAGACGTCGTTCCACAGCTGCACACGTGATAGATATCAAACAGGTAAATAACAACATATAGGTAAGCGAATATAAACAGGTAAACGGGTCACTAATTGTTGGTAACTTGTGTCTCAGAGGATCAAAGATCGATCAGTAATTATCAATAATAATAATTTGACTGAATTTAAATGAACTGATCAAAGGTCAGCTCATCTGTCCTCACTGACCCATCACTCTGTCGGTCTGATGACAGTTATTACACATCATGATGATGATGATGAAGCTCCTCTATATATGTCACATAAAGACTTTATAGTAACATGATGTTAAAAACTGATAACGTCTGTCTGAAATTTTTCATGTCTGTTTCCTGGTCACAGGTGATTTTGACCAATTAAAACTGAGACTGAAACAGACTGTTACATCATGTTTAAATCATGTGTTTAATAACGTGAATCATGTGTTCAGCATGTGAATCATGTGAATAGTGTGTGAATCATGTGTTCAGTGTGTGAATCGTGTTCAGTGTGCGAATCATGTGATCAGCATGCAAATCATGTGTTCAGGTTGTGAATCATGTGATCAGCGTGTGAATCATGTGTTCAGGTTGTGAATCATGTGTTCAGGTTGTGAATCATGTGATCAGCGTGTGAATCATGTGATCAGCGTGTGAATCATGTGATCAGCGTGTGAATCATGTGTTCAGGTTGTGAATCATGTGTTCAGGTTGTGAATCATGTGATCAGCGTGTGAATCATGTGATCAGCATGCAAATCATGTGTTCAGGTTTTGAATCATGTGATCAGCGTGTGAATCATGTGTTCAGTGTGTGAATCATGTGTTCAGTGTGTGAATCATGTGTTCAGTGTGTGAATCATGTGAATAGTGTGTGAATCATGTGAATAGTGTGTGAATCGTGTGTTCAGGTTGTGAATTATGTGTTCAGTGTGCAGATCATGTATTCAGTGTGTGAATCATGTGTTCAGTGTGCGAATCATGTGATCAGCGTGTGAATAATGTGTTCAGTGTGCGAATCATGTGATCAGCGTGTGAATCATGTGTTCAGTGTGCGAATCATGTGATCAGCATGCGAATCATGTGATCAGCGTGTGAATCATGTGATCAGCGTGTGAATCATGTGTTCAGTGTGTGAATCGTGTTCAGCGTGTGAATCAGGTGATCATATGAATCATGTGAACAGTGTGTGAATTGTGTTCAGCGTGTGAATCGTGTTCAGTGTGTGAATCATGTGTTCAGTGTGTGAATCATGTGATTAGTAGGGCTGTAGTCTCCTGGTCGACTAGTCGATTATTTGGTCGCTATGCTCTCGTCCAACCAAATTTTCATTGGGCGAATAATCGCTGTGTTACTTTCATAAGAAGAAAAGTGCTACATCAACAGCAACGGGGGGGGGGGGGCAGGCTAACTTAAATGTGAAAATGGGGGTGTTTTCAAAACACCTCCGTTGTTGACACAGGGTTCCCGTGGATCCTTAGAAAGTCTTAAAAGGCATTGAATTCATTAATCTAAAAATAAGGCCGTAATTGGCATTAAAATGTCTGAAATCAATCTTTCAAAAGTGTTAAAAATGTTAACACATGGTAAGTAGGATTTTATGATTGTAATTAGTCTCAAATCTAAAAATAATAGTTAACATTTATTTTTTTTAAATAATTTGCCGAAAAGTGGTAACGTCATGCAATCACGAGAGGGGAACCAACAAAACAGTGGTGTATTTGCAGCCGTGACTCTCAGAGCAGATGCACGTCGTTCATGTGGCAGTCAGACCACATGGGAGAGTTTAAATTTGATGAAAATTGGCTGTCCAACAAAGATTTTTCTGGATGGCTGAAACCAGTACCAGGCAGTTTATAGGAGGTATGGTGTATTTTGTGAAAGAAATGTTTCAAACTCTGTGCAATGGGAATCAAGGCAGTGGAGTCCCACAGCGTGAAACACAAAGCCTCAAAATCAAGCTGTCAACAAACGCCAGGTATTTCACGGTTTTGTTCTACTCTCGTCTCTCTACCGTGCCTCCACCCCCATCAGTGCGTGCACCACAAGAGTGGATCCTGGTCGGCTCGTAGTGGCGTCTCATTCTGGTAACGTTTCATCTCTTCTTCAAAAAGGGTAGGCAGGGTGGCAGCAGGTGCATCACTCTCCTTGTATGTCTCCCCGAACAGGTCACACATCGCGGACAGAGCAGTGGGTGGTGCTGGCACAGCAGGCTCCTCCACGCATTCACCGTGATATACAACATTATTTATAGTATTAATTAATTATTAATGATATTCAAATTATCAAATTTAGGTTAGAACTTTAAAAAAAAAAAAAAAAAAAAAAAATATGTATATATACATATATATATATATATATATATATATATATTTGAATATATTTCGAACTTCGAATTTTTTTTTTGACAGCCCTAACACACACAAATCAATTTGGTCTTAAATTTCATTTTGAGTGGCATTAAAAACCTCTTAAAAAGTCTTAAATTTAATTTGCCTTAAGCTGTAGGAACCCTGTGACAGAAAGTTGGACATGCCCACCCTCACGCTCCGTGTTACGGTGATGCAGACCTCCTGCTGACACCATTTCCCTCAGTGGAAACGAAGCTTGTATTTACTTGTATTTCACAGATAAGAAACAATAAATTGTGAAGACAGTAAAGCCTCCACTAAAATAGCATTTTCCAGTCGTGTGTGTGTGATTTATCCTTCAGGGATTTATCCTGGCTTCATATGAGCAGAGGAAATCTCTGCTCGTCGCTAGGCTAATGTATACTATGTAAAATGGCTGTGATCAGGTCAGCTGATCAGCTTCAGTTACCATGGTGATTAATTCATTCATTTTTCACTCTTGTACAACAGTAACCAGTCTGATTCCAAAAACAAAATCATCACTGATTCATTCAGCTATGAGTGATTGATTATTGATGTATTGATCAGGTGTAGATCAGGCTGAATCAGACTTAATGTCAATCAGCAGGTGATGTCACCTCTGTGAAGATGTCATCCTTCGTCTCTGCTGCAGCTGGTTTATTAATGAAGCTCCGTCTCTGAGGAGTTTACTTCCTTCTCATTCATAATAACTGATGCTGCTGCAGCCGACAGGAACATGAAGAAGAAACGCCTCGCCGTGATCATGACTGGCACTTTGTAATTAACCAAATCCTCTCTGAGCTGACGGCGTCCTCACTTCAAACGGACTGTCACGAGATGATAATCCCTCCTCTGGCTGGACGGATGGACTCATGGTTGTCCCCCGCCTCCGTCACGTTTTCGGACAAAGAACCAGACTGAGTGTTAAAAGAAAAAGCTTCATCCTCCGTGACGGCAGCTCTTCAAACCGATTCGTCTCAGCTGAGCAGATTCAGCTGCTCCACATTCGTCTACACATCAGGAAACCGCCGGAGGAACCACGACCAGTTCCTTTAAATCACATCCTGAGTGTGTGGGGATGGAATACCACCACAGAGACAGAGCTGTGACATCACTGAGACGGTGGAACATTACCGGCTTCTGTCTCATCAGATGAACCGCTGCTGATGAAGATCATGTGACATGACTAAAAGCTTCAGGACTGTAAACGACCCTCAGACAGACAGAACGTCACAGTGATGTCACAGAGACAATCAGAAAAATAAAATGTTTCATGTTCATTAAAGTCTCTTTAAAACATTAATAATTAACAAGTTACAGGACAAAACGTGTTCGTCTGAAAGTTAGAATTTAAACTAAGTGAAAATCATCCAAGTGTGTGTGTGTGTGTGTGGAAACAGACTGTGGTTCAGTTCAGCGCTCTGATGTCTGCGGCTTCTTTGTCTCCTCACGGCGCCAAAATCCCTCCTGCTGTTACTTTGAAACATCTGTCAACAGCAGAACAGCTCCATCCCCTCACTCTACGACCAGCTGTGACATCAGCTGAATTGCACTGAGAACACTTGAACACTACACACTGCCTTAAACAACCTGACCGAGGCCGCCTGAAGGCAACACAGGTGTTTTTTGTCAGAGTATCTGCAGTTTGCTGGCAGCTCTTCAGCCTCAAACACTCTCGGTCTGATTGATGTATTCAGATATGTCCAGGTGATGTGTTCAGATATGTTCGGATATATCCAGGTGATGTGTTCAGGTGTGTTAAGATATGTCCAGGTGTTGTGTTCAGGTGTGTTAAGATATATTCAGGTGATGTGTTCCGGTGTGTTAAGATATGTGCAGGTGATATGTTCAGGTGTGTTCAGATATGTCCAGATGATGTGTTAAGATATATCCAGGTGATGTGTTCAGGTGTGTTAAGATATATCCAGGTGATGTGTTCAGGTGTGTTAAGATATATCCAGGTGATGTGTTCAGGTGTGTTAAAATATATCCAGGTGATGTGTTCAGATATTTCCAGGTGATGTGTTAAGATATATCCAGGTGATGTGTTCAGATATGTCCAGATGATGTGTTAAGATATATCCAGGTGATGTGTTCAGGTGTGTTAAAATATATTCAGGTGATGTGTTAAGATATATCCAGGTGATGTGTTAAGATATATCTAGGTGATGTGTTCAGGTGTGTTAAAATATATTCAGGTGATGTGTTAAGAGATATCTAGGTGATGTGTTCAGGTGTGTTAAAATATATTCAGGTGATGTGTTAAGATATATCCAGGTGATGTGTTAAGATATATCTAGGTGATGTGTTCAGGTGTGTTAAAATATATCCAGGTGATGTGTTAAGATATATCCAGGTGATGTGTTCAGGTGTGTTAAAATATATCCAGGTGATGTGTTAAGATATATCCAGGTGATGTTTTCAGGTGTGTTAAGATATATCCAGGTGATGTGTTCAGGTGTGTTAAGATATGTCCAGGTGATGTGTTCAGGTGTTTTAAAATATATTCAGGTGATGTGTTATGATAGATCCAGGTGATGTGTTAAGATATATCTAGGTGATGTGTTCAGGTGTGTTAAGATATGTCCAGGTGATGTAGTCAGGTGTGTTAAAATATATCCAGGCAGTGCGTTCAGCAGGGGTGAAAGTTCTCCGGCACAGCGCTGGATTTCCAGCGAAGTGCTCTACTTCGCAAGCATTTTCATTCACATTTGCCCCTAAAAATATATATATATGTGCGAACCGGGAAAATGATTTAGGCGCACAGTGTGCAAGTAAACACAACCTACTGTTTACCATAATCGGCATCGGACTTTTTTCTTCAGTAATCGATCAAATAAATGTATTTTAAAACTCGTTCCTTGGGCTCTGATACAGCCATCTCCCTCCCTGCCTGCAGTCCCCACTGCACTGAGCTTTATCCCGCCTACAGCCCCCTCTGATTGGTTACACAGCACAAGTGATAGCCAATCAACACTGACGCCTGTGCATGCTTTCACATCATGTCACATTGAGACACAGAGCACAGACGGAGCGGGAGAGGCTCCAGTAAGCCATTGGTAATTTTGAAGGTAAGGTAACAGAAACCAAACAGTAACGAAAGCTGCAATAAAAATCCTCAATGCTGAAGTTTTAAAGTCACCACCACAACATTATATGATCCATTTCAATGATGACATGCTTGCCCAGAGGCGAAATTTCGACGCAACTGCCTGTTTAATTCACATCAAGCGCGATACAATTTTGCAAACAGCCTAAATGATTTAGCATCTAAAAATAAATAGCACCAAAGCAAAAAAAGAGATGTAGGAGCTATAAGTCAAAAAGTCTGGTAACCACTGAAAGTTTAATCTTTATTTATAAACTCATTATGCTATGAAAGTTTAATCTGAAAAGTAACTACTAAAGCTATCAATGTAGTGACCAAGGTTCCTGCGGGTGTTGAGTTGAAGTATCAGTCAGAATAATCAACAATTAGATATTTATTCAAAATCATGCAGCCCTAATTAAAATCCTACTACCAGCTAAATTTACTTAAGGTATTAAAAAAGTACTTTTTTGTAGAAAATCGGGTGGTGACTGATATGCTAAATAACTCAGTACAAACACCAAGCCCTCCGCTCCGGAAAAGATTTCAGATTTCAGGCACACAAATCTTTCACATTTCAGGCACAAAATTTTTTCTTGCTTAAAGCCCTGGTTCAGGTGCGTGAGTGTAAACAGTGCTGCAGACCTCAGAGTATCTGCAGTGTGCTGGCAGCTCTTGAGCCTCAGACACTCGGCAGAGTTATGTCTCCATGTTGGATCACGTTGGGACCATTAGTGTGATTCCAGCAGCTGCAGCCAAGCGGACGATCAATATTTGTAATTGAGTGGAAGATAATTGGCCTGTTTCTAAAACCACAACAAGCAGGAGATGGACTCGGACTCTGCGGTCCAATCCTTCGCCATGTGTCTCAGAACCTGTTTTATTTCTCCGATTTACAACATGTTGGACATATCCGAGACAGAACCTTTTAACCACGTGATCAAACCAATCTGAAATGACCTGACAACATTTAGGAGGAGGACACATCAGAGGAGAGAGGACACATCAGAGGACAGAGAACATGTCTCACAGTGTCCAACCTGCAGTCTGAAACATATAAATTCATATTTAAAGAAGGATGGAGAAGTTTAGTCTTTAGCAGCTTGTCTCCGTCTCCCTGTGAATTATTCATGGGGTGCAGTCGTGGGGAGCGTGGTTTCAATGACCCGCTCTGATGTTAATGGAGGGGGTGTGTCCTCAGCCTTCAGCCTGTTTGTGTCCTCGTCTCATGGCGTGGTGTGTTCACTGTGTCACAGCTGCAGCGAACTTCCTGCTTCACCTCAGTTTGGCGTTTCAAACTATAAATTAGAAATCATAGTTTTTTGTTTTTATCTGACACACTCAAACACACCACAGTAAATTAAATAAGTCAGATGACGAAGAAGAGGAAGACCACGGATGAAGGTGGAGAAGAGTGACGGCCCCAAACAGCCTCCTTGTGGAACACCACATTTTCACGTTTAAACATGTGAAAACACAGAGTGTTCAGGAACTTTGAATATTCATCCAACCATTTATCATCCGATTCGTCCGAATTTTTATTCACTGCGTTTTTACTGATGTTTCACTGTTTGTTCCATCTGTGATGTCACCACTAGTGTCACACCTCAGTGTTTGATTCTCTCTCAGCACTGACAGATTTTATCAGACCACAGAGGGACAGAAGACAGGAGACAGAGGGACAGAGGGATGTGGTCTTCTGTAAACCCTACCCCTCTGAGACAAATTGATCTGTGGTATTGATCTTTGCAAATAAATAAAGTTAAATTGAATTAATAACCTGTGAACGTGTTGTCCTGCAAGACTCAAGGACTCGTCTTTGCTTCAGTGTGTTCATGTCTGTACTCCTTGAGAGTTTATTTGGGGTTTCCTTCAGTCATTACTGCAATCTTCATGTTCAATCTTCAGCAGGCGGAGGCTGGCGCAGCAGCAGGCGGAGGCTGGCGCAGCAGGTGCCGGGAGAGTCCGCAGACTAAAATCAGCTGTGTTGTAGAGGTTGCGTGTGTGTGAGCGGCAAGAAATCGACTCCCCCATGTTGTTCCCTTGCTGCAATTGTTGGCATGAAATGAGTCTGGCAGAGCGTCACCATATCACCGCGTGAGCTCGTCACGGCGTCAGCTGGCTGCTGATTTACTGATTGAAGGCGGAGCTCCGAGCTGTCTGTGTCTTGGGTGACTTTCTGATGAGCTGCTGAAGCTGCAGGTTAATTTCTTTATGTCACACAGGCTGTTCATGATGCAACAGGAAACAGGTCATAGTTCAGTTTCACATAGTCACAGACCAACTGACTTCAACCCCCTCAACAATTACACAGATACGTGTAAAACCTGTGTTGGTGAGCTGCGGCCATTTAAAGCACAAATTCTTCCAGAACAACCTGTGGCTAAAAGACTGGTCACAGTGGATCGACACCGCGAAAAGTTCCTGCAGGGCAGACGCCACCATCTCATCCAACCATGACACACATTAGGTTATCAACATGCTGAACGTGTTCCTGTTAGCAGCATCTGCAACACTGGTAACGTCACGAGTCATCTAATAATTTATACCATTTAAAATTTTACTATGAGTCCCAGTGGAAAAAAAAACATTAGTTAAGGAGTATAAGTAGTCACATAGTATTGCACGTGCTCGGCCTCAGTACAAGACAAAATAACATCTCCAGGCGTCAGTGACCAAACATCCTTGATTTCATGAATTTGGAAATTGTTTGACCTCAAAATCGTAATCGCGATCACCAGACGATTAATTGCACAGCCTTAGTCTGAACTCTGCTGCATGTCGTCGTGACTCGTCAGGTGACCTGGGTGAAATCAGCTGTGATGACGCCGAGTGAAGATCTTATTGTTGTTTATTCGGTCTGTCGAGTTGGACCGGTCGGCTGAATACCAACGACATCTCGCTGCAGCACAAATAACATTTCAATCAAATCTGAGGATGCAGAGTTAAAGGGACACTTTGCTCATTTTAACCAGCTCTGATGATCGTTTACTTCCGTCCAATACAGAAGCCTAAGCCCACGACCTGATCAAACGTTAAAACTAATCAGAGCCGATCAATTATCAATAACAATTCTGTTTCTGTGTGTAGGACAGGACTGTACTGAGACACTTGGCTGTAGGACAGGACCGTACTGAGACATTGGGCTACAGGACAGGACCATACTGAGACATTGGGCTGTAGGACAGGACCGTACTGAGACACTGGGCTGTAGGACAAGACCGTACTGAGACACTGGGCTGTAGGACAGGACTGTACTGAGACACTGGGTAGTAGGACAGCACTGTACTGAGACACTGGGCTGTAGGACAGGACTGTACTGAGACACTTGGCTGTAGGACAGGACTGTACTGAGACACTGGGTTGTAGGACAGGACTTTACTGAGACACTGGGTTGTAGGACAGGACTGTACTGAGACACTGGGCTGTCCTGTGGGGGTTGTTGTCTGGTTGATCCTCGCTGCCTTCAGACTCTGCCCTCATCTTCACTCAGCTGATGTCACAGGTCAGCTGACAGCCGAATAGTCTGTCAAAGTTTTTTTGGATTGATCAGGTCACCAAGTCGCTCCAACAGGAAATGACTTATCTCCGACGTCTCAATAATCAATTAATAAACAGTTTGATTAGCTCATTGATTGACGCTGATGTTATCGTCTGACCTGCACTCCTGTGCTAAACTGAATTATTACCTGAATAACATCACTTCCTTTCTGTGTGTTCAGGTCCTGTGACGAATGCCGTCATCATGGCGGCTCCGGCTAACATGTTCCTGCCTGACAGTCGGCCCGCCGTCCCTCTGCCGCGCTTCAGCCGACACCTGCACGCCTCTGAGGGCGGAGAGTCCGGAGAGGTGTGTGTTCGACTTGGACGCTACACACAGGTGAGTCATCAGGAGGTGACGCTGGAAGGCGTGATGATGACGTTTGATCGGCACTTTATTTTGTAAACTGGAAGCTGAGCTGTAGAAGAGACCGCTTGTCTTCAGAGAATCATCAATAAATCAATAATCAATACGTCCACTGTGGAGCTGATTGGTTAACGAGCTCACTGGTTTTCAAACTGGGGTCGAGCCCCCCTGGAGGCCACAGGATAGGTGTGAGCGTGCGGGACATCCTGAACAGACAGGAAGCACTGGGCTAACTGCTAACATGCTAACTCCAATAAGGCTGAATTCTTATTTTGAAAGGTTCTTCCTGTGTTTTCAGGAGGAGGAGGAGACTTACCTGCAGAAAGCTGATAGGCTGAACTCTCTGATGAATGCTGTGACCGACAAGGTGAGAGGGGATGGGGCTTCACATGTCCATCAGGTGTCACCTGATGGACATGTCAGACTTGGCCAGACTTGGCCAGGTGACTCAGCTCAGACTTGGTCAGGTAACTCATGTCAGACTTGGCCAGGTGACTCAGCTCAGACTTGGTCAGGTAACTCATGTCAGACTTGGTCAGGTGACTCAGGTGAAGACTTGGCCAGGTGACTCAGCTCAGACTTGGTCAGGTAACTCATGTCAGACTTGGCCAGGTGACTCAGGTGAAGACTTGGTCAGGTGACTCAGGTCAAGGCGTGGTCAGGTGACTCAGGTCAGACGTGGTCAGGTGACTCAGGTCAAGACGTGGCCAGATGATTCATGTCAGACTTGGTCAGGTGACTCAGGTCAAGACGTGGCCAGGTGACTCATGTCAGACGTGGTCAGGTGACTCAGGTCAAGACGTGGTCAGGTGACTCAGGTCAAGACGTGGCCAGGTGACTCAGGTCAGACTTGGCCAGGTGACTCAGCTCAGACTTGGTCAGGTGACTCAGGTGAAGACTTGGCCAGGTGACTCAGGTCAAGACGTGGCCAGGTGACTCAGGTCAGACTTGGCCAGGTGACTCAGCTCAGACTTGGTCAGGTAACTCATGTCAGACTTGGCCAGGTGACTCAGCTCAGACTTGGTCAGGTAACTCATGTCAGACTTGGTCAGGTGACTCAGGTGAAGACTTGGCCAGGTGACTCAGCTCAGACTTGGTCAGGTAACTCATGTCAGACTTGGCCAGGTGACT
Organism: Epinephelus awoara; assembly: GCA_035609425.1. Lineage (NCBI taxonomy): Eukaryota > Metazoa > Chordata > Actinopteri > Perciformes > Serranidae > Epinephelus > Epinephelus awoara. The sequence goes on along the minus strand of CM069303.1, from coordinate 42,583,609 downwards.
CAGGTGAAGGCGTGGTCAGGTGACTCAGGTCAGACGTGGTCAGGTGACTCAGGTCAGACGTGGTCAGGTGACTCAGGTCAAGACTTGGCCAGGTGACTCAGGTCAGACGTGGTCAGGTGACTCAGGTCAAGACGTGGCCAGGTGATTCATGTCAGACTTGGTCAGGTGACTCATGTCAAGATGTGGCCAGGTGACTCAGGTCAAGACGTGGCCAGGTGACTCAGGTCAAGACGTGGCCAGGTGACTCATGTCAGACTTGGTCAGGTGACTCAGGTCAAGACGTGGCCAGGTGACTCAGGTCAAGACGTGGCCAGGTGACTCAGGTCAGACTTGGCCAGGTGACTCAGCTCAGACTTGGTCAGGTAACTCATGTCAGACTTGGCCAGGTGACTCAGCTCAGACTTGGTCAGGTAACTCATGTCAGACTTGGTCAGGTGACTCAGGTGAAGACTTGGCCAGGTGACTCAGCTCAGACTTGGTCAGGTAACTCATGTCAGACTTGGCCAGGTGACTCAGGTGAAGGCGTGGTCAGGTGACTCAGGTCAGACGTGGTCAGGTGACTCAGGTCAGACGTGGTCAGGTGACTCAGGTCAAGACTTGGCCAGGTGACTCAGGTCAGACGTGGTCAGGTGACTCAGGTCAAGACGTGGCCAGGTGATTCATGTCAGACTTGGTCAGGTGACTCATGTCAAGATGTGGCCAGGTGACTCAGGTCAAGACGTGGCCAGGTGACTCAGGTCAAGACGTGGCCAGGTGACTCATGTCAGACTTGGTCAGGTGACTCAGGTCAAGACGTGGCCAGGTGACTCAGGTCAAGACGTGGCCAGGTGACTCAGGTCAGACTTGGTCAGGTGACTCAGGTCAAGACGTGGCCAGGTGACTCAGGTCAAGACGTGGCCAGGTGACTCAGGTCAAGACGTGGCCAGGTGACTCATGTCAAGACGTGGCCAGGTGACTCATGTCAGACGTGGTCAGGTGACTCAGGTCAAGACGTGGTCAGGTGACTCAGGTCAAGACTTGGCCAGGTGACTCAGGTCAGACTTGGCCAGGTGACTCAGCTCAGACTTGGTCAGGTAACTCATGTCAGACTTGGTCAGGTGACTCAGGTCAGACGTGTGTGTGTGTGTGTGTGTGTGTGTGTGTGTGTGTGTGTGTGTGTGTTTCGTTACTTGATGACTCAGCGTGAGGAAACATGGCGGACTGGGACCAGTGGAACCAGTTTAACATGTTATGCTTGTTGTGTTTCAGTCCGTGTTTGGTGACGGCGAGAACACGAAGGTTCGAGTTGCTGAGCTTGAAGAGGAAGTTCAGACTCTGAAGAAGGTCAACAAAGATCTGTATGACTTCTCCAGTCAGCTGCTCACCAAACCCACATAAACACACACATGCACAGATGTGTACACACACACACACACATGCACAGATGGACACACACACACACACACAGATGTACACATATATTTGAACACTCTGTGATGGTTTACTATGTCAGAAAATAAAGGATTTTTGTTTTGGTAGTGCTTCCTGTCTGGTGTTTGTTGTTTCAGCTCGCTGTGGTTTCAGGTGTCGCACACGTTTCCTTCCTGCTGCTCTGCACACTCTCATGTTTATGACGCCGCCACAGGAGGCATAATGTGTTCTGGTTGTCTGCCTGTCCCTCTTTCCGTCCGTCCGTCCCTCTGTCTGCCTGTCCAGACACTTTGAGTGAGTTTCTTTAAATTTCGCACAAATGTCCACTGAAGAATAACCTGATCAGATTTTTGGAGGTCAAAGGTCAGTGTGACCTCATAGAACATGTTTTTGTCCATAACTGAAGAATACAACCACAGGGTGGACTGGTGGGCGGAGGCATACAACCACAGGGTGGACTGGTGGGCGGAGTCACAACCACAGGGTGGGCGCAGTCACAACCATAGGACAGGCTAGTGGTAGCCTCGAGTCATCAGGCTCTTCAGGTACGGCGAAGAGCCTGGTTTTCATTCACTCTGAATTTTGTCTGGATTGTGGTTCTTGTCTAGAGAGCGGATCCGGAATTCACCAAAGTAAAAGTGTTCACCAAAGTAAAACTTTAAATTCTGGTGCACCATCGTCTCGTCGCATCCTCTTTCACCCAGCCTTTGGCCCTTTGCTGCATGTCACGCCCTCCCCCCCCCCCCCCCCCTTCACACTTGACTGTCCTATCATTTAAAGGCAAAATGCCCCAAAAAATATCTTTACAAAAAAATAAAAAAATAAAAATGCATTTACAAACTACAGGTATAATTTACACAACTAGGATCAAGTGCCTATTAAATAAAACAGACAACTTACAATAACTTGTAATACAATTAAACACAATAAAAGAATAACATTAACTTAATGGCTTGGGGCTTTTCTTGTAAATTATATTCTTTAAATTAAGTTTTACCGCATTGTTATTAACTTGGTGCTTTTATTTTGATGGAAAGGCGCATCCATCGAATTCCGGATCCCGTCTCTCTCGCCCCGGTTCCGGTTGCTTACCAAAACGGCCACTAAAGGCGAGGCAGGCAAGGTAAGTGAGGAGGCATGTGTGTGTGGTCTGAGTGTTTTAAAGTAGAACAAACCCCGTTTTTTTCCCCGGTAAAGGGGTTTTTTGGGGGAGTTTTTCCTTATCCGCTGTGAGGGTCTAAAGGACAGAGGGATGTCGTATACTGTAAAGCCCTGTGAGGCAAATTGTGATTTGTGATATTGGGCTTTATAAATAAAATTGATTGATTGATTCATTGAGGTGTGCCTGGTGTGTGTGAAGCTGGATGTTGGATGTCCACTGGAGCCGTCTCGTAAGCAATCCGGTCGAGGCCCCCCCCCCCTTCCCCACACACACACACACAAAAAATGTCCTACAGTCAGTTTTCCTACAGTGGTCGGTGTCCTACAGTGGTCGGTTTCCTACAGTGGTCCGTGTCCTACAGTGGTCAGTGTCCTACAGTGATCAGTTTTCCTACAGTGGTCAGTTTTTCTACGGTGGTCAGTTTTCCTACAGTGGTCAGTGTCCTACAGTGGTCGGTTTCCTACAATGGTCATTGTCCTACAGTGGTCAGTGTCTTACAGTGATCAGTTTTCCGACAGTGGTCAGTGTCCTACAGTGGTCGTTTTCCTACAGCGGTCAGTGTCCTACAGTGGTCAGTGTCCTACAGTGGTCGTTTTCCTACAGCGGTCAGTGTCCTACAGTGGTCAGTGTCCTACAGTGGTTGGTTTCCTACAGTGGTCAGTTTTCCTGCAGTGGTCAGTGTCCTACAGTGGTCGGTTTTCTACAGTGGTCAGTTTTCCTGCAGTGGTCAGTTTTCTACAGTGGTCAGGTTTCCTACAGTGGTCAGTGTCCTGAGGTGGTTGGTTTCCTACAGTGGTCATTTTCCTACAGTGGTCAGTTTTCCTGCAGTGGTCAGTGTCCTACAGTGGTCGGTTTTCTACAGTGGTCAGTGTCCTACAGTGGTCAGTGTCCTACAGTGGTCAGTGTCCTGAGGTGGTTGGTTTCCTACAGTGGTCGGTTTTCTACAGTGGTCAGTGTTCTACAGTGGTCGGTTTTCCTACAGTGGTCACTGTCCTACAGCAGTCAGTGTCCTACAGTGGTCAGTGTCCTACAGTGGTCATTTTCCTACAGTGGTCGGTTTTCTACAGTGGTCAGTGTCTTACAGTGGTCATTGTCCTACAGTGGTCATTTTCCTACAGTGGTCGGTTTTCTACAGTGGTCAGTGTTCTACAGTGGTCGTTTTCCTACAGTGGTCGGTTTCCTACAGTGGTCAGTGTTCTACAGTGGTCGGTGTCCTACAGTGGTCGGTTTCCTACAGTGGTCAGTGTCCTACAGTGGTCAGTTTTCCTACGGTAGTCAGTTTTTCTACGGTGGTCAGTGTTCTACAGTGATCAGTTTTTCTACAGTGGTCAGGTTTCCTACAGTGGTCATTTTCCTACAGTGGTCATTTTTCCTACGGTGGTCAGTGTCCTACGGTGGTCAGTGTCCTACAGTGATCAGTTTTTCTACAGTGGTCAGGTTTCCTACAGTGGTCATTTTCCTACCGTGGTCAGTTTTTCTACGGTGGTCAGTTTTCCTACAGTGGTCAGTGTCCTACAGTGGTCGGTTTCCTGCAATGGTCATTGTCTTACAGTGGTCAGTGTCCTACAGTGATCAGTTTTCCGACAGTGGTCAGTGTCCTACAGTGGTCGTTTTCCTACAGTGGTCAGTGTCCTACAGTGGTCAGTGTCCTACAGTGGTTGGTTTCCTACAGTGGCCAGTTTTCCTGCAGTGGTCAGTGTCCTACAGTGGTCGGTGTCCTACAGTGGTCGGTTTTCTACAGAGGTCAGTTTTCCTGCAGTGGTCAGTTTTCTACAGTGGTCAGGTTTCCTACAGTGGTCAGTGTCCTGAGGTGGTTGGTTTCCTACAGTGGTCATTTTCCTACAGTGGTCAGTTTTCCTGCAGTGGTCAGTGTCCTACAGTGGTCGGTTTTCTACAGTGGTCAGTGTCCTGAGGTGGTTGGTTTCCTACAGTGGTCGGTTTTCTACAGTGGTCAGTGTTCTACAGTGGTCGGTTTTCCTACAGTGGTCGCTGTCCTACAGCAGTCAGTGTCCTACAGTGGTCAGTGTCCTACAGTGGTCATTTTCCTACAGTGGTCGGTTTTCTACAGTGGTCAGTGTCTTACAGTGGTCATTGTCCTACAGTGGTCATTGTCCTACAGTGGTCGGTTTTCTACAGTGGTCAGTGTTCTACAGTGGTCGTTTTCCTACAGTGGTCGGTTTCCTACAGTGGTCAGTGTTCTACAGTGGTCGGTGTCCTACAGTGGTCGGTTTCCTACAGTGGTCAGTGTCCTACAGTGGTCAGTTTTTCTACGGTGGTCAGTGTTCTACAGTGATCAGTTTTTCTACAGTGGTCAGGTTTCCTACAGTGGTCATTTTCCTACAGTGGTCAGTTTTCCTACAGCGGTCAGTGTCCTACAGTGGTCGGTTTTCTACAGTGGTCAGTTTTCCTGCAGTGGTCAGTGTCCTACAGTGGTCGGTTTTCCTACAGTGGTCAGTCTCCTACAGTGGTCAGTTTTCCTACAGTGGTCAGTGTCCTACAGTGGTCAGTTTTTCTACAGTGGTCAGGTTTCCTACAGTGGTCATTTTCCTACAGTGGTCAGTTTTCCTACAGTGGTCAGTGTCCTACAGTGGTCAGTTTTCCTACAGTGGTCGCTGTCCTACAGCAGTCAGTGTCCTACAGTGGTCAGTTTTCCTACAGTGGTCAGTTTTTCTACAGTGATCAGTTTTTCTACAGTGGTCAGGTTTCCTACAGTGGTCAGGTTTCCTACCGTGGTCAGTTTTCCTACGGTGGTCAGTGTTCTACAGTGATCAGTTTTTCTACAGTGGTCAGGTTTCCTACAGTGGTCATTTTCCTACAGTGGTCAGTTTTCCTACAGCGGTCAGTGTCCTACAGTGGTCAGTTTTCCTACAGTGGTCGCTGTCCTACAGCAGTCAGTGTCCTACAGTGGTCAGTTTTCCTACAGTGGTCAGTTTTCCTACAGTGGTCAGTGTCCTACAGTGGTCAGTTTTCCTACAGCAGTCAGTGTCCTACAGTGGTCAGTTTTCCTACAGTGGTCAGTGTCCTACAGTGGTCAGTTTTTCTACAGTGGTCAGGTTTCCTACAGTGGTCATTTTCCTACAGTGGTCAGTTTTCCTACAGTGGTCAGTGTCCTACAGTGGTCAGTTTTCCTACAGTGGTCGCTGTCCTACAGCAGTCAGTGTCCTACAGTGGTCAGTTTTCCTACAGCAGTCAGTGTCCTACAGTGGTCAGTTTTCCTACAGTGGTCAGTGTCCTACAGTGGTCGCTGTCCTACAGTGTCCGGCAGGCAGAGAAATCATGTCTTTGTTGATGTCTTTATACCTCCAGGGATTCCGCAGATTATCACGTGTCATTATGATCTTGCGATCCGCCAATGCCAGCCGCTCGCGTAGACATTGACGCCCAGCACAGGACTGAGCGAGTCTGCGCTGCGGCCGAATTGCGCACGCCACCGATCCAGTGGACATCCGCTGTAAGTCTCTGTCTTGTTGCCACCTGCACACAGGTGAGGGGGCGAGCTCTGTGGGGAATAGTATGGGGAAGGTTTTTTGATTTTGTTTGCAGAGGAAGAAAAGAGGACAGAGGTGGAGACCTCAGTGGACCAGGTGTGTGGAGGACTATTAAAGTACGGAGGTCACTAACAGGTAGGACTTGATTGGATCTTTTCTTGACTCCGCCCCCACTGAGGTTGTTCTTTTTTTTTTCCATTTTGAATGGTGAACATTGGACATGTCATCCTCACTGGGACAATCTGAAGTTGGACACAGTGGTCATTCCTCCCATTACCTTTGTTATTTATTTCTGCTGTGTTTTCATTGGAGGAGACGAATCATATATGAATACAAACCGAGGCCTCCATTTATAAATGTAGTGTACGCACGGAAGGCAGCGTACGCCACTTTCTACACAAACGTGGGGATTTATAAAATTGTGCAGTCTACCACGTAGGCTAGAGACATGAGAAACTGCGCCCCCTGTAGCAGAAAGATGAAAAGGAAGAAATGTTGTGAATTAGATATGAGTGTGTAAAATAAAGACCGGTATGACCCTGTCATGTTTTATATATGAACAGCGCACTGGCAAAAATGGATAAACATGAAGAAAGAACTGTGACTGATAGTCCCTGGTGTGCACACATAACGAAAACACGAGTGTGAAGCCGGAGACTGAATACAAGCAGATATCTTTATTAGTGTGAATGCTTCTGCAGATTGATATTCAAATCTTCATTAGGGGGTGCCTGCTGTGGAACACAGGCACAATCTATTATTATTCTGCACATTTATCTTACTATATAATGACGAACACAGAGATGCCTCTCCTCATGAGGAACACATTTGCCTCAAGAACCCATAACTTCCGCTTATATAGATTTTCCGCCATTTTGAATCTTTTGAAAAACACTTCAAATGGATCTCTTCCTAGGAAGTTTGAGCAATCTGCATAAAACTGGGTGAACATAATCTAGGGACCAATATCTAAAGTTCCCTCTAGGCAAAAGTTGGAAAACTTACTAAAACTGAGCTTCTATAAGGCAATGAATATTGCGGAGGGCGTGGCTCATCACGTCTGTCAGTCAAGTCAAGTCAGGATTTATTTCTGGAGCACATTTAAACCAATGGCAGTCGACCAAAGTGCTGCAAATTGGGAGGTACAGAGTTAAAACAACATCAATAACAAAAATAGAATAGATGTAGAAAACAACAATAAGAAGACAGTAAACAGTGCAAATATTAAAATAGCAATTAAAAAGAAAAAAAAAGAACTTGAGATCATCGTGCTCAGGCTGAATGATACACCAGGTGGAAGAGAAAGGTTTTTAGGGAGGATTTAAAAGTCTCAAGGGACTGGGAAGATCAAATGTGAAGGCGGAGGCTGTTCCAGAGCCTGGGGGCAGCCACTGCGAAGGCTCCGTCACCTCTGGACTTTAGTCTGGTTTTTGGTACCACCAACAGTAGTTGGTCTGAAGACCTTAAGGTTCTGGTTGGGGTGTGGTGCAAAAGGAGCTCAGAGAAGTACAGAGGGGTCAGACCGTTGAGGGCTTTAAAAACAATTAAAAGGAGTTTAAAATCAATACGAAAACAGACTGGGAGCCAGTGGAGAGAGGCTAAGACTGGCGAGATGTGGTCGCACTTTTTCTTGTCCGTGAGGAGGCGAGCAGCAGCGTTCTGGACGAGCGGCAGAAGGTTGAGGCACAACTGATCCAGGCCAACATAAAGGGAGTTACAATAATCTATTCTGGTGGTTATGAAGGCATGGATCACCCTTTCAAAGTCTGCAGCTGAGGAATAGGGCTTGGTTTTGGCTAAAGGCTACACATAAAGGTGTATAACATCTCAAGGGTTTCACCTATCACCACGCAACTTTGTAGGCATATGACCACACATAATCTGAGGGGACCCCTCCATTATTGACCCCATCAAACAAAATGGGGGCGCGAGAGAGCTCATTTCTTATCTAGGCCTAACCGCCATATGGATTTTTACTAAACTTGGTAGATAGTAGAACAGGACGCCTCAAGGTTACTGGAGAAAGTTAACTCTAATTGGCAACTAGGTGGCGCTATAACAACAGAAAAATGCTTAAAAATGGCTAAAATGCGACCGATTGCTGTGGCTCCCCCTGTGGACCAGGGGTGTTTTTTGTTGGTGTTTTTTTCTAATTTTTGGTATGACTAAGTCATGGTTTGGTATGCTGTACATAATCATGGAAACTGTCAGTCAGTCAGTCATTCTTTCTGTCCCACGTTTTTCTATTCACTAACGTGGTCAATCTATGTGAAACTGCACATAGGCATTGAGTATTGGCATAGGTAGAAGATGACAAAGCTACCAATGGCTATGGACTAGTTCTTATCATTCTTAATTTTCCATAAAAACTTCCCAGAGAAACTCGTCCTGCAGAGTTGCCAGCACATACACAAAAATACATCAAAACGTGTGTAATTTCTGGGAATAGTGTGCTATGACTTTTCTCAGATTCACCTCGCGTTTTTTACGAAATTCGTAAAAAACTGTGCAAAATTTCCCATTCAAAAGTGATTGGAGAATGTCAAGAAATGGACGTAAAATCACTTCTCTTTCAGGCCACACCAAATCAATCAATCAATCAATTTGATTTATAAAGCCCAATATCACAAATCACAATTTGCCTCACAGGGCTTTACAGCATACGACATCCCTCTGTCCTTTAGACCCTCACAGCTGATCAGGAAAAACTCCCCAAAAAACCCTTTAACGGGGAAAAACAAACGGTAGAAAGCTCAGGAAGAGCAACTGAGGAGGGATCCTTCTTCCAGGACGGACAGACGTGCAATAGATGTCGTACAGAACAGATGATAAATGATAAATTAACAGTAGACCGTATGACACAATGAGACAGAAAGAGAGAGAGACAGAGAAAGATGCAGGACAGACAGTAATGACAGTAGCTTACAACAACATGAATGAAAGTAATAATATTATAATTTTAGTTCTGGTTACTGTGGTACAATATGTTGAAAGTATGTATTAATATCTGATAGTATACATGTGTGACAATAATCATATGTGTATAATAACAGTAGAGGTATGACTAATGATAACAGCAGCAGCAAGAGGCATCTGGCAGGACCACGGCAGCAGCACAACCACACGTCACACTATCCAGGCACCGCTGCAATACGAGTTAACCTTAGAGACAGTGGAGCACAAAGGCTCCGGAGAAGAAGCTGAGTTAGCAACATGCAGTACGGCCGAGTTAGCAAGATGCAGTAACAGGACATGAGAGAGAGAGAGAGAGAGAGAGAGAGGTCCCCCGGCAGACTAGGCTTAAGTCAGCCTAACTAGGGGCTGGTACAAGGCAAGCCTGAGCCAGCCCTAACTATAAGCTTTATCAAAGAGGAAAGTCTTAAGTCTAGTCCCTAGGCCTTTTTGGGGGTATTTTTACTGCCTTTACTTTTAAGCTCATATCACAGTCATTATAAAGGCTACATACACATGCTATATCTTGGGGGGGGGAGGGGGTTCAGGACAATCTGGGCTACACAGATTTGCCATCATTACATGTCCTTCTATGTGCCTGTATCTTATATTAATTTTTATTTCAAATAAAAAAACAAATCCGTGTGACTAGATTCTTACATTTTTACATATATCTCAGCATAGCCAGTTGGAAGTTGACATATTCTGCCATATATGAAGAGGGGAGACTCTCTGGAATCTGGCAATATAAGAACCATGATGCTGGGACATTCTGTCACTTCACAGCTGTCCAAAACATGTGGTTTGTGCCAGGCGGACATGATTGTCTATTTTTTCAATATTTCAACAAATTCCATTGACTCATTCACAAGTCAAAAATGGGTTTTATCCGAAAGAAACATGCAATATTTACATCTAAGATAATAGAAAAATACTCAATCAAGTGCAATGATGTCCTGAGTTTACACTTTTTTTAGTCCATCCCACCATATCGGTGTCACATTTCTGCTGAGTTTACACTTTTTTTGGTCCTTCCCCCTCTAGGGTCATATCAGGACAAACTGCAATTCCCCTAACTTTCCACCAGTGTTTTCTGAACCCATCCTCATGCTATTTTTAGAAATGATTCACAGTGAGTCCTAGGTACTTCTCCACCACAATGCTTAAGTGCTCAATGAGTGTGTATGTGTGTCATAAGAATACATGAAATATTAAACCAGTGTGTAATTTGTCAGTTGCACAGATTATATTGCTTCACACACGTATCTTTTAAAGGTCAGTTTAAAGGTACAGTACGAACACTATAGTAAATATTACACTACATTCCCCCCTTTGGGGCTACATAGTCCCATATAATGCTTAAAATCAGAGGGGGAGAAAAATATATATATTCCCTCCTCTAGGACTCATAAGTCCCATACTACATAATTAGCATCAATGAATTTCACACACAAGTCAGTAGAGAGAAAAATATATATTCCCTCCTGTGGGACTTGAAAAGTCCCATACTACAAATCCATCATCGGTATACATCACACATAAAACAGTCTCGGTAATAATTCCCGTAATCTAATTGCTGTGAATGTTAATAATGTAGTGGTGTTTGGATACAAGAGTTATACTGGGTGCCCTTGCTGTCATTTTCCATTGCATACATGATTAATTACAATAACCTTCTCATATACAGGTCACAGTAGGTATGGTACATATCAATCTTGACTATTAATGCTGCCCAGTTACTGTCCGTCGGACACATAGGCGGATGTGCAGGTCATCCGCAGGCGCCTGTAGGACGCCACCTGGTCCCTCAGCATCTCAATCTCCTGTTGCAGCTCATGGTGGTTGACCAGTTGTCGCCAGTTGGTAGGCCAACCCTGGATTCTGCTGCTTTGGATACAGGGATCTCCAACTGCTGGCCATGCTCTGCACCTTATGTATGTGTTGGAAAGGACATTGTTTAGTTCAATTCACTTCCCTCCTTTTCCTCCTAATTGCCCTGTGGTATAAATGACCTAATATATGTTAATCAGTCAATTGTTAGTATGGGTTTGGTAACAGCAAGGTTTTTCCTGAATCTATTACCAATTATTTGGTTATTTCTTACCCTGAATCGGCTCTCCCTCTATACAGCCTCATATTCCCCTTCCAGGTTCCCCTTCATTGGCTCATATAAGTTTATATTGTCAGCCATATTCTCACATACATCCGTATTGTCAATCACGGTTTCATATAAATCATTGTTCAATCTTTTGGGTGCATAGGATCTTACCCATGGTTTATCTTGTTTCCACAATAAGCCTTTCTCAGGGAGCTTTTCCTGCTGTTGTATCAGCATAACAAATTGTCTCATGGCCGTTCTCATGGCCCTTCTTATCAGGATCTGTACTAGGGGAAGGATGCAACAGATTATCAAGAGAATAGTCAATAGAACAAGTCCAAATATTACTCCAATAGTCCATAAGATTTTTCCAACAGAGAACTTTTCTAACCAGTCAAGAATTGATGAGGTTTTAGTGTTCACAATTAGAGTGTTGTACCTGTTGGTCTGTGACATTGTATCCTAGCTTGTACTATGGTCTGACACACTTTTGCAATCCAAGTCTGATTCGTTTGCTTATGGGTGACACTTTCCCACCAGCATTGGATCAATTGTTCCGCCTCGAGCGTGTTGTTGCTACTAGTGGAATTCTCTAACCATTGTTTGATGTCACCTCGGGGTACACAAAAAGGGAAATACAATATCTTGAGCCAAATGCACTACTGGTGGTACTTGAAATTCTTTTTCTTTTTTTTTATTTGCTCAGGAGCCCTTTAAGACTTATTGGGCAGATTTCCCTATTACTGGCATAATTGGTTTTCTCTACCGCCAACTACACAGGTTTGGCAGCCACGTCAGCCAGATTATTACCTGTGGCTATCAACAAATCAGTCTTTTGGTGGCCTGGACATCTAATCACTGCTAAGGCTGTGGGAAGAAGCATGGTTTCTAATAGTTCACGGATGGCGTCTCCATGGGTTACAGGAGTGCCATCAGCTCTGCAAAGTCCTCTTTGTCTCCATATGTTAGCATGAACATGGCATACGCCATAGGCATATGTTGAGTCTGTGTATACATTTAGCGACTTTCCCTCTGCTATTTTACATGCTGCTGTTAGAGCTTTTATCTCAGCGAGTTGGGCTGAGCAGGGCTGAGCAAGTTTACATGACTGTAATGTCACAAAGGCTTGGTCATCGCTGTTGAGTTCAACAACCCCATAACCGGCGTGGGTACCGGTGGCGTCACGGAAACATGACCCATCAATAAACAATGTGAGGTCGGCTTGAATTGGTTGGTAATGCAAATCTTCCCTAGCGCGCATAAATTTGTCAGTGTCATGAATACAGTCATGTGGTGTACCTTCATTTGGTAATATCAGTTTTGTGGCTGGGTTAATGGTGGTGCAGCGTTGAATGTTAAGTTAAGGGGCTGATAGAATTACCTCATAGCCCGTGCGTCTGGCCTGTGTCAGAACAAATCTTCGACTTGTCAACAGCGCGTGGAGTTGGTGGGAAGTGTATAACGTCACCGGATGTCCCATGGTCAGCGATGATGCTTTCTGAAATGCAAACACAGCTGCGGCTAACTCCTGATAGCAGGGTGGCAGCCTAGCCTCTATGTTATCCAGTTTAGTGCTATAATAGGCTAAAGGTTGTTTACCTGTGGGTGTGTCTTGCATCAGGACGGCACACACAAACCCAGATTTCTCTGCTATGTAGAGATGAAAAGGTTTGGAGTAGTTAGGAGTGCCTAACGCTGGAGCAGACTGCATGTCTATTTTTAAGGCTAGGAACGCACCTTCTGCTTCCTCCGTCCAGGACAGCTGTTTTGTGTTGTTTGGCCGTCCTGCTGCTCTTACTAAAGCTCTAAGTGGAGCAATTTTTATAGCATAGTCACAAATCCATGGCAGACTGTATGCTGTCATGCCGAGATAAGACAGCATTTGGCCCACCGTCTGCGGATGAGAAGCCTTACTTACTGCCTCTATCTGAGATGGGGCAATGCACTTTTTATCCCCACTCAACTTACTGTTAATTTGTTATGCTGATCTGTTCTGTACGACATCTACTGCACGTCTGTCCGTCCTGGAAAAGGGATCCCTCCTCAGTTGCTCTTCCTGAGGTTTCTACCATTTTTTTCCCCGGTAAAGGGGTTTTTTTGGGGAGTTTTTCCTTATCCGCTGTGAGGGTCTAAAGGACAGAGGGATGTCGTATGCTGTAAAGCCCTGTGAGGCAAATTGTATTTGTGATATTGGGCTTTATAAATAAAATTGATTGATTGATTGATTGATCAACTGTCTGCCCAAGTATTCTACAGACTGCTGGCAAAACTGCAATTTGTCTTTACTGACCTTGTGTCCCCCCTCTGCTAATGCTATGAGTACTGCAATGGAATCTTTTGACATTATTCTTTTGAAGAGCTACAGATAAGCAAATCATCTACATAATGTAATACAGTGCTTGGCATGTTTAAATTAACTAGGCCATAATGCTGACATTCATAAGTGAACGCAAACAAATATTGAGAGTCTGGGTGTAGCGGTACACTAAAAAAAACAGAACATAAATAAATGATAATATACCACTGTGTGTCGGGTAGTATGTTTGAGAGTAACGTGAGTCTGGCACATGTGGCATCCCTGTTTCCACCACTGCATTAGCTGCTCTTCTGAGGAATTTGGTTTCTTGATTGGAAAAATGGGCGTGTTGCAGGACTTCTAGTTTTGACCAGAAATCCGGCTTTTACTAAGCCTTCAATTGTGGGTTGGATACCGTCAATGGCATGCTGCTGGAGAGGACACTGCCTCTGGTATGGTAGGCTAGCATGTGGTTTTAGTGTGATGCGAACAGGTTGCGCTGATTTTATCAAGCCTACATCTGTTTTATGTGCTGTCCATAGCTGTGGTGGAACTTTACTCAACAACTGTGCATGTTCTTCTGTGACTGCTATCTGTGTGGGTGTAGTACCATCTACATGTACCTTGTCTGCGACTGTTTCATCACCTGTCTTAGTTGAGATTCTGATGCATTGTTTTTCATCTGAAATGTGGATGTATTTGTTCTTGGTGGGTAACCACTCACACCTGCAGTGCACGTCCGACCATTGGACCCAGATGATGAGACTCATAACCTTCTGCTATCATCAGTGTAACGTGTGGTGCAGAATTTGGCACCTGAAACCATCCTGCTAATTCTTATTGAGCACTGTGTCCCAGCATTCTTCAATTTACATGAGTCTGGTCCGTGTCATACATGAGCGTGCAATGCAGTGGCAGAGTGGGAGTATGTGCTGTGTCAAAATGTAACCTGACCCATGGTTCCCACTGAGTCCATGTCTGTTTGAGGTGAGACTCTTCTGATGTCAGTTGGAGCCAGTAGACCAATGCATGTGATGTCTCTGTGGCGTTCCCGGGCAGCTGTGGCATCATGCTTTGTGGGGGGTTGTCAGAGAAGTCTAAATATAGTCCATCTTGAGTACTCATGATCTTAGTTTTGAGAGGGCACAATATATCGCTGCCTAGGAGGTTCACTGGCGTATGAGCTGAGTAGAGTAGGGGTACAAAGATGACTTTACCGGCGATGAGCATTGGAACAGGCTCTGTCATTGGTATGACTTGTGATTTCCCAGAGAAGCCTATGGTCTTGATGGATGACTTAGAGAGGGGGAGTGTAGTCTTCTTTTCCAATACATGAATATGTAGCCCCTGTGTCCACCATAAAGGGATATGCTTGTTCGTGGATGACAACAGGTATAGTTGGTTCGTCGTGTGGCTGTAACAAAATGGCTGGTGACATTACTTCCCCCTCAGACTTCTCTGGGCAGCCCTATCATGGGCACCTTGTCTCATTTTCGGCCAATTTTCTGCTGAACCTTCCCATGGGTTGACCGGGCACTCCCTACGTCTGTGGCCGGGCTGGTAACAACCCCAGCATAGCTTGTTAGGTGCTGCAGGATTCACTCCTGGATATTCTGAGTTCATTTCCTGGGAGCCTGATTGCTGATAGGGTGCGGCTCACTGATAGGTTTGCTGTTGCGGTGGCTGGGGTCCTGGAGGAAAGTTCGGTCCCCTTCTCCATCCTCCTCGGCCTGCTGGTTCTCCCCTAGGTTCGCCTCGACCCCGCCCCCTCAGGGGCCTCTGGCTACCGTTGTTTCCACCTGCTCATTGTGGATAACAGTAGTGGTAATGTGAGGCATTGCATTGTCAGTGTTCTGCGTGTGGGGAGCGTCTTCTTTCATCTGCTCTCGGTCTCCCTGGCCAAGGTAACAGTGAACCTTCCCTCCACTTGGCCTTCCATTGTTGTTGCTGCTCTTGCCTCCCCTATTGAGCGTAGTGGGTGCTGTGCCATCTCTGATAGTGATGTGTCTTGTGGATATGGTGGTGGTGATGCTGGCAGGGATGGGGCTGTGGGTGTCACATCCGTCGGTGCCTGGGGGTCCTGTGTGTCCTTGCTGCGCTCTGCTTGCACCATTTGCTTCAGTGTCTGTGGGTCCTGTGGATGCTTACAGTACTCTACTTGCACCATTTGCTTCCCACCCCCTGTCTGTCTAAACCACCCCAATACCTCCCTTTCTTTAACCCTTTTGTTCTTTTTCTTATAACTCGCCTTAGTGTCTTTTGCCTCAATGTGTCTTAGTTCTGTATCCACCTCGTCGCAACATGCCAGGTTGAAGGTTCCATCTTTAGGCCAATGATTTATTTTTTTTATTTTTTATTTTCTTATGATGTTCTTTTGTGCCATTTAGTCATACAGCATTGGATTCGGTTTCTCCTATCTGGGTGTTGTGTCATCACTATCTCTATGGGTGTCAGAAACCCTTTTTCCATCTGTCCTTGGTCAGCTCCCATGAAGCCTTGTTTAACTTTACTCACTCTTGGAATTTTGTGGTTGCTCGTCTGTTTCTTTTTGTATGTATCAGTGCTAGTAATTTCCCTACTGTGAAGGCAGTTTTGTATTATTTTTCTTCAGAGGTTATGTTCTAATTTATGTGACCAATCTCTTCCCAAATTAGCTTTTCTAGGCACGACAACAATCCGCAATCTTGGATTAAATTCCACTCCATTCTCTAAATCTTGAAATATTACCTGGTTCAGAGGAAGTGACGCTACGGGTCCGTTTTTATACTTACCACACAAATATTGCAGCAGTAGATCTAATGAGCGGGGAGCCCACAAATCATTTAAAGTCGTCTCCCACTGTATACCTGAAATTCTTCCTTCACTAGTTTCAATTGGTAAATTTACTAACTATCCAAGTTTTAATCAAATCTGTTGCTTGTCTTGCCACTGCTTCTCACCCTCGTCGTCTATGTAGGTTCTTTCTAACCCGAAATGTGTTCTTTTATGCCTCTAGTATCTACTAAGCCATCAGTCATGCAATGTTCCTCAGCCCAATTTTCGTCACTACTGCTGTCACCCTCTTCCACCCAGCTCTTAACAGCCTGATCTCAACTTCTTTTTTCTTTATTTTATTACTTATTTTATTTATTATAAAACTGTATTTATCTCTTATTTAATTTCTCTATCAAATTGAATTAAAATAACAGATATTTCTTTTTTATTCTCCCCTTAACAGCCAACCAGTTTGTATGGAGTTCACCCGAGCAACTGGTTCAATCAGTGAAACATATGGACTTTTTGTTGGCACCGTTAGGTTTCCAGTCCCCAGACAATTTGTTGACACCGTTAGGTTACCCTTGTCTGGTTTTGTTTCACTGAGACACTGTTAATAACTACCTCATGTAACAAACTTTGAAACAAATCACATAAAACAAACACACAGATACCAGATTATGATAAAACATTCAGGCCCCAAAATGTTAAAAGAATTTTCTTTGTAATGACCTTTAACCCAACAGAGATCAGAACCAAAATATCAAATTTTAACAAAGCTTTGTTTTTTGTATAAGCCCACTTCTGTTGGCTGTGTGCACTTTTATCTACCTCTTACATTCCCCGTCCTTGTCCAATCGTTAGTCTATTATGTTCTCAGTCTTTTTATCTACACACGTCTATTTATACACGTATAATATTTACAGTTTTTACACTTTGATCGATCTTCTGACTGTTCTCTTGTTTTCTTTTTTTTAATTTTTCCTCTTTTCTCTTTGGAAGCTTCTATCTCTTTTTAGTATTCTGTCTAAGCAGACCTGTTCTCTAGATCTATCCTTCCTGTTTCTTCAAGTGAAAAAGGAATATTGGCAAGATAAACAGCGGTATCACAGAAATACTTTTCTTTTAACCCTTAGTATTCTGTCCAAGCAAACCTATATATCCGGTGCACAATCCTGCCCCCATGCGTGGCAAAAAGGAAACGGTGGTAATATGAAATAGTGGTATCACAGAAATACTTTATCTCTTTGGCTTTACCGGTTATTTTTCTCTTCCCTGTATAACTTTTACAGGTTTTTGTGCACTTCTCACTTTAAATATTTTAAATACTTTACTCTTACTACATCCCTCACTACATTTGTTACCATATATTCAGCACACACACATTCACTTTTTCTTTTGCCTGCTTGGTTGCTCTAGCTCACTCCCCACATTCCACACACACATACACACACTCCCTCCCACATTCACTCTCCATGTTTATCTCTGTAACTTACACACACACACACACACACACACACACACACACACACACACACACACACACACACACACACACACACACACTCCCTCCCTCCCACTGTGTTGCATTAGATTCAGTTGTCTCCAGCAATATATCATCTATGTTCCAATGTTGTGTTATTAGTTAGTAATTTTTACATCACATTTTAGGTTCTTTAGTAGAGGAATTCGTCAAATACCTCAGACTCAGGCGGCTCCCAACTCCCATCTATGTTCCAATGTTGTGTTATTAATTAGTAATTTTTACATCACATTTTAGGTTCTTTAGGAGGGGAATTCGTCAAATACCTCAGACTCAGGCGGCTCCCAACTCCCATCTATGTTCCAATGTTGTGTTATTAATTAGTAATTTTTACATCACATTTTAGGTTCTTTAGGAGAGGAATTCGTCAAATACCTCCGACTCAGGCGGCTCCCAACTGCACCTCAGATGCACCCGGTTTAGGCAGAAAAAAAGGCTCTGCTTACCTTATCTGGTGGCGACCTACACATCTGATGCGCAGCCAAGCGCCCCCGATCTTAGGATTCGACTCCCTCGCCCTCCTGGCTGGCTCGCCAATTAATGTGGAAGCAAAAAAGTCAAGGTCCCAAGCCGTGTCAGGAAGCTCGCGACCCCGCTCTCTGCCTCCCGAACAAACTTTCTTTGTCTTCCATTAGATATCAAAAACTCAAATACTCAGAGGTCAAAAAATCACTGGAGACACGTAGAATCAGATGCAACTGAGTTTAATGTGCTCGCAGGAAACAAACACATCACACTCAATGAGTCAAGCTCTGGAACAGGACTGAAATTTCTTTGTTTGCGCTCGCTCTTTTATCGTAGAATTTCTGCTGAGTCATCTCTTTTCCTTAAACTTTTCCACTGGGTGCTGATCATAAAGGTGTAACATTTCTGCCGAGTTTACACTTTTTTAGTCCTTCCCACCATATTGGTGTCACATTTCTGCTGAGTTTACACTTTTTTTGGTCCTTCCCCCTCTAGGGTCATATCAGGACAAACTGCAATTCCCCTAACTTTCCACCAGTGTTTTCTGAACCCATCCTCATGCTATTTTTAGAAATGATTCACAGTGAGTCCTAGGTACTTCTCCACCACAATGCTTAAGTGCTCAATGAGTGTGTGTGTGTGTCATAAGAATACATGAAATATTAAACCAGTGTGTAATTTGTCAGTTGCACAGATTATTTTGCTCTACACACGTATCTTTTTAAGGTCAGTTTAAAGGTACAGTACGAACACTATAGTAAATATTACACTACACTTCTCGCTATGACGCATGGTTGTGGAGAAAATCTATAGAGAAGAACGGGTGTGAATTTGGATGCACTATGCGTCGTTCGGGAGAAAGAGAAATGAACATTTATTTAACAAGAATATTTATGAATGCAAAAAAAAAAATATATCTTCTAACCGCTTCATCCTCTTGAGGGTCGCAGGGGGGCTGGAGCCTATCCCAGCTAACATCGGGCGAGAGGCAGGGTACACCCTGGACAGGTCGCCAGACTATCGCAGGGCTGACACATAGAGACAAACAATCATTCACACTCACATTCACACCTACGGACAATTTAGAGTCATCAATTAACCTAGTCCCCAATCTGCATGTCTTTGGACTGTGGGAGGAAGCCGGAGTGCCCGGAGAGAACCCACGCTGACACGGGGAGAACATGCAAACTCCGCACAGAAGGGCTCCCACACCCGGGATCGAACCGGCAACCCTCTTGCTGTGAGGCGACAGTGCTAACCACCACACCACCGTGCTGCCCCCGCGTAAAAATATCAAAATAAATAAATACAAAAAAATAGACTGTCAGTCTCTCACTCTCAGGTGTGCAGTTAAGTTGTGCAGTCGTATTCACTCTTTTTATTGAGATGGTTTTTGAACAAACCCGGCACACAGGCTCACCCAAATTACTGGGCTGCCCTCTGTCATTTGGTTTAAATCCCAAACACTCCCACACAGGGGCCGTGGCATTTGCTTTAGGAACAAGTTCCATGTCTTTCTCTTACGTTCAATTCTGTTTTTTTATTCTCTGCCTCATCTCCCCCTCATGAAGATCGCACTGTGTGTGTTAGTGTTGCACGGTATACCGGTACTAAAATAGTACGGCGGTACTAGAGTATTCCAAACAGCACTATACTGCATTTGGAAAATACCTGTACTTTGAAATTGATTCAATTCATTAATTTAGTTAATGTATTTTACTCATTTATGCACACAAACACCTTTCTTGTCTGCCTCGCAAATGGAGACAACACGAGACAACACCTACTTGGTGAAACATTTGAGCAACCAAACTGTGACGTCCGTACCGAGGTACTTTCGAACCATGATTTTTTTGGTACCGTTACACCCCTACTATTTATTGTTCCAAAGGTTTGTAGCCAAAAGTACTGAAAAGTATCGATATTCATATTGGTATGGGTACCGAAACAAAGATTTTGGTATGGTGTGTGTGAGTGTGTGTGTGTGTTTGTGTGTGTGTGTAGCCCATAGCCCCGCCTTCCCCACAGAGACAAAGACACTCGATGACAAGAGCTTTCCCTCTGTTCATTACGCTAATGAACCAACTCACCTGGCTGCCAGACAATGCACGGCAGTGAACGCTCTTGTCATCCAGTCTCTTGACCATTTAGAGCTTTATAAGTTTACAGTGGGATTTTAAATTCAATCCTGGATTTTACAGGGAGCCAGTGCAGAGAAGCTAAAACAGGAGAAATATGATCTTGTTTCTTTGTTCCTGTTAGTACACGTGCTGCTTCATTCTGAATTAGCTGAAGAGTTTTTAAGGACTTACTAGAGCTACCTGATAATAGAGAGTTACAGTAATCCAGCCTTGAGGTAACAAAAGCATGGACCAATTTTTCTGCATCTTTTTGGGTCAGGATAGGCCTAGTTTTCGCAATATTACGCAGATGAAAAAATGCAGTCCGTGAGGTTTGTCTTAAATGAGAATTAAAAGACAGATCTTGATCAAATGTTACTCCGAGGTTTCTTACGGTAGTGCTAGAGGCCAGGGCAATGCCATCTAGAGAAACTATGTCATCAGATAAAGAGTCTCTGAGTTGTTTGGGGCCAAGAACAATAACTTCAGTTTTGTCTGAATTTAACATCAGGAAGTTGGTGCTCATCCAGGTTTTTATGTCTTTAAGGCAATTATGAAGTTTAGTTAATTGATTACTTTCTTCTGGCTTCATAGATAAATACAACTGTGTATCATCCGCATAACAATGGAAATTTACAGAGTGATTTCTAATGATGTTGCCTAAAGGAAGCATATATAGAGTAAATAGGATTGGTTTGAGCACAGAACCTTGCGGAACTCCAAAACAAACTTGAGTACGTAAGGATGATTCATTATGAACGTGAACAAACTGAAAACGCTCAGATAAATAAGATTTAAACCAGCTTAGTGCAGAACCTTTTAGGCCAATTAAGTGTTCCAGTCTCTGTAACAGAATTTCATGGTCAACAGTGTCAAACGCTGCACTAAGATCTAATAAAACAAGTACAGAGACGAGTCCTTTGTCTGAAGCAATCAGAAGGTCATTTGTAATTTTAACTAGTGCTGTCTCAGTGCTATGATGCACTCTAAATCCTGACTGAAATTCCTCAAATAAATTATTATCATGGAGAAAATCACACAGCTGGTCTGCGACTACTTTCTCAAGGATCTTTGACATAAAGGGAAGATTAGATATTGATCTATAGTTGGCTAACACCTCTGGATCCAGGGTGGGCTTTTTTAGGAGAGGTTTAATTACAGCTACCTTAAAAGACTGTGGTACATAGTCTGTTATTAAAGATATATTTATCATGTCTAATAGGTGAGTGTTAACTAAAGGTAAGATCTCCTTAAGTAGCCTAGTTAGGATGGGGTCTAAGAGACACGTTGATGATTTAGATGAAGAAATTACTGCGGTCAATTGTTGAAGACAAATCGGGGAGAAGCAATCTAAATATATATTAGGTCTTATATTTTTATTTAGATCCCCATTAGTTACCACCTAGGTAGCAACATCATTAAAAGAATAGAAAGAAAAAGAAGAAAAACAAAAGAAAAAAAAGTATATCATTACATGAAAAACATTTGCATATACATACACTCATTCATATGGCATACACCTACATACATGCATGCATACATAAGTACTTGCACTTACTTGGACATAGGTACAGTTCAGGGCGAGGCGTGTTGCTCTATTCTGCACTGTAATTTTGCCAAATCTTTATTTGTCGCACTTGACTTTACCATCGGACAACACTCTAAGTGAGTGAGAACTAGTGTCTGAATAATGTGAGTAATATGTTGCTTAAGTATCAATTTAGCACACCTTTTGATAACTGAAAGACCTCTCTCCATAACTGCAACAGTTCTTTCAATGTGCTTTGACCACTTCAATCTACAGTCTAATGTCACTCTCAGAAGTTTTGTTTCCTCAATCTGTTCTGCGGGCACTCCCTGTATAGACAAATTTAGCTTTGCTTTATCTTTGAGTCTGAAATTCGATCCAAATACTATACTTTCTGTTTTTGCTAGATTAAGAGTCAACTTATTGCTCAGTGCCCATCTAACAACTAATTGTAGTTCCCTACTCAGAGAAAATGACAATTCAATTCAATCTTGCGCCGTCGTGTATGTACGGCAGACCGAGCGGACAATCCAGCCAGCCAGAGAACGCGTTTCGCGTGTATAAATAAACCAACAAAGACAGCGGGAGGAAGGAAGAAGGAGGAGGAGGAAACAGCAGAGAGTGTTAGAAGTTCGTGGATAGAGTAGTGAAAAGTTTTTTTTAGTTATAAAGTTTGCGAATGGACCACACTTACCACGCAACAGGAGAGAAAAAACCCGAACCATCATCTGCGAGGAAAAGAAGACGCAACTTCACTCCTTGTGATGCTCTCTCTGGCGCTTTTCCTCCCGATGATATATCTCCCCAACGATGGTAGCACCGAATCCCATTCTGTGCAGCAAAGCGGTGGATTCAGCCCCCGCTCAGCTTCCAACACATGGAGTTCCTCATCTGTGTGCTCCAGCTCAAACAGGTATGGCTCTGGGTCTGTGTCCACTACAAGAAACTCTTCAAAATCACGTTCAAAGTCGTCCATTGCAGCTGCTACAGTCCGGAGATATTTCTAGGCTAAATAAACAGCTGAGCTCTGTGTACAGGCTAAGCTGTCAGTCAGTGTGCGGGCTGGAGATTGGTGGAGCAGAGAGGAGAGGGGGTCCCTGCTAGGTACTGTAAACGAGTATGTGTGTATTAAGTGTGTGTGTTACGCTAGAAGAGTTTGGGACGGAGTCTTTTACCCTCTGGAGTGTTACTGGAGTTTTTGGAGTGCTCAAATAAACAGGCCTTTTTTCCGAACGCTACTCTGGTCTCCTGCTCGTGAGGGATTCATTACAATATCGTAACATGGTTTAGATTTCTAAATAAACATTCACCTCGTCGCTAGATAGACCTACTCTCCTAAACTTGTGTCTGCGCAAGGCTTTTTGTCCCTACGAGGCCACCGTCATTTACCCGACAGGAGGGGTGAGCGAGTGAGCCCTGCAGTCTAGAATTTGACCACTGATGTCACTGTTTTCAATGGTTTTCAACCCATTTTACACACTGGCCCTTTAAAGAAACGTTGTACTTGTTCACAGATTATCTTCTCTAGCAGCTTGCTTAGAATTGGTAGCAGACTGTATGGTCGACTGTTTTTACCACTAAATCCCACTGTTACATCATTCTGTAGAGGAATCACCTTTGCCTGTTTCCATGCTAAGGGAAAGACACCATTTACTATGCTGGTGTTAAAAATGTGGCAGACAGGTCCAGCCAACTGACTTGCCGCCATTTTCAGAAGTTCACCATCCAAGTTATCCTCCCAGTTTGTCAGAGCTTACAGTTTGTAAATGCTTTTCCACTTGTTTTATATTTACTTTTATTAATTCAAATTTCAATGAGAAATTATGATTCATTATTACAGCTGTGTTTGAGGTGCTTGAAGAGACACGTTGATGATTTAGATGAAGAAATCACTGCAGTCAATTCTTGAAGAGAAATTGGAGAGAAGCAATCTAAATAAATATTAGGTGTTACAGCTGTGTTTGAGGTTAGATAGGTACTATCTGAGGACAGGAGGTCATGAATTTTGCCTCTAATAGCTAGGATTTTGTCATTAAAGAAGCTCATAAAATCATTACTGTTAAGGGCTGAAGGAATACAAGGCTCAATAGAGCTTTGACTCTCAGTCAGCCTGGCTACAGTGCTGAAAAGAAACCTGGGGTTATTCTTGTTTTCTTCTATTAAAGCTGAGTAATAGTTTGCTCTGGCATTGCGGAGGCCCCTCTTATAAGTTTTGAGACTGTCTGCCCAGATTACACGAGATTCTTCCAGTTTGGTTAATCGCCAATTCCTTTCAAACATTCGCGATATTTGCTTTAATTTACGGGTTTGAGAGTTATACCAAGGAGCGGACTTTCTTTTCTTTGTTAACTTCTTTTTAAGAGGAGCTACAGAGTCAAGTGTTGTTCGCAGCGAGCTTACGGCGCTATCAACAAAATGATCAATTTGGGAGAGGTTAAAGTCGGTACGGGAAACCTCTGTTACTGAAGGACTTGGTATTGAATTTAACGACGGAAAAATCATTTCCTTAAATTTTGCGACAGCACTATCTGATAAACATCTAGTATAGTAACTGTTGCTGAGTGGCGTGTAATCGAGTAAAAAGAAATCAAAAGTAATCAAATAATGATCTGATAGCGAGGGATTCTGTGGAAAGACTGTTAGGTTATCAATTTCAATTCCATACGTCAGAACTAGATTGAGGGTATGGTTAAAACAGTGAGTGGGTTCACGTACACCCTGACTGAAGCCAATGGAGTCTAATAATGAGATAAACGCGGTAGCCAGGGAGTCATTATCAACGTCAACATGAATGTTAAAATTGCCTACAATAATAACTTTATCTGATTTAAGAACTAAACTGGATAAAAACTCTGAGAATTCAGATATAAATTCAGAATATGGGCCAGGAGCACGGTACACTATAACAAATAAAAGTGGCTGCGAGGTTTTCCAGGTCGGATGTAAAAGACTAAGAACGAGGCTTTCAAATGAATTATAATCTAGTTTTGATTTAGGGCTGATTAACAGACTACAGTTAAAAATGGCTGCAACTCCCCCTCCTCGGCTGCTGCCTTGAGGAATGTGGGTATTATTATGACTGGGAGGAGTGGATTCATTTAGACTGACATATTCGTCTTGACACAGCCAGGTTTCAGTGAAACTGAGTAAATCAATATGATTATCTGATATTAATTTGTTTACTAACACTGCTTTAGACGAAAGAGACCTGATGTTTAACAGTCCGCATTTAATTCTCCTGTTTTGTCTTTCTGTCACAGAAGAGGTTTTAATTTTTATGAGGTTGTTTTGCACAACTCCTCTTTGTTTAATTTTAGATTTAAATAATTTAGGTGGTCGGGGGACAGACACCGTTGGTATAAAACTATGGAAACTATGGCTGGGTAAGTGAACTAGAAGCTCAGAGAGGCGTATAGGACTGCAGCTCTCTGTCCTGGTCTCAACTCTGGGTTGTCAGGGATTTAATTTACTAATAAAACTTTCCAGGTTCCTAGAAATGAGAGCAGCTCCATCCAAAGTGGGATGAATGCCATCTCTCCTAATGAGACCAGGTTTCCCCCAGAAAGTTTGCCAATTATTAACGAAACCCACATCGTTTGCTGGACACCACCTGGACAGCCAGCGATTAAATGATGACATGCGGCTAAACATGTCATCAGAGGTCAGATTTGGGAGGGGTCCAGAGAAAACTACGGAGTCCGACATCGTTTTTGCATATTCACACACCGAGGCAACATTAATTTTAGTGACCTCCGATTGGCGTAACCGGGTGTCATTGCCGCCGACGTGAATAACAATCTTACTGAATCTACGTTTATCTTTAGCCAGCAGTTTTAAATTTGATTCGATGTTGCCCGCTCTGGCCCCAGGGATACATTTGACTATGGCCGCTGGTGTTGCTAACTTCACGTTCCGCAAAATAGAGCTGCCAATAACCAGAGTTTTATCGTCAGCGGGTGTGTCGCTGAGTGGGGAAAAGCGGTTGGAGACGTGAACAGGCTGGTGGTGAGCCGTGGGCTTCGGCTTGGAGCTACGCTTCTGGCGCACACTTATCCAACGACCCGGCTGAACGGGAGTTACCGGAGGACCGCTAGCAGGAGCTAAGGCTATGCTATGTGGCTCCGCACCGGCTACAGGGGACTGGCTAACTACCGCAGCTGCAGAGTGGTTTTCCATGGTGCGGAGCCGCGCTTCTAATTCACTAAGCCTCACCTCCAACGCAGCAAATAAGCTACACTTGTTACAATTACCACTGTCACTAAAGGAGGCAGAGGCATAACTGAACATGTGGCACACCGGGCAAGAGAGAGCAGAGGGAGAAGCCATCGCTAGCAGTAGAGCTAATGTAGCTACCAAGGCTAGTAACATGCAAACAACAGCTAAGAGATTAGCGAGAAAGTCGTAAAAAGGAGGAGAGCTATGAGTGCTTAAACAGAACTCGTGTGGGTTAAAACTTTTAGAGATGTTTTAAGCAACTGAAGTGAAAAAGCAGGCTAGTAGAATTCACCAGAGCACAGAGACGCTGTCATAGAAACACCGGAAATGACACAACTTGCTTACCGCAATACGTCAGCATGTCAGCTAATAGTCCAGTCTAGCGAGGCTTGATCAGTCTGATGCTGTCAACATGTAAACGCTGTGGTGGCGCTCGGCTGTGATTCATCATAAAGACCCATCAGATGGTAGACCCGCCCCTGTTACGTCTGTGACAGACTGATCTCCTGCAGTGGTTATTTTTAACCTTGAAGAAACGAAGCATGTCGAGCTGAGGGAGTCGCTTGCTGACAGGTGTTCATGAAAAGAGCACAGCTGTGAGATTAAGATTATAATCTGAGTGGAAAGACACATTACAGATATTACAACCTGGATTAAAGTCACAGATTACCCCCCAATCCCACAACTTCATTTAACACACCAACAACAACAAAAAACAGCAACCTGCTGTCTATGTACAGAGATGAGCCTGTCAGACAGAGAGCAGGGCCAAATCCTGTCAAATACTGTCACTGTGTTTTAGGAGGAAGAGTATGTGTGTGTGTGTGTGTGTGTGTGTGTGTGTGTGTGTGTGTGTGTGTGTGTGTGTGTGTGTGTGGATTAACCTTAAAAAACAACCCGTGAGTTGGAGCTTGCTGTCACACACATGTTCTGCAGTCCTGAACCTTCAGACTGTCATCTGAAGACCGACGTGTCCCAGTGGACAGACACAGTGGAGATGATATGCTGCTGATGACATCAAAAATATGATAAATTGATATAAATGTGACATTTAAAATGAAAAACAAAAGGCAAGGCAAGGCAATTTTATTTATATAGCAACATTCATACACAAGGCAATACAATGTGCTTTACAAGAGAAATACATTAAAATAAAACGTTAAAGGAACAATAGATCATTAAAAACAAAAATGTTGGTTTAAAAATTCATCTGTGAAGAATTTGCATTTATTATCTTTTAATAATGAGTTTAGTTTGATCTTCAGATCATCAATCAATCAATCAATCAATCATTTTTATTTATAAAGCCCAATATCACAAATACAATTTGCCTGACAGGGCTTTACAGTATAAGACATCCCTCTGTTCTTTAGACCCTCACAGCGGATAAGGAAAAACTCCCCAAAAAAAACCCTTTACCAAGGGAAAAAAAATGGTAGAAAGCTCAGGAAGAGCAACTGAGGAGGGATCCCTCTTCCAGGACGGACAGACGTGCAGTAGATGTCGTACAGAACAGATCAGCATAACAAATTAACAGTAATCTGTATGACATCCTCGGTAATGACAGTAGCTTACAACAACATTCATGAAAGTAATAATACTGTCGTTATAGTTCTGGCTACTGTGGTGGTATATATTAGTATCAGGCAGTATACATGTATGATAATATCATATGTGTATTATAACAGTAGAAGTATGACTAATGACTAATGATGGCAGCAGCAGCAGCAGGAGGCATCTGGCAGGACCACGGCAGCAGCACAACCACACACGTCACACTATCTAGGCACCGCTGCAATTCGAGTTAACCTTAGAGACAGTGGAGCACAAAGGCTCCGGAGAAGAAGCCGAGTTAGTGACATCCAGAATGGCCGAGTAAACAAGATACAGTAATAGGATACGAGAGAGAGAGAGAGGGGGAGAGAGAGCGAGAGAGAGAGCGAGAGAGAGAGAAGGTGCCCGGTGCATTATAGGTGGTCCTCCGGTAGACTAGGCCTAAGTCAGCCTAACTAGGGGCTGGTACAAGGCAAGCCTGAGCCAGCCCTAACTATAAGCTTTATCAAAGAGGAAAGTCTTAAGTCTAGTCTTAAATGTGGAGACGGTGTCTGCCTCCCGGACCGCAGCAGGAAGATGATTCCACAGGAGAGGAGCCTGATAGCTGAAGGCTCTGGCTCCTGATCTACTTTTGGAGACTTTAGGGACCACGAGTAACCCTGCGTTCTCAGAGCGCAGAGTTCTGGTGGGATAATATGGCACTATGAGCTCTCTAAGATATGACGGAGCTTGACCATTTAGAGCTTTATAAGTTAACAGTAGGATTTTAAATTCAATTCTGGATTTTACAGGGAGCCAGTGCAGAGAAGCTAAAACAGGAGAAATATAATCTTGTGTCTTAGTTCCTGTTAGTACACGTGCTGCTGCATTCTGAATTAGCTGAAGAGTTTTTAATGATTTACTAGAGCTACCTGATAGTAGAGAGTTACAGTAATCCAGCCTCGAGGTAACAAAAGCGTGGACCAATTTTTCTGCATCTTTTTGGGTCAAGATAGACCTAATTTTTGCAATATTACGCAGATGAAAAAATGCAGTCTGTGAGGTTTGTTTTAAATGAGAATTGAAAGACAGATCTTGATCAAATGTTACTCCAAGGTTTCTTACGGTAGTGCTAGAGGCCAGAGCAATGCCATCGAGAGAAACTATGTCATCAGATAAAGAGTCTCTGAGTTGTTTGGGGCCAAGAACAATAACTTCAGTTTTGTCTGAATTTAACATCAGGAAGTTGGTGCTCATCCAGGTTTTTATGTCTTTAAGACAATTATGAAGTTTAGTTAATTGGTCACTTTCTTCTGGCTTCATCGATAAATACAACTGTGTATCATCCACATAATGATGGAAATTTATAGAGTGATTTCTAATGATGTTACCTAAAGGAAGCATATATAGAATAAATAGGATTGGTCCAAGCACAGAACCTTGCGGAACTCCAAAACAAACTTTAGTACGTGCGGATGATTCATTATGAACGTCAACAAATTGAAAACGATCAGATAAATAAGATTTAAACCAGCTTAGTGCAGAACCCTTTAGGCCAATTAAGTGTTCCAGTCTCTGTAACAGAATTTCATGGTCAACAGTGTCAAACGCTGCACTAAGATCTAATAAAACAAGTACAGAGACGAGTCCTTTGTCTGAAGCAATCAGAAGGTCATTTGTAATTTTAACTAGAGCTGTCTCAGTGCTATGATGCGCTCTAAATCCTGACTGTAATTCCTCAAATAAATTATTATCCTGGAGAAAATCACACAGCTGGTCTGCGACTACTTTCTCAAGGATCTTTGACATAAAGGGAAGATTAGATGTTGGTCTATAGTTGGCTAATACCTCTGGATCCAGGGCGGGCTTTTTTAGTAGAGGTTTAATTACAGCTACCTTAAAAGACTGTGGTACATAGCCTGTTAATAAGGATATATTGATCATATCTAATATATAGGTGTTAACTAAAGGTAAGACCTCCTTGAGTAGCCTAGTTGGGATGGGGTCTAAGAGACACGTTGATGATTTAGATGAAGAAATCACTGCGGTCAATTCTTGAAGAGAAATTGGAGAGAAGCAATCTAAATAAATATTAGGTGTTACAGCTGTGTTTGAGGTTAGATAGGTACTAT
Source organism: Epinephelus awoara (assembly GCA_035609425.1). NCBI lineage: Eukaryota > Metazoa > Chordata > Actinopteri > Perciformes > Serranidae > Epinephelus > Epinephelus awoara. The sequence goes on along the minus strand of CM069303.1, from coordinate 42,553,913 downwards.
ATGAGGACAGGAGGTCATGAATTTTGCCTCTAATAGCTAGAATTTTGTCATTAAAGAAGCTCATAAAATCATTACTGCTAAGGGTTAAAGGAATACAAGGCTCAATAGAGTTTTGACTCTCAGTCAGCCTGGCTACAGTGCTGAAAAGAAACCTGGGGTTATTTTTGTTTTCTTCTATTAAAGCTGAGTAATATTTTGCTCTGGCATTGCGGAGGCCCCTCTTATAAATTTTGAGACTGTCTGCCCAGATTAAACGAGATTCTTCCAGTTTGGTTAATCGACAATTCCTTTCAAACTTTCGCGATATTTGCTTTAATTTACGGGTTTGAGAGTTATACCAAGGAGCGAACTTTCTTTGTTTTGATAACTTCTTTTTAAGAGTAGCTACAGAATCAAGTGTTGTTCGCAGCGAGCTTACGGCGCTATCATTGATCAAATTGATCAATTCGGGAGAGGTTAACGTCGGTATGGGAAACCTCTGTTACTAAAGGACTTGGTATTGAATTTAACGACGGAGTAATAATTTCCTTAAATTTTGCGACAGCACTAACTGATAAACATCTGGTATAGTAACTGTTGCTAAGTGGCGTGTAATCGAGTAAAAAGAAATCAAAAGTAATCAAATAATGATCTGATAGCGAGGGATTATGTGGAAAGACTGTTAGGTTATCAATTTCAATTCCATACGTCAGAACTAGATCGAGGGTATGGTTAAAACAGTGAGTGGGCTCATGAACACCCTGACTGAAGCCAATGGAGTCTAATAATGAGATAAACGCGGTAGCCAGGGAGTCATTATCAATGTCGACATGAATGTTAAAGTCGCCTACAATAATAACTTTATCTGATTTAAGAACTAAACTGGATAAAAACTCTGAGAATTCAGATATAAATTCAGAATACGGGCCAGGAGCACGGTACACTATAACAAATAAAAGTGGCTGCGAGGTTTTCCAGGTCGGATGTAAAAGACTAAGAACAAGGCTTTCAAAAGAATTATAATCTAGTTTTGGTTTAGGGCTGATTAACAGACTAGAGTTAAAATTGGCTGCAACTCCCCCTCCTCGGCCGCTGCCTCGAGGAATGTGGGTATTATTATGACTGGGAGGAGTGGATTCATTTAGACTAACATATTCATCTTGACACAGCCAGGTTTCAGTGAGACTAAGTAAATCAATATGATTATCTGATATTAATTCGTTTACTAACACTGCTTTAGACGAAAGAGACCTGATATTTAACAGTCCGCATTTAATTCTCCTGTTTTATCTTTCTGTCACTGAAGAGGTTTTAATTTTTATGACGTTGTTTTGCACAACTCCTCTTTTTTTAATTTTAGATTTAAATAATTTAGGTGGTCGGGGGACAGACACCGTTGGTATAAAATTATGGAAACTATGGCTGGGTAAGTGAACTAGAAGCTCAGAGAGGCGTATAGGACTGCAGCTCTCTGTCCTGGTCTCAACTCTGGGTTGTCAGGGATTTAATTTACTAATAAAATTTTCCAGGTTCCTAGAAATGAGAGCAGCTCCATCCAAAGTGGGATGAATGCCGTCTCTCCTAATGAGACCAGGTTTTCCCCAGAAAGTTAGCCAATTATTAACGAAACCCACATCGTTTGCTGGACACCACCTGGACAGCCAGCGATTAAATGATAACATTGGTAAGCAGACATAGGTGGGAACAGCATCACACAGAATTTGATCCCAGGCTGCCTCTAGATCACAGACCGTGACAACGACCATCCTTGATCCTCTCTGACTGTGTGACGTAGGACGCCTGTATCCTAACGATATCTCACCTGTGTCCATATGATACCTCGCCTGTATCCTAATCATATCTCGCCTGTGTCCGTATGATACCTCGCCTGTATCCTAACGATATCTCGCCTGTGCCCGTATGATACCTAGCCTGTATCCTAACGATATCTCGCCTGTGTCCGTATGATACCTCGCCTGTATCCTAACGATACCTTGCCTGTGTCCATATGATATCTCGCCTGTATCCTAATGATATCTCGCCTGTATCCTAACGATATCTCGCCTGTGTCCATATGATACCTCGACTGTATCCAAATTATATCTCGCATGTGTCCATATAATACCTCGCCTCTGTCCATATGATACCTCGCCTGTATCCTAATGATATCTCGCCTATGACCGTATGAAACCTCGCCTGTATCCTAACGATACCTCGCCTGTGTCCATGATACCTCGCCTGTATCCTAATGATATCTTGCCTGTGTCCGTATGATACCTTGCCTGTGTCCATTCGATACCTCGCCTGTATCCTAACGATACCTCGCCTGTGTCCATATACCTCGCCTGTATCCTAACGATACCTCGCCTGTGTCCATATACCTCGCCTGTATCCTAACGATACCTCGCCTGTGTCCATTTGATACCTCGCCTGTATCCTAACGATATCTCGCCTGTGTCCATATGATTCCTCGCCTGTATCCTAACGATGCCTCGCCTGTGTCCATATGATACCTCGCCTTTATCCAAATAATATCTCGCCTGTGTCCATATGATACCTCGCCTGTGTCCATATGATACCTCGCCTGTATCCTAATGATATCTCGCCTGTGTCCATATGATACCTCGCCTGTATCCTAACGATATCTCGCCTGTGTCCATATGATACCTCGCCTGTATCCTAATCATATCTCGCCTGTGTCCGTATGATACCTAGCCTGTATCCTAACGATGCCTCGCCTGTATCCTAACAATATCTCGCCTGTGTCCATTTGATACCTCGCCTGTATCCTAATGATATCTCGCCTGTGTCCATTCGATACCTCGCCTGTATCCTAACGATACCTCGCCTGTGTCCATATACCTCGCCTGTATCCTAACGATACCTCGCCTGTGTCAATATACCTCGCCTGTATCCAAACGATACCTCGCCTGTGTCCATTTGATACCTCGCCTGTGTCCATTTGATACCTCGCCTGTTTCCTAACAATACCTCGCCTGTGTCCATATGATATATCGCCTGTGTCCACATGATACCTCGCCTGTATCCTAACGATACCTCGCCTGTATCCTAATGATATCTCGCCTGTGTTCATATGATACCTCGCCTGTATCCTAACGATGCCTCGCTTGTGTCCATATGATATCTCGCCTGTGTTCATATGATACCTCGCCTGTATCCTAACGATGCCTCGCTTGTGTCCATATGATACCTCGCCTGTGTCCATATGATACCTCGCCTGTATCCTAACGATACCTCGCCTGTGTCCATATGATACCTCGCCTGTATCCTAACGATACCTCGCCTGTATCCAAACGATACCTCGCCTGTGTCCATATGATACCTCGCCTGTATCCTAATGATATCTCGCCTGTGTCCATATGATACCTCGCCTGTATCCTAACAATACCTCGCCTGTGTCCATTTGATACCTCGCCTGTGTCCATATGATACCTCGCCTGTATCCTAACAATACCTCGCCTGTGTCCATTTGATACCTCGCCTGTATCCTAACGATATCTCGCCTGTGTCCATTTGATACCTCGCCTGTTTCCTAACAATACCTCGCCTGTGTCCATATGATACCTAGCCTGTATCCTAACGATATCTCGCCTGTGTCCGTATGATACCTCGCCTGTATCCTAACGATATCTCGCCTGTATCCTAACGATATCTCGCCTGTGTCCATATGATACCTCGCCTGTATCCTAACGATACCTCGCCTGTGTCCATATTATATCTCGCCTGTGTCCATTTGATACCTCGCCTGTATCCTAACGATACCTCGCCTGTATCCTAACAATATCTCGCCTGTGTCCATTTGATACCTCGCCTGTATCCTAATGATATCTAGCCTGTGTCCATTCGATACCTCGCCTGTATCCTAATGATACCTCGCCTGTGTCCATATACCTCGCCTGTATCCTAACGATACCTCGCCTGTGTCAATATACCTCGCCTGTATCCTAACGATACCTCGCCTGTGTCCATTTGATACCTCGCCTGTGTCCATTTGATACCTCGCCTGTATCCTAATGATATCTCGCCTGTGTTCATATGATACCTCGCCTGTATCCTAACGATGCCTCGCTTGTGTCCATATGATACCTCGCCTGTATCCTAACGATACCTCGCCTGTGTCCATACAATACCTCGCCTGTATCCTAACGATATCTCGCCTGGGTCCATATGATACCTCGCCTGTGTCCATATGATACCTCGCCTGTATCCTAATGATATCTTGCCTGTGTCCGTACGATACCTCGCCTGTGTCCATATGACACCTCGCCTGTGTCCAAATGATACCTCGCCTGTATCCTAATGATATCTTGCCTGTGTCCGTACGATACCTCGCCTGTGTCCATATGATACCTCGCCTGTATCCTAACGATATCTCGCCTGTGTCCGTATGATACCTCGCCTGTATCCTAACGATACCTCGCCTGTGTCCATATGATACCTCGCCTGTATCCTAACGATATCTCGCCTGTATCCTAACGATATCTCGCCTGTGTCCATATGATACCTCGCCTGTATCCTAACGATACCTCGCCTGTGTCCATATGATATCTCGCCTGTGTCCATTTGATACCTCGCCTGTATCCTAACGATACCTCGCCTGTATCCTAACAATATCTCGCCTGTGTCCATTTGATACCTCGCCTGTATCCTAATGATATCTCGCCTGTGTCCATTCGATACCTCGCCTGTATCCTAACGATACCTCGCCTGTGTCCATATACCTCGCCTGTATCCTAACGACACCTCGCCTGTGTCCATATACCTCGCCTGTATCCTAACGATACCTCGCCTGTGTCCATTTGATACCTCGCCTGTATCCTAACGATATCTCGCCTGTGTCCATATGATACCTAGCTTGTATCCTAACGATATCTCGCCTGTGTCCGTATGATACCTCGCCTGTATCCTAACGATATCTCGCCTGTGTCCATATGATACCTCGCCTGTATCCTAATCATATCTCGCCTGTGTCCGTATGATACCTAGCCTGTATCCTAACGATACCTCGCCTGTGTCCATTTGATACCTCGCCTGTCTCCTAATGATACCTCGCCTGTATCCTAACAATATCTCGCCTGTGTCCATTTGATACCTCGCCTGTATCCTAATGATATCTCGCCTGTGTCCATTCGATACCTCGCCTGTATCCTAACGATACCTCGCCTGTGTCCATATATCTCACCTGTATCCTAACGATACCTCGCCTGTGTCCATATACCTCGCCTGTATCCTAACGATACCTCGCCTGTGTTCATTTGATACCTCGCCTGTATCCTAACGATATCTCGCCTGTGTCCATATGATACCTCGCCTGTATCCTAACGATGCCTCGCCTCTGTCCATATGATACCTCGCCTGTATCCAAATTATATCTCGCCTGTGTCCATATGATACCTCGCCTGTGTCCATATGATACCTCGCCTGTATCCTAACGATGCCTCGCCTCTGTCCATATGATACCTCGCCTGTATCCAAATTATATCTCGCCTGTGTCCATATGATACCTCGCCTGTGTCCGTATGATACCTCGCCTGTATCCTAATGATATCTCGCTTGTGACAGGTATGATACCTCGCCTGTATCCTAACGATATCTCGCCTGTGTCCATATGATACCTCGCCTGTATCCTAATGATATCTCGCCTGTGTCCATTTGATACCTCGCCTGTTTCCTAACAATACCTCGCCTGTGTCCATATGATATCTCGCCTGTGTCCACATAATACCTCGCCTGTATCCTAACGATACCTCGCCTGTGTCCATATGATATCTCGCCTGTATCCTAACGATATCTCGCCTGTGTCCATATGATACCTCGCCTGTGTCCATTTGATACCTCGCCTGTATCCTAACGATATCTCGCCTGTGTCCATATCATACCTCGCCTGTATCCTAACGATGCCTCGCCTGTGTCCATATGATACCTCGCCTGTATCCTAATGATATCTTGCCTGTGTCCGTATGATACCTCGCCTGTATCCTAACGATACCTCGCCTGTGTCCATATGATATCTCGCCTGTATCCTAACGATATCTCGCCTGTGTCCATATGATACCTCGCCTGTATCCTAACGATATCTCGCCTGTGTCCATATGATATCTCGCCTGTATCCTAACGATATCTCGCCTGTGTCCATATGATACCTCGCCTGTGTCCATTTGATACCTCGCCTGTATCCTAACGATATCTCGCCTGTGTCCATATCATACCTCGCCTGTATCCTAACGATACCTCGCCTGTGTCCATATGATACCTCGCCTGTAACCTAACAATACCTCGCCTATGTCCATTTCATATCTCGCCTGTATCCTAACGATACCTTGCCTGTGTCCATATGATGTCTCGCCTGTTTCTTAACAATATCTCGCCTGTGTCCATATGATACCTTGCCTGTATCCTAACGATACCTCGCCTGTATCCTAACGATACCTCGCCTTTGTCCATACGATACCTCACTACCTAACCTCAATACCTAACTTTAACACACTGTGGACACACTGTGGACACACTTTGGACACTTTGTGGACACACTGTAGACAGACTATGTGCAGACTTTGGATACGTTGTGGACACACTGTGGCAACACTGTGGACACATTGTGGACACACTGTGGACACGTGGAGGACACACTGTGGATAGGTTTTGGACACACTGTGGACAGGTTGTGGACATGTTGCGGACACACTGTGGACAGGTTGTGGACATGTTGTGGACACACTGTGGATAGGTTGTGGACACACTGTGGACAGGTTGTGGACATGTTGTGGACACACTGTGGACAGCTTGTTATGCAGCAGGTCTGGTTTTCACCTCAAGAGAGATTCAGAGGACAGGCGCAGCAGGACGCTGTCCCACAAAGCTGCTCATTAGTGAACTACATCACACCTGAACAACAAACGGGTCGTCTCCATGGCAACACTTCATTCAGTCTCCATGGTAACCCCTTCAGTCAGTCTCCATGGTAACCATCCGGTCGGCCTGATTCTGAGTGTGAGAGTCTGAGAGCTGATGTGGGACCAGCTGGAGGACACAGCTGTCCCCTGACATCCGTCACACAGGACACACCTTTCCCCTGACATCCCTCACACAAGACACACCTGTCCCCTAACGTTCCTCACACAGGACACACCTTTCCCCTGACATCTGTCACACAGGACGCACCTGTCCCCTGACATCCCTCACACAGGACACACCTGTCCCCTGACGTCCCTCTCACAGGACACACCTGTCCCCTGACGTCCCTCACACAGAACACACCTGTCCCCTAACGTTCCTCACACAGGACACACCTTTCCCCTGACATCTGTCACACAGGACGCACCTGTCCCCTGACATCCCTCACACAGGACACACCTGTCCCCTGACATCCCTCACACAGGACACACCTGTCCCCTAATGTCCCTCACACAGGACACACCTGTCCCCTAATGTCCCTCACACAGGACAGACCTGTCCCCTGACATTTGTCACACAGGACACACCTGTCCCCTGACATCTGTCACACAGGACAGACCTGTCCCCTGACGTCCCTCACACAGGACAGACCTGTCCCCTGACATCTGTCACACAGGACACACCTGTCCCCTAACGTCCCTCACACAGGACACACCTGTCCCCTAACGTCCCTCACACAGGACACACCTGTCCCCTGACATCCGTTACACAGAACACACCTGTCCCCTAACGTCCCTCACACAGGACACACCTGTCCCCTGACATCCCTCACACAGGACACACCTGTCCCCTGACATCTGTCACACAGGACAGACCTGTCCCCTAACATCCCTCACACAGGACACACCTTTCCCGTGACATCTGTCACACAGGACGCACCTGTCCCCTGACATCCCTCACACAGGACACACCTGTCCCCTAACGTCCCTCACACAGGACACACCTGTCCCCTGACATCCGTTACACAGAACACACCTGTCCCCTAACGTCCCTCACACAGGACACACCTGTCCCCTGACATCCCTCACACATGACAGACCTATCCCCTAACGTCCCTCACACAGGACACACCTGTCCCCTGACATCTGTCACACAGGACACACCTAATCTTACCTTTATGTCAAAGATCCTTGAGAAAGTAGTCGCAGACCAGCTGTGTGATTTTCTCCAGGATAATAATTTATTTGAGGAATTACAGTCAGGATTTAGAGCGCATCATAGCACTGAGACAGCTCTAGTTAAAATTACAAATGACCTTCTGATTGCTTCAGACAAAGGACTTGTCTCTGTACTTGTTTTATTAGATCTTAGTGCAGCGTTTGACACTGTTGACCATGAAATTCTGTTACAGAGACTGGAACACTTAATTGGCCTAAAAGGTTCTGCACTAAGCTGGTTTAAATCTTATTTATCTGATTGTTTTAGATTTGTTCACGTTCATAATGAATCATCCTTACGTACTAAAGTTTGTTTTGGAGTTCCGCAAGGTTCTGTGCTTGGACCAATCCTATTTATTCTATATATGCTTCCTTTAGGTAACATCATTAGAAATCACTCTATAAATGTCCATTGTTATGCGGATGATACACAGTTGTATTTATCGATGAAGCCAGAAGAAAGGGATCAATTAACTAAACTTCATAATTGTCTTAAAGACATAAAAACCTGGATGAGCACCAATTTCCTGATGTTAAATTCAAACAAAACTGAAGTTATTGTTCTTGGCCCCAAACAACTCAGAGACTCTTTATCTGATGACATAGTTTCTCTCGATGGCATTGCTTTGGCCTCTACCACTACCGTAAGAAACCTGGGAGTAACATTTGATCAAGATCTGTCTTTCAATTCTCATTTAAAACAAACCTCACGGACTGCATTTTTTCATCTAAGTAATATTGCGAAAATTAGGCCTATCTTGACCCAAAGAGATGCAGAAAAATTGGTCCACGCTTTTGTTACCTCGAGGCTGGATTACTGTAACTCTCTACTATCAGGTAGCTCTAGTAAATCATTAAAAACTCTTCAGCTAATTCAGAATGCAGCAGCACGTGTACTAACAGGAACTACGAAACGACATCATATTTCTCCTGTTTTAGCTTCTCTGCACTGGCTCCCTGTAAAATCCAGAATTGAATTTAAAATCCTACTGTTAACTTATAAAGCTCTAAATGGTCAAGCTCCGTCATATCTTAGAGAGCTCATAGTGCCATATTATCCCACCAGAACTCTGCGCTCTGAGAACGCAGGGTTACTCGTTGGTCCCTAAAGTCTCCAAAAGTAGATCAGGAGCCAGAGCCTTCAGCTATCAGGCTCCTCTCCTGTGGAATCATCTTCCTGCTACGGTCCGGGAGGCAGACACCGTCTCCACATTTAAGACTAGACTTAAGACCTTCCTCTTTGATAAAGCTTATAGTTAGGGCTGGCTCAGGCTTGCCTTGTACCAGCCCCTAGTTAGGCTGACTTAGGCCTAGTCTGCCAGAGGACCACCTATAATACACTGGGCACCTTCTCTCTCTCTCTCTCTCTCTCTCTCTCCCTCTCTCTCTCGTATCCTATTACTGTATCTTTTTTTACTCGGCCATTCTGGATGTCACTAACTCGGTTTCTTCTCCGGAGCCTTTGTGCTCCACTATCTCTCAGGTTAACTCGTATTGCAGCGGTGCCTGGATAGTGTGACGTGTGTGGTTGTGCTGCTGCCGTGGTCCTGCCAGATGCCTGCTGCTGCTGCTGCCATCATTAATCATTAGTCATACTTCTACTGCTATTATAGACATATGATATTATCATACATGTATACTGCCTGATACTAATATATACTTTCAACATGTTGTACCACAGTAGCCAGAACTATAACGACAGTATTATTACTTTCATGAATGTTGTTGTAAGCTACTGTCATTACCGAGGATGTCATACAGATTACTGTATTGTGTCATACAGATTACTGTTAATTTGTTATGCTGATCTGTTCTGTACGACATCTACTGCACGTCTGTCCGTCCTGGAAGAGGGATCCCTCCTCAGTTGCTCTTCCTGAGCTTTCTACCATTTTTTTTTTCCCTGTTAAAGGGTTTTTTTGGGGGAGTTTTTCCTTATCCGCTGTGAGGGTCTAAAGGACAGAGGGATGTCGTATGCTGTAAAGCCCTGTGAGGCAAATTGTATTTGTGATATTGGGCTTGATAAATAAAATTGATTGATTGAAATTGATGTCCCTCACACAGGACACACCTGTCCCCTGACGTCCCTGACGTCCCTCACACAGGACACACCTGTCCCCTGACGTCGCTCACACAGGACAGACCTGTCCCCTGACGTCCCTCACACAGGACACACCTGTCCCCTAACATTCCTCACACAGGACACACCTTTCCCGTGACATCTGGCACACAGGACGCACCTGTCCCTTGACATCCCTCACACAGGACACACCTGTCCCCTGACGTCCCTCACACAGGACACACCTGTCCCCTGACGTCCCTGAGACAGGACACACCTGTCCCCTAATGTCCCTCACACAGGACACACCTGTCCCCTGACGTCCCTCACACAGGACACACCTGTCCCCTGACGTCCCTCACACAGGACACACCTGTCCCTTGACATCCCTCACACAGGACACACCTGTCCCCTGACGTCCCTCACACAGGACACACTTGTCCCCTGACATCCGTTACACAGGACAAACCTGTCCCCTGACGTCCCTCACACAGGACAGACCTGTCCCCTGACGTCCCTCACACAGGACACACCTGTGGGGACAAGTTTAGGGAGTCAGGTTTAGTTTTGTAATTTTGTTTGTGTCTTTGTTTTCTCCCAGAGCTAGACAGACTGCTTGAGAAGTAAGTTTCATTCTGTTCATTATTTTGGCCTTGGTTTACCCTGAAGAGAAGCTTCACTTCATTTTTGTCATTTTGTTTTTGGGTTGGTTGTCAATGTCGGATTGTAACTTTTCTCTTGAGCTGTGAGAAAATAAACTACAGCCTTTTCTTTGTAAAACGTCGTCATCTGCTTCATTTATGTTGTGCCTCTATTCCACTCACCTGGGGCATAACAGTGATGATGGTGATGGTGATGGTGATGATGATGATGATGATGATGGTGGTGGTGGTGGTGGTGGTGATGATGATGATTATGATGATGATGATGATAATGGTGATGATAATGATGATGGGGATGATGGTGATAAAATTATGGTGATGATGATGATAGTGGTGGTGGTGGTGGTGGTGATGATGATGATGATGATGATGATGATAGTGGTGGTGAAGATGGTGATGATTATGATGGTGGTGATGATGATGATGGTGATGATGGTGATGATGATGATGATGATGGTGATGATGATGATGATGATGACGATGGTGAAGATGATCATGGTGATGATGATGGTGATGATGATTTCAATTCAATTTCAATTCAATTTTATTTATAATGCCCAATATCACAAATACAATTTGCCTCACAGGGCTTTACAGCATACGACATCCCTCTGTCCTTTAGACCCTCACAGCGGATAAGGAAAAACTCCCCAAAAAAAACCTTTTACCGGGGGAAAAAAATGGTAGAAACCTCAGGAAGAGCAACTGAGGAGGGATCCCTCTTCCAGGACGGACAGACGTGCAGTAGATGTCGTACAGAACAGATCAGCATAACAAATTAACAGTAATCTGTATGACACAATACAGTAATCTGTATGACACAATACAGTAATCTGTATGACATCCTCGGTACTGACAGTAGCTTACAACAACATTCATGAAAGTAATAATACTGTCGTTATAGTTCTGGCTACTGTGGTACAACATGTTGAAAGTATATATTAGTATCAGGCAGTATACATGTATGATAATATCATATGTCTATACTAGCAGTAGAAGTATGACTAATGATTAATGATGGCAGCAGCAGCAGCAGGAGGCATCTGGCAGGACCACGGCAGCAGCACAACCACACACGTCACACTATCCAGGCACCGCTGCAATACGAGTTAACCTGAGAGACAGTGGAGCACAAAGGCTCCGGAGAAGAAACCGAGTTAGTGACATCCAGAATGGCCGACTAAAAAAAGATACAGTAATAGGATACGAGAGAGAGAGGGAGAGAGAGAGAGAGAGAAGGTGCCCGGTGTATTATAGGTGGTCCTCCGGCAGACTAGGCCTAAGTCAGCCTAAATAGGGGCTGGTACAAGCCTGAGCCAGCCCTAACTATAAGCTTTATCAAAAAGGAAGGTCTTAAGTCTAGTCTTAAATGTGGAGACGGTGTCTGCCTCCCGGACCGTAGCAGGAAGATGATTCCACAGGAGAGGAGCCTGATAGCTGAAGGCTCTGGCTCCTGATCTACTTTTGGAGACTTTAGGGACCACGAGTAACCCTGCGTTCTCAGAGCGCAGAGTTCTGGTGGGATAATATGGCACTATGAGCTCTCTAAGATATGACGGAGCTTGACCATTTAGAGCTTTATAAGTTAACAGTAGGATTTTAAATTCAATTCTGGATTTTACAGGGAGCCAGTGCAGAGAAGCTAAAACAGGAGAAATATGATCTCGTTTCTTAGTTCCTGTTAGTACACGTGCTGCTGCATTCTGAATTAGCTGAAGAGTTTTTAATGATTTACAAGAGTTACCTGATAGTAGAGAGTTACAGTAATCCAGCCTCGAGGTAACAAAAGCGTGGACCAATTTGATGATGATGATGATAATGATAGTGGTGATGTTGATGATGATGATGATGATGATGGTGAAGATGATGATGGTGATGATGATAGTGATGATTATGGTTAATATAGTGGTGATGACGATGATGTGGGTGAAGATGGTGATAATAGTGACGATGGTTATGGTGGTGATGATGGTGGTGATGATGATGACGATGATGATGATGATGGTGATGACGATGACGATGATGATGATGTTGATGACGATGACGATGATGATGATGATTGTGATGATGATGATGATGGTGATGATGGGGGTGAAGATGGTGATGATTATGGTGATGGTGAAGGTGGTGGTGATGATGATGGTGACGATGACGCTGATAATGATGATGGTAATGATGGGGGTGAAGATGGTGGTGATGTTGATGAAAATGATGGTGATGATGATGATGATGGTGATGACGATGATGTTGGTGAAGATGGTGATGATAGTGATGATGGTTATGGTGGTGGTGATGATGATGGTGATGCTGATGGTGATGATGATGACGATGATGATGATGATGATGATGATGGTGATGATTATGGTGGTGATCGTGGTGATGACGATGATGTGGGTGAAGATGGTTATAATAGTGATGATGGTTATGGTGGTGATGATGATGATGGTGATGATGACGATGACGATGATGATGGTGATGATGATGACGATGATGGTGATGGTGATGGTGGTGATGGTGATGGTGATGGTGATGATGATGATGACGATGACAATGACAGTGATGATGATGATGGTGATGACGATGATGATAATGGTGACGATGACAATGATGATGGTGATGATGGTGATGATGGTGATGATGGTGATGACGATGACGATGACGATGATGATGATGAGGGTGATGACGATGATGATGATGATGATAGTGATGATGGTTATGGTGGTGGTGATGATGATGGTGATGCTGATGGTGATGATGATGACGATGATGATGATGATGATGATGATGGTGATGATTATGGTGGTGATCGTGGTGATGACGATGATGTGGGTGAAGATGGTTATAATAGTGATGATGGTTATGGTGGTGATGATGATGATGGTGATGATAATGGTGGTGATGATGGTGGTGATGATGATTACGATGATGATGATGATGATGGTGATGGTGATGATGACGATGACGATGACGATGATGATAATGATGGTGATGACGATGACGATAATGATGATGGTGGCGATGACGATGATGATGGTGATGATGGGGGTGAAAATGGTGATGATGATGGTGGTGATAGTGGTGATGGTTATGGTGGTGATGATGATGATGATGGTGATGATGACGATGATAATGATGATGGTGATGATGGGGGTGAAAATGGTGATGATGATGGTGGTGATAGTGGTGATGGTTATGGTGGTGATGATGATGATGATGATGATGATGGTGATGATGACGATGATAATGATGATGACGATGATGTGGGTGAAGATGGTGATGATGGTAGTGATGATGGTTATGGTGGTGATGATGATAATGATGACGGTGATGATGGTGATGATGATGATGATGATGGCGATGATGATGACGATGATGATGGTGATGGTGATGATGATGATGGTGATGACGATGATGATGATGATGGTGACGATGACAATGATGATGATGATGATGGTGGTGACGATGACGATGATAATGATGATGGTGATGATGGGGGTGAAGATGAGGATGATGATGGCGATGATGATGGTGGTGATGTTGATGAAAATAATGGTGATGGTGATGATGATGGTGGTGATGGTGATGGTGGTGATGATGATGATGTGATGGTGATGATGATGGTGGTGATGTTGATGAAAATGATGGTGATGGTGATGATGATGGTGATGATGGTGGTGGTGATGGTGATGATGAAAATGATGGTGATGATGATGATGGTGATGATGATGATGATGATGATGATGATGATGATGATGGTGGTGATGATGATGATGATGGTGATGACGATGATGTTGGTGAAGATGGTGATGATAGTGATGATGGTTATGGTGGTGATGATGATGGTGATGATGATGATGATGATGATGACGACGATGACGATGATAATGATGATGGTGGTGATGTTGATGAAAATAATGGTGATGGTGATGATGATGGTGGTGATGGTGATGGTGGTGATGATGATGATGATGATGGCGATGATGATGGTGGTGATGTTGATGAAAATGATGGTGATGATGATGGTGATGATGGTGGTGGTGATGGTGATGATGAAAATGATGGTGATGATGATCATGGTGATGATGATGGTGATGATGATGATGATGATGATGATGATGATGGTGGTGATGATGATGATGATGGTGATGACGATGATGTTGGTGAAGATGGTGATGACGATGATAATGATGATGGTGGTGATGTTGATGAAAATAATGGTGATGGTGATGATGACGATGATAATGATGATGGTGGTGATGTTGATGAAAATAATGGTGATGGTGATGATGATGGTGGTGATGGTGATGGTGGTGATGATGATGATGATGATGATGATGGCGATGATGATGGTGGTGATGTTGATGAAAATGATGGTGATGGTGGTGATGATGGTGATGATGGTGGTGGTGATGGTGATGATGAAAATGATGGTGATGATGATGATGGTGATGATGATGATGACGATGATGATGATGGTGGTGATGATGATGATGATGGTGATGACGATGATGTTGGTGAAGATGGTGATGATAGTGATGATGGTTATGGTGGTGATGATGATGGTGATGATGATGATGATGATGATGACGATGACGATGATAATGATGATGGTGATGATGGGGGTGAAGATGGTGGTGACGTTGATGAAAATGATGGTGATGATGATGATAGTGGTGATGACGATGATGTTGGTGAAGATGGTGATGATGATGACGATGATGATGATGGTGATGATGATGATGGTGATGATTATGGTGGTGATAGTGGTGATGACGATGATGTGGGTGAAGATGGTGATAATAGTGATGATGGTTATGGTGGTGATGATGATGGTGATGATGATGACGATGATGATGATGGTGATGATGGTGATGGTGATGTGATGATGACGATGACGATGACAGTGATGATTATGATGGTGATGACGATGATGATAATGGTGACGATGACAATGATGATGGTGATGACGATGACGATGATGATGATGAGGGTGATGACGGTGGTGATGATGACGATGGCGGTGACGATGATGATAATGATGGTGATGGCGATGACGATAATGATGATGGTGGCGATGACGATGATGATGATGATGATGGTGATGATGGGGGTGTAGATGGTGATGATAATGGTGATGGTGATGGTGGTGAATGAAAATGATGGTGATGATGATGATGACGATGATGTGGGTGAAGATGGTGTTGATAGTGGTGATGGTTATGGTGGTGATGATGATGATGATGGTGATGATGACGATGATAATGATGATGGTGATGATGGGGGTGAAAATGGTGATGATGATGGTGGTGATAGTGGTGATGACGATGATGTGGGTGAAGATGGTGATGATAGTGATGATGGTTATGGTGGTGATGATGATAATGATGACGGTTATGGTGATGGTGATGATGACGATGACGATGATGATGATGATGGTGATGGTGATGATGATGATGATGGCGATGGTGATGATGATGATGACGATGACAGTGATGATGATGATGGTGATGACGATGATGATGATGGTGACGATGACAATGATGATGGTGGTGACGATAACGATGATGATGATGGTGATGATAGGGGTGAAGATGATGATGATGATGATGATTATGGTGATGATGATGGTGGTGATGTTGATGAAAATGATGGTGATGGTGATGATGATGTGGTGATGGTGATGGTGATGATGATGATGATGGTGGTGATGATGATGGCGAAGGCGATGGAGATGATGATGACGATGGTGATGATGATGATGATGATGATGATGTTGATGATGATGGTGGTGATGTTGATGAAAATGATGATGATGGTGATGATGATGATGATAATGATGATGGTGGTGATGATGATGATGATGGCGATGGCGATGATGATGATGATGACGATGGTGATGATGATGATGATGATGATGTTGATGACGATGACGGTGATGATGGTGATGACGATGATGATGATGGTGACGATGACGATGACAATGATGATGATAATGATGATGATGGTGATGACGACGATGATGATGATGATGGTGGTGAGGATGGGGGTGAAGATGGTGATGATAATGGTGATGGTGATGATGATGATCATGATCATGATCATGATCATGATCTGCTCTTCCCCACTGGTGAGAAAGAAGGAAAGAAAGAAAGAAAGAAAGAAAGAAAGAAAGAAAGAAAGAAAGAACGACAGAACAAACCCTTAAAGTCTTCTACAAACAAACTTTCTCACAAAACCAAACATCTTCACTGTGAAGACTTTAACCTATCATGGATGTAACAGACCCAGTGTGACCATCCATCTTCATCCTTACACATGATGACATCATCATGACATCATCATTCACAGGTCTTTGGGTTGTGTCCCATCAGACGGTCTGTGGACAGGTGGACGTGTCGTCTGTCTTCAGGTGGGACATACGAAGCAGAACTCATCCACACTGATGCTAATGATCCTGCCTCAGTGTCTCAGTGTCAGAGACAGATCAGGACGTCCTCGTCAGTGAGAGGGCTGCTGGGTAACGAGGCTGAGGAGGAGGAAGAGGAGGAGGAAGGTTCAGCTGGCAGCTGCTGTCATGAAGAGTGGGAATAGAATCAGGTCTGAATATAATCATCCAAACCAACCCAGAAACCTGCAGCTGCTGTCACACACACACACACACACACACACACACCCACACACACACACACACACACACACACTCTCTCTTCCTCCTCCTCCTCCGCCTCATCACCATCATCACCATCAGGTAGGGAGATGAGTTAATGTCCTCATGTTTGTGTTGAGTCTTTAAACCTTTGAACAAATGTGTCTCAGACACTGTAACTGATCAGATTTATACTCATTGATGATGTCACACAGTCCCCTCAGAGACAGACGGACAGGACGGATAAAAACTCCACAGACACGGAAAAGATTCAATCTCAGCTGATGTTTGTTTCATATCTGTCCAACCAAAGTTGGTCTACTTCCTGTCTGTCTATCTGTCTATCTGTCCTCTGCTGTTCCTTCTCAGCTTCTTCCTCTTTCTTCTGAACGGAGACTCAGAGGCGGACGCTGACTGTGGACAGTAAACAGATATCATCCTGCATTGTAAGTGAATCCAACAGGAAGTGAAGCTCTGAGCTTCCTGTGCTCTACTGCATGTCACTAACTCGGCCGTACTACATGTCACTAACTGGACTCTACTACATGTCACTAACTGGGCTCTACTACATATCACTAACTGGGCTCTACTGCATGTCACTAACTGGACTCTACTACATGTCACTAACTGGGCTCTGCTACATGTCACTAACTGGGCTCTACTGCATGTCACTAACTGGACTCTACTACATGTCACTAACTGGGCTCTACTACATGTCACTAACTGGGTTCTACTACATGTCACTAACTGGGCACTACTGCATGTCACTAACTGGACTCTACTGCATGTCACTAACTGGACTCTACTGCATGTCACTAACTCAGCCGTACTGCATGTCACTAACTGGGCTCTACTACATGTCACTAACTGGACTCTACTGCATGTCACTAACTGGGCTCTACTGCATGTCACTAACTCGGCCATACTGCATGTCACTAACTGGACTCTACTGCATGTCACTAACTCGGCCATACTGCATGTCACTAACTGGGCTCTACTGCATGTCACTAACTGGACTCTACTACATGTCACTAACTGGACTCTACTACATGTCACTAACTGGGCTCTGCTGTATGTCACTAACTGGGCTCTACTACATGTCACTAACTTGGCCGTACTGCATGTCACTAACTGGGCTCTACTGCATGTCACTAACTGGACTCTACTACATGTCACTAACTGGACTCTACTACATGTCACTAACTGGACTCTACTACATGTCACTAACTGGGCTCTGCTGTATGTCACTAACTGGGCTCTACTGCATGTCACTAACTGGACTCTACTGCATGTCACTAACTGGACTCTACTGCATGTCACTAACTCAGCCGTACTGCATGTCACTAACTGGACTCTACTGCATGTCACTAACTGGGCTCTACTGCATGTCACTAACTGGACTCTACTGCATGTCACTAACTGGACTCTACTGCATGTCACTAACTGGGCTCTACTGCATGTCACTAACTCGGCCATACTGCATGTCACTAACTGGACTCTACTGCATGTCACTAACTCGGCCGTACTGCATGTCACTAACTGGGCTCTACTACATGTCACTAACTGGACTCTACTACATGTCACTAACTGGGCTCTGCTGTATGTCACTAACTGGGCTCTACAACATGTCACTAACTTGGCCGTACTGCATGTCACTAACTGGGCTCTACTGCATGTCACTAACTGGACTCTACTACATGTCACTAACTGGACTCTACTACATGTCACTAACTGGGCTCTGCTGTATGTCACTAACTGGACTCTACTACATGTCACTAACTGGACTCTACTACATGTCACTAACTGGGCTCTACTACATGTCACTAACTGGGCTCTGCTGTATGTCACTAACTGGGCTCTACTACATGTCACTAACTGGACTCTACTACATGTCACTAACTGGACTCTATTACATGTCACTAACTGGACTCTACTACATGTCACTAACTGGGCTCTACTACATGTCACTAACTGGGCTCTACTGCATGTCACTAACTGGGCTCTACTATATGTCACTAACTTGGCCGTACTCCATGTCACTAACTCAGCTCTACTGCATGTCACTAATTCGGCCATACTGCATGTCACTAACTGGACTCTACTGCATGTCACTAACTCGGCCGTACTGCATGTCACTAACTGGGCTCTACTGCATGTCACTAACTGGACTCTACTACATGTCACTAACTGGGCTCTACTACATGTCACTAACTGGGCTCTACTGCATGTCACTAACTGGGCTCTACTACATGTCACTAACTGGACTCTACTGCATGTCACTAACTGGGCTCCACTGCATGTCACTAACTGGACTCTACTGCATGTCACTAACTGGGCTCTACTGCATGTCACTAACTGGGCTCTACTACATGTCACTAACTGGGCTCTACTGTATGTCACTAACTGGAGTCTACTGCATGTCACTAACTGGACTCTGCCGCATGTCACTAACTGGGCTCTACTGCATGTCACCAACTGGACTCTACTGCATGTCACCAACTGGGCTCTACTACATGTCACTAACTGGGCACTACAGCATGTCACTAACTGGACTCTACTGCATGTCACTAACTGGACTCTACTGCATGTCACTAACTCGGCCGTACTGCATGTCACTAACTGGACTCTACTGCATGTCACTAACTGGGCTCTACTGCATGTCACTAACTGGACTCTACTGCATGTCACTAACTGGGCTCTACTACATGTCACTAACTCGGCCATACTGCATGTCACTAACTGGACTCTACTGCATGTCACTAACTCGGCCGTACTGCATGTCACTAACTGGGCTCTACTGCATGTCACTAACTGGACTCTACTACATGTCACTAACTGGACTCTACTACATGTCACTAACTGGACTCTACTACATGTCACTAACTGGGCTCTACTGCATGTCACTAACTGGACTCTACTACATGTCACTAACTGGACTCTACTACATGTCACTAACTGGGCTCTACTGCATGTCACCAACTGGACTCTACTGCATGTCACCAACTGGGCACTACTGTATGTCACTAACTGGAGTCTACTGCATGTCACTAACTGGACTTTGCCGCATGTCACTAACTGGGCTCTACTGCATGTCACCAACTGGACTCTACTGCATGTCACCAACTGGGCTCTACTACATGTCACTAACTGGGCACTACTGCATGTCACTAACTGGACTCTACTGCATGTCACTAACTGGACTCTACTGCATGTCACTAACTCGGCCGTACTGCATGTCACTAACTGGACTCTACTGCATGTCACTAACTGGGCTCTACTGCATGTCACTAACTGGACTCTACTGCATGTCACTAACTGGGCTCTACTGCATGTCACTAACTCGGCCATACTGCATGTCACTAACTGGACTCTACTGCATGTCACTAACTCGGCCGTACTGCATGTCACTAACTGGGCTCTACTGCATGTCACTAACTGGACTCTACTACATGTCACTAACTGGACTCTACTACATGTCACTAACTGGGCTCTGCTGTATGTCACTAACGGGGCTCTACTACATGTCACTAACTTGGCCGTACTGCATGTCACTAACTGGGCTCTACTGCATGTCACTAACTGGACTCTACTACATGTCACTAACTGGGCTCTGCTGTATGTCACTAACTGGGCTCTACTACATGTCACTAACTGGACTCTACTACATGTCACTAACTGGGCTCTACTACATGTCACTAACTGGGCTCTACTACATGTCACTAACTGGACTGTACTACATGTCACTAACTGGACTCTACTACATGTCACTAACTGGGCTCTACTACATGTCACTAACTGGACTCTACTACATGTCACTAACTGGGCTCTACTACATGTCACTAACTGGGCTCTACTACATGTCACTAACTGGACTCTACTACATGTCACTAACTGGGCTCTGCTGTATGTCACTAACTGGGCTCTACTGCATGTCACTAACTGGGCTCTACCACATGTCACTAACTGGGCTCTACTACATGTCACTAACTGGGCTCTACCACATGTCACTAACTGGGCTCTTCTACATGTCACTAACTGGGCTCTACTACATGTCACTAACTGGACTCTACTACATGTCACTAACTGGGCTCTGCTGTATGTCACTAAGTGGGCTCTACTACATGTCACTAACTGGGCTCTACTACATGTCACTAACTGGACTCTACTGTCTCTCTCTCGCTCACTCTCTCTCTCTCTCATTGTGTCATACAGATTATTGTTTTTTTGGGGGAGATTTTCCTTATCCGCTGTGAGGGTCTAAAGGACAGAGGGATGTCGTATGCTGTAAGCCCTGTGAGGCAAATTGTATTTGTGATATTGGGCTTTATAAATAAATTTGAATTGAAATTGAACACACCTCATCACACCTGAACACACCTGATCACACCTGATCACACCTGAACACACCTCATCACACCTGATCACACCTGAACACACCTCATCACACCTGATCACACCTTTTTTTTTTTTTATTAATATTTTTTCCTTTTCTCAAACAAGTAAACAAAAACTTTAAAAAGACAAAACAAGCAGAAAAAAAACATCACTATCCAACAACAATAACAACATACGGTGTATATAAAATAAACCAATAAAACAAGACAATAACAGACAAAATAACAAAAGAGACAATAACACGTTGGGGAGACATCAATTCAGTATATATATATATTTCCATTTCAGTTTTGTTTGTTTTTCTTCATTCTGGTAAAGAGCTTAGATATGACCGTACCCTATTCCAGAGACCATCTAGATCCAGATCCAGTTGCCATAAAGAGGCAGCTGAGCTTTCCAAACCAATTAAGTCAATAAATTCCTCCAGCCAACCACTCAAACTAAAACAGGACGGGGCTCTTATCTTCCAGTTCATAACAATTCTACGCCTAGCAGCCATACAACCCAGTGTTACATCTCTAATCACTCTTATGTCCACATCATCCAACGTACCTCCCAGTATACACAGCACCGGACACTTAGGAATTTTGACCAGGAAGATCTCAGACAGAGCTTTAGTGACGTCTGACCAAAATAAATTAACCACCGGGCATTCCCACAAACAATGTATAAAGGTGCCCTTGCCACCGCAGCCATGCCAGCATCTGTCAGATAAAGCAGCATCCATTTTTTTTTACATTTTTCAGGTGTAATATACGCCCTGTACAGAATTTTTAATTGGATTATTCTATACCGGACGCATTTTGATATTAAAGGAATATTCCAGATTTTTTGCCAATTGGCTGCGGAGACAGGGCGACCTATATCATTCTCCCAACAAGTTTGTGAAGTTAAGTTACTCTGATTTGCTGAGAGATTCAAAAGTTTGTAAATACTACTGACCTGACCTTTCCTAGCTGTTATATTTTGTATCTTATTATCTATTGCCTTCTCTGTTGCCATAGGCATTCCCTTTCTCATTTTTGCTTTAATTATAGAAAATAACTGTTGATAACATAAGAAAGAGGCATTATTTAGATTGAATTGGTCTTTTAGGTCACTAAATGATAATATTTCCCCGTCTCTAAATATATCTCCCAGATGTTTAATTCCGGAGTTCTGCCACCCTGTGTTGACTAATGGTTTTCCACCTGCTGAAAATAGGGGGTTGTACCAAAGGGGTCAAGAAGGAAGAGATGTACCTGTAATTTTAAATCTGTTATGAATCAGTCTGGCAATTTTACAAGAGAAACTAATAATAGGGTTGTTCAGACCAGCAGGAGGGGTAGGATGAAACCACAAAGAAGCCAGAGATATATTACTCCTCAGATTACTAATAATTTGTCCCTCCAACCATTCCCAACTACCTACTATGTTGTGGTTGCCCTAACCCCAAACAATAGGATACCTGGAATTAAAGGCCAAATAATATTGATAGACATCTGGTACTGCCAGACCACCCTTATATCTACACATAGATAGTTTTTTCAGGCTTATTCTGAGTTTCTTATTGCGCCACAAAAATGATGAAAATAATGATTTTAACTCTTTAAACCAACTTGGTGGAAACTGTAAGGGAATGGCTGACATAACAAAAGATACTCTGGGAAGAATGGACATTTTTAGTACCTCAGCCCTCCCCCACAAAGATATTGGTAGGGTGGACCATCTACTCAAATCATCCTTAATTTTCCTTACTAAACTAGGAGCATTTAATTCATATATTTTTGAAATGGGAGAAATAATATTGATACCTAGATATCTCATTCCATTTAACTTCCATAAGAAAGGTGTATTTGCTAAATCAGATTCAAAAGTATGACAGTTAAGAGGGATTGCCTCACATTTACCCCAGTTTATCTTATAGCCTGAGAATCTACTAAATGAATTAATCAAGTTCAATACCACCGGAACAGATTGTGAAGGCCTACTTAAAGTCAATAGAATATCATTCGCATATAAACTAGATTTAAAATAATAGCCCTCTGCCTTAATGCCCTCTATTTTTGGGTTCTTGCATATGGCAGATGCCAAGGGCTCCAGGGCTAAAATAAAAAGTAGTGGGGAGACTGGACAACCCTGACGTGTGGAACGAGAGAGACAGAAAGGTTTAGAGATTATACAATTTGTTTTTACAGTAGAAATAGCACCGCTATATAATGATTCTACCCATTTTAAAACATTTGGACCGAAGCCGAATTTAGACAAAGAAAGAAAGAGGTAGGACCATTCTATGCGGTCAAAAGCTTTCTCTGCGTCCAGCGATATAGCTACCGCTGGACTGCAGAGAGAGTTTGCTTTGTGGATAATATGGTAAAGTCTCCTCATGTTATTAGATGGTAGACAGCCCTTAACAAAACCACACTGGTCAAGATGAGTTAAAGAAGGAACAACCTTGGATAACCTTGCAGCCAGGATTTTGGCGAAAATCTTATAATCATTGTTAAGAATACTAATTGGACGCCAACTTGAGATCTCCAAAGGATCCTTACCAGGTTTTGGCAAGACTGAAATAGTGGCTACTATATTATTATACACTTTACAAAGAAGAGGCGATAACTCCGATTGAAAACACATATAGTATTCAATACTAAAACCATCTTCACCAGGGCATTTTCCTGAGGACAACTCTTTTACAGCTTGGTAGATTTCTCTTTCTGAAATAGGGGCTTCTAAGATTGAATTTTCTTGTCCCTGTATTGTGGGGAGGTTTAAATCATTAAAGAAAGATTCCATTTCTGCAAAATTTGCATCACCTTGTGAAGTGTACAATTTAGTATAATATTGCTTAAAGACCTCATTCATACCCTTTGCGTCTGTGATAATAGAACCATCATTGCATCTGATTGAAGTTATAGCTTGACTACTCTCTAATTGTTTTAATCCTAGAGCTAATATCTTACCTGCCTTATCATCTGATTCAAAGGTTTTCTGATGTAATCTATATAATGCATATGCTGTCTCCTTATGAATGAAAGTTTGGAGTTTAGATTTAACTAAGAATAACTCTTTTTTTATACCTAAATTATTTGGGTTTTGCATATGCTTTCTTTCCAAGTCCTTCAATGATGACTGTAGTTTGTGCCTCTCATCCATACTTTGCTTCTTTTTTTGCTGTTGAATAACTAATTATCCAACCTCTGCTGGTAACTTTCAAGGCTTCCCAAACTATTTGAATGGATCAGACAGAGTCTATATTTAAAGTAATAAATTCAGAAATCTTATTCTTGATAAGGGACACAAACTCTTTGTCTCCAAGGAGGGAGTTGTTAAATTTCCAAGTTGGTTTGGGTGTTGTTTTCAATTTAGGAATAATGGAAAGTACTAGCGGGGCATGGTCAGAGAGGATAATATTCTGTATTTGACAATTAATAACATTCTCAAGCAAATGATTTGAAATAGCAAAATGATCAATTCTAGAATAAGAATTGTGAACCTTAGAATAGAAAGTATATTCTCTGATACCTGTATTTAATTTACACCACACATCCACTAAACCTAACAAACTAAGAAATTCATGAAAAGCAGAGGAGAGAGGCCTATCAGAAGGGAGAGGACAACTAGATCTGTCTATCTCTGGCTCAGGTACAAGGTTCCAGTCTCCACCAACAATCATAGGTAAATCAGACAGCTTTGACAGAAGTTGACAAAGAGGTGTTAAAAATATTGCTTGTCCTATATTAGGAGCATACAAATTCACCAACACACATTTAACATTTTGTAAAGTTCCAGACAAAATTAAATATCTACCTTCCTTATCTTTATACATTTCATCCAGTTGAAAGGAAATTCTTTTAGCAATCAAAATACATACACCCTTTGCCTTCCCTGTGCCAGGTGAGAAGAAAATCTGTCCCACCCATTTTTGTTTTAATTTAAGGCATTCAACCTCATTCAAATGTGTTTCTTGAATCATAGCAATGTCACAGTCAAGGGATTTCAGATGCAACAAAATTTTATATCTTTTCACCTTATTTTGTATACCATTCACATTCCATGAAATTACATTAACATTACTCAAGGCCATTTACTTGAACTCTAATAAACTTACTGAAGAAAGAACACCTGATCACACCTGAACACACCTGATCACACCTTAAGACAACTGATCAAACCTGAACACACCTGATCACACCTGAATACACCTGAACACACCTGTCATACCTGAACACACCTGAACACAACTGATCACACCTTATCACACATCATCACACCTGAACACACCTCATCACACCTGAACACACCTGATCACACCTTAAGACAACTGATCAAACCTGAACACACCTGATCACACCTGAACACACCTGATCACACCTTAAGACAACTGATCAAACCTGAACACACCTGATCACACCTGAATACACCTGAACACACCTGTCATACCTGAACACACCTGAACACAACTGATCACATCTTATCACACCTGAACACACCTCATCACACATCATCACACCTGAACACACCTCATCACACATCATCACACCTGAACACACATCATCACACCTGAACACACCTCATCTTACACCTGATCACACCTGAACACACCTGATCACACGTGAATACACCTGAACACACCTTTCATACCTGAATACACCTGAACACAACTGATCACACCTTATCACACCTGTCATACCTGAACACATCTGAAAGCACCTGATTACACCTGAACACACCTGTCATACCTGATCACACCTGATCACTCCTGAACACACCTGATCACACCTGAACACACCTGAACACATCTGATCACACCTGAACACACCTCATCACGCCTGAACACACCTGTCATACCTGATCACACCTGATCACTCCTGAACACACCTAAACACACACCATATCACACCTTAACACACCTGAACACACTTCATCACACCTGAATACACCTAAACATATCTCATCACACCTGAACACACCTGAACACACCTCATCACACCTGAACACACCTGATCACACCTGAACACACCTGATCACAACTGATCACACCTGAACACACTTGAACACACCTCATCACACCTCATCACACCTGAACACACCTCATCACACCTGAAGACACCTCATCACAACTCATCACACCTGAACACACCTCATCACACCTGAACACACCTGAAATCATCTGAACACACCTGATCACACCTGATCACACGTGAACACACCCGATCACACCTGAACACACCTGAACACACCCGATCACACCTGATCACATCTGAACACACCTGATCACATCTGAACACACCTGATCGGAGCTCTACATATGTAAAGAAGGTATGACTTATTGTTTGATTGACTGATTGATTGATTGATTGATTGATTGATGCAATGATTATTAATATAGAAACAAAATCAACAATGATATAGTTTGAACACAGGTTCTGTGATGTCGTGAGGAATTTGTTTTAATTTTGTCAGGAAGGAATTAAGTGAACTTTGTGATTTCAAATCATCAATCACGAATCAGATCATGTGATTTGAGAAATGAAGATTACAACATAAAAACCATCTCAATCATTTAATGTGTTCACAGGAAACACTGTGATGTCACAACTGTGAGTGTGTGTGTGTGTGTGTGTGTATGTGTGTGTGTGTGTGTGTTTACAAACAGACTGTCTGTGAGTATAGATGCGGTCCCTGAGTGTGTGTGAGTGTGTGTGTGTGTGTGTGTGTGTGTGTGTGTGTGTGTGTGTGTGTGTGTGTGTGTGTGTGTGTGTGTGTGTGTGTGTTATGTAACTATGGCCCAGCTCTCAGCTGTGATGTTCTGACGATGACGAATCAAAAACCTCATGGAGAAAAATGAGCTGGATTCTCCCCAAATCCTCCAACAGGAAAATCCTGCTGCAACCTCACACTGAGAGTACTGCATAAAAACTACTGCAATCACACACTGAGTGTACTGCACAAATACTACTGTATTACTGCAACCACACGGAGGGTACTACATGAATACTACTGTATAACTGCAACCACATACTGAGGGTACTACACAAATACTACTGCAACTACACACTGAGAGTACTGCACAAATGCTACTGTATAACTGCAACCACATACTGAGGGTACTACACAAATACTACTGCAACCACACACTGAGAGTACTGTGCAAATATTGCTGTATAACTGCAACCACATACTGAGGGTACTACACAAATACTACTCCAACCACACACTGAGAGTACTGCACAAATACTACTGTATAACTGCAACTACACACTGAGGGTCCTCCACAAATACTACTGCAACCACACACTAAGACTACTGCACAAATACTACTGCAACCAAACACTGAGGGTGCTACACAAATACTACTGCAACCAAACACTGAGGGTGCTACACAAATACTACTGCAACCACACACTGAGGGTACTGCACAAATACTGCTGTATAACTGCAACCACACACTGAGGGTACTACACAAAAACTACTGTATAACTGCAACTACACGCTGAGGGTACTACACAAATACTACTGCAACCAAACACTGAGAGTTCTGCACAAATACTACTGTATAACTGCAACCACATACTGAGGGTACGAAACAAATACAACTGCAACCACATACAGAGTACTGAACAAATTCTACTGCAACCACACACTGAGAGTACTGCACAAATACAACTGCAACCACACACACAGAATACTGAACACATTCTACTGCAACCACACACTGAGAGTACTGAAAACATACTACTGTATTACTGCAACAACACACTGAGGGTACTACACAAATACTACTGCAACCACACACTGAGAGTACTGCACAAATACTACTGTATTACTGCAACCACACACTGAGAGTACTACACAAATACTACTGCAACCACACACTGAGAGTACTGCGCAAATACTACTGCAACCACACACTAAGAGTACTGCACAAATACTACTGCAACCAAACACTGAGGGTACTACACCAATACAACTGCAACCACAGACGGAGGGTACTGCACAAATACTACTGCAACCACACACTGAGAGTACTGCACAGATACTACTGTATAACTGCAACCACAAACACAGAGTACTGAACAGATTCTAGTGCAACCACACACTGAGAGTACTGCAAAAATACTACTGTATTACTGCAACCACGCACTGAGGGTACTACACAAATACTACTGCAACCACACACTGAGAGTACTGCACAATTACTACTGCAACCACACACTGAGAGTACTGCACACATACAACTGCAACCACACACTGAGGGTACTACACAAATAATACTGCAACCACACACTGAGAGTACTGCACAAATACTACTGTATTACTGCAAACATACACTTAGGGTACTGCACAAATATTACTGCAACCACACAATGAGAGTACTGCACAAATACTGCTGTACTACTGCAACCACACACTAAGAGTACTTCAGAAATATTGCTGTAGTATTGCAACCACACACTGAGAGCACTGTACAAATACTGCTGTCTTACTGCAACCACACACTGAGAGTACTGCACAAATACTACTGCAACCACACACTGAGAGTACTGCATAAATACTACTGCAACCACACACTGAAGGTACAACACAGATACTACTGCAACCACACACTGAGGGTACTACACAAATAATACTGCAACCACACACTGAGAGTACTGCACAAATACTACTGTATTACTGCAAACATACACTTAGGGTACTGCACAAATATTACTGCAACCACACAATGAGAGTACTGCAAAAATACTGCTGTAGTACTGCAACAACACACTGAGAGTACTGCACAAATACTGCTGTACTACTGCAACCACACACTGAAAGTACTGCACATATAGTACTGCAACCACACACTGAAGGTGCTCCACAAATACTACTACAACCACACACTGAGAGTCCTGTAAAAATACTACTGTATTACTGCAACCACACACTGAGGGTACTGCACAAATACAACTGCAACCACACACACGGAATACTGAACACATTCTACTGCAACCACACACTGAGAGTACTGAAAAAATACTACTGTATTACTGCAACCACACACTGAGGGTACTACACAAATTCTACTGCAACCACACACTGAGAGTACTGCACAAATACTACTGCATTACTGCAACCACACACTGAGAGTACTGCACATATAGTACTGCAACCACACACTGAGGGTACTACACAAATATGACTGCAACCACACACTGAGATTACTGCGCAAATACTACTGCAACCACACACTGAGGGTGCTACACAAATACTGCTGCAACCACACACGGAGGGTACTGCACAAATACTACTGCAACCATACACTGAGAGTACTGCACAAATACTACTGTAGTACTGCAACCACACACTGAGAGTACTGCACAGATACTACTGTATAACTGCAACCACACACACAGAGTACTGAACACATTCTACTGCAACCACACACTGAGAGTACTGCAAAAATACTACTGTATTACTGCAACCACACACTGAGGGTACTACACAAATACTACTGCAACCACACACTGAGAGTACTGCACAATTACTTCTGCAACCACATACTGAGAGTACTGCACAATTACTACTGCAACCACACACTGAGAGTACTGCACAAATACTACTGCAAGCACACACTGGGAGTACTGCACACATACAACTGCAATCACACACTGAGGGTACTACACAAATACTACTGCAACCACACACTGAGAGCACTGCACAAATACTACTGTACTACTGCAACCACACACTAAGAGTACTGCACAAATACTGCTGCCCAACTGCAACCACACACTGAGAGTACTGCACATATAGTACTGCAACCACACACTGAGGGTATTACACAAATACTACTGCAACCACACACTAAGAGAACTGCACAAATACTACTGCAACCAAACACTGAGGGTGCTACACAAATACTACTGCAACCACACACTGAGAGTACTGCACAGATACTACTGTATAACTGCAACCACACACACAGAGTACTGAACACATTCTACTGCAACCACACACTGAGAGTACTGCAGAAATACTACTGTATTACTGCAACCACACACTGAGGGTACTGCACAAATACTACTGTATAACTGCAACTACACACTGAGAGTACTGCACATATAGTACTGCAACCACACACTGAGGGTATTACACAAATACTACTGCAACCACACACTAAGAGAACTGCACAAATACTACTGCAACCAAACACTGAGGGTGCTACACAAATACTACTGCAACCACACACTGAGAGTACTGCACAGATACTACTGTATAACTGCAACCACACACACAGAGTACTGAACACATTCTACTGCAACCACACACTGAGAGTACTGCAGAAATACTACTGTATTACTGCAACCACACACTGAGGGTACTGCACAAATACTACTGTATAACTGTAACTACACACTGAGGGTACTACAAAAATACTACTATATAACTGCAATTACACACTGAGGATACTGCACAAAAACTATTGTATAACTGCAACTACACACTTAGGGTTCGAAACAGATACTACTGCAACCACACACTGAGAGTACTACACAAATACTACTACATAACTGCAACCACATACTGAGGGTACGAAACAAATACTACTGTATAACTGCAACTACACACTGAGGGTACTACAAAAATACTACTATATAACTGCAACTACACACTGAGGGTACTGCACAAAAAATACTGTATAACTGCAACTACACACTGAGGGTACTACACAAATACTACTGCAACCACACACTGAGAGTTCTGCACAAATACTACTGTATAACTGCAACCACATACTGAGGGTACGAAACAAATACAACTGCAACCACATACAGAGTACTGAACAAATTCTACTGCAACCACACACTGAGAGTACTGCACAAATACAACTGCAACCACACACACAGAATACTGAACACATTCTACTACAACCACACACTGAGAGTACTGAAAAAATACTACTGTATTACTGCAACAACACACTGAGGGTACTACATAAATACTACTGCAACCACACACTGAGAGTACTACACAAATACTACTGTATTACTGCAACCACACACTGAGAGTACTGCGCAAATACTACTGCAACCACACACTAAGAGTACTGCACAAATACTACTGCAACCAAACACTGAGGGTGCTACACAAATACTGCTGCAACCACAGACTGAGGGTACTACACAAATTCTACTGCAACCACACACTGAGAGTACTGCACAAATACTACTGCATTACTGCAACCACACACTGAGAGTACTGCACATATAGTACTGCAACCACACACTGAGGGTACTACACAAATACGACTGCAACCACACACTGAGATTACTGCGCAAATACTACTGCAACCAAACACTGAGGGTGCTACACAAATTCTACTGCAACCACACACTGAGAGTACTGCACAAATACTACTGTATTACTGCAACCACACACTGGGGGTACTACACAAATTCTACTGCAACCACACACTGAGAGTACTGCACAAATACTACTGCATTACTGCAACCACACACTGAGAGTACTGCACATATAGTACTGCAACCACACACTGAGGGTATTACACAAATACGACTGCAACCACACACTGAGATTACTGCGCAAATACTACTGCAACCAAACACTGAGGGTGCTACACAAATACTGCTGCAACCAGACACTGAGGGTACTACACAAATACAACTGCAACCACACACGGAGGGTACTGCACAAATACTACTGCAACCATACACTGAGAGAACTGCACAAATACTACTGTAGTACTGCAACCACACACTGAGAGTACTGCACAGATACTACTGTATAACTGCAACCACACACACAGAGTACTGAACACATTCTACTGCAACCACACACTGAGAGTACTGCAAAAATACTACTGTATTACTGCAACCACACACTGAGGGTACTACACAAATACTACTGCAACCACACACTGAGAGTACTGCACAATTACTACTGCAACCACATACTGAGAGTACTGCACAATTACTACTGCAACCACACACTGAGAGTACTGCACAAATACTACTGCAAGCACACACTGAGAGTACTGCACACATACAACTGCAACCACACACTGAGGGTACTACACAAATAATGCTCAATCAATCAATCAATCAATCAATTTTATTTATAAAGCCCAATATCACAAATACAATTTGCCTCACAGGGCTTTACAGCATACGACATCCCTCTGTCCTTTAGACCCTCACAGCGGATAAGGAAAAACTCCCCAAAAAAAACCCTTTACCAGGGGAAAAAAATAGTAGAAACCTCAGGAAGAGCAACTGAGGAGGGATCCCTCTTCCAGGACGGACAGACGTGCAGTAGATGTCGTACAGAACAGATCAGCATAACAAATTAACAGTAATCTGTATGACACAATACAGTAATCTGTATGACATCCTCGGTAATGACAGTAGCTTACAACAACATTCATGAAAGTAATAATACTGTCGTACACATAATACTGCAACCACACACTGAGAGCACTGCACAAATACTACTGTACTACTGCAACCACACACTAAGACTACTTCAGAAATATTGCTGTAGTGTTATAACCACACACTGAGAGCACTGTACAAATACTGCTGTCTTACTGCAACCACACACTGAGAGTACTGCACAAATACTACTGCAACCACACACTGAGAGTACTGCAGAAATACTACTGCAACCACACACTGAAGGTACAACACAGATACTACTGCAACCACACACTGAGGGTACTGCACAAATACGACTGCAACCACACACTGAGATTACTGTGCAAATACTACTGCAACCAAACACTGAGGGTGCTACACAAATACTGCTGCAACCACACACTGAGGGTACGAAACAAATACAACTGCAACCACATACAGAGTACTGAACAAATTCTACTGCAACCACACACTGAGAGTACTGCACAAATACTACTGCAACCACACACACAGAATACTGAACACATTCTACTACAACCACACACTGAGAGTACTGAAAAAATACTACTGTATTACTGCAACAACACACTGAGGGTACTACACAAATACTACTGCAACCACACACTGAGAGTACTGCACAAATACTACTGTATTACTGCAACCACACACTGACAGTACTGCGCAAATACTACTGCAACCACACACTAAGAGTACTGCACAAATACTACTGCAACCAAACACTGAGGGTGCTACACAAATACTGCTGCAACCACAGACTGAGGGTACTACACAAATACTTCTGCAATCAAACACTGAGGGTACTACACCAATACAACTGCAACCACAGACGGAGGGTACTGCACAAATACTACTGCAACCACACACTGAGAGTACTGCACAGATACTACTGTATAACTGCAACCACACACACAGAGTACTGAACAGATTTACTGCAACCACACACTGAGAGTACTGCAAAAATACTACTGTATTACTGCAACCACGCACTGAGGGTACTGCACAAATACTACTGCAACCACACACTGAGAGTACTGCACAATTACTACTGCAACCACACACTGAGAGTACTGCACACATACAACTGCAACCACACACTGAGGGTACTACACAAATAATACTGCAACCACACACTGAGAGTACTGCACAAATACTACTGTATTACTGCAAACATACACTTAGGGTACTGCACAAATATTACTGCAACTACACAATGAGAGTACTGCACAAATACTGCTGTACTACTGCAACCACACACTAAGAGTACTTCAGAAATACTGCTGTAGTATTGCAACCACACACTGAGAGCACTGTACAAATACTGCTGTCTTACTGCAACCACACACTGAGAATACTGCACAAATACTGCTGTACTACTGCAACCACACACTAAGAGTACTTCAGAAATACTGCTGTAGTATTGCAACCACACACTGAGAGTACTGCATAAATACTACTGCAACCACACACTGAAGGTACAACACAGATACTACTGCAACCACACACTGAGAGTACTGCACAAATACTGCTGTAGTACTGCAACAACACACTGAGAATACTGCACGAATACTGCTGTACTACTGCAACGACACACTGAGAGTACTGCACATATAGTACTGCAACCACACACTGAAGGTATTACACAAATACTACTGCAACCACACACTAAGAGTTCTGCACAAATACTACTGCAACCACACACTAAGAGTACTGCACAAATACTACTGCAACCAAACACTGAGGGTGCTACACAAATACTGCTGCAACCACACACTGAGGGTACTACACAAATACTACTGCAACCAAACACTGAGGGTACTGAACAGATTCTACTGCAACCACACACTGAGAGTACTGCAAAAATACTACTGCAACCACACACTGAGAGTACTGCACAATTACTACTGCAACCACACACTGAGAGTACTGCACAAATACAACTGTATTACTGCAACCACACACTGAGGGTATTGCACAAATAATACTGCAACCACACACTGAGAGTCCTGCACAAATACTACTGTATTACTGCAAACATACACTTAGGGTACTGCACAAATATTACTGCAACCACACACTGAGGGTACTACACAAATACAACTGCAACCTCACACGGAGGGTACTACACAAATACAACTGCAACCACACACGGAGGGTACTGCACAAATACTACTGCAACCATACACTGAGAGTACTGCACAAATACTACTGTAGTACTGCAACCACACACTGAGAGTACTGCACAGATACTACTGTATAACTGCAACCACACACTGAGGGTACTACACAAATACTACTGCAACCACACACTGAGAGTACTGCACAAATACTACTGTATTACTGCAACCACACACTGAGAGGACTGCACATATAGTACTGCAACCACACACTGAGGGTACTGCACAAATAATACTGCAACCACACACTGAGAGTCCTGCACAAATACTACTGTATTACTGCAAACATACACTTAGGGTACTGCACAAATACAACTGCAACCTCACACGGAGGGTACTACACAAATACAACTGCAACCACACACTGAGAGTACTGCACAAATACTACTGCAACCACACACTGAGAGTACTGCACAAATACTACTGTATTACTACGACACACTGAGAGTGGTGCACATATAGTACTGCAACCACACTCTGAGGGTACTACACAAATACGACTGCAACCACACACTGAGAGTACTGCACAAATACTACTGCAACCACACACTAAGAGTACTGCACAAATACTACTGCAACCAAACACTGAGAGTGCTACACAAATACTGCTGCAACCACACACTGAGGGTACTACACAAATACTTCTGCAACCAAACACTGAGGGTACTGCAAAAATACTACTGCAACCATACACTGAGATTACTGCACAAATACTACTGTAGTACTGCAACCACACACTGAGAGTACTGCAATAATACTACTGTATTACTGCAACCACACACTGAGGGTACTATACAAAAACTACTGCAACCACACACTGAGAGTACTGCACAAATACTGCTGTACTACCGCAACCACACACTGAGAGCACTGTACAAATACTGCTGTATTACTGCAACCACACACTGAGAGTACTGCACAAATAGTACTGCAACCACGCACTGAGAGTACTGCACAAATACTACTGCAACCACACACTGAGGGTACTACACAGATACTACTGCAACCACACACTGAGAGTACTGCACAAATACTGCTGTACTACCGCAACCACACACTGAGAGTACTGCACAAATACTACTGCAACCACACACTGAGGGTACTACACAGATACTACTGCAACCACACACTGAGAGCACTGTACAGATACTGCTGTATTACTGCAACCACACACTGAGAGTACTGCACAAATAGTGCTGCAACCACGCACTGAGAGTACTGCACAAATACTACTGCAACCACACACTGAGGGTACTACACAGATACTACTGCAACCACACACTGAGAGTACTGCACAAATACTGTTGTAGTACTGCAACAACACACTGAGAGTCCTGCACAAATACTGCTGTACTACTATAACCACACACTGAGAGTACTGCACAAATACTGCTGTAGTACTGCAACCACACACTGAGAGTACTGCACAAATACTACTGCAACCACACCGTAAAGTACTGCACAAATACTGCTGTAGTACCGCAACCACACACTGAGAGTACTACACAAATACTTCTGCAACCAAACACTGAGGGTACTACACAAATACAACTGCAACCACACATGGACGGTACTGCACAAATACTACTGCAACCATACACTGAGAGTACTGCACAAATACTACTGTAGTACTGCAACCACACACTGAGAGTACTGCAAAACTACTACTGTATTATTGCAACCACACACTGAGGGTACTGCACAAATACTACTGCAACCAAACACTGAGAGTGCTACACAAATACTGCTGCAACCACACACTGAGGGTACTACACAAATACTTCTGCAACCAAACACTGAGGGTACTGCAAAAATACTACTGCAACCATACACTGAGAGTACTGCACAAATACTACTGTAGTACTGCAACCACACACTGAGAGTACTGCAATAATACTACTGTATTACTGCAACCACACACTGAGGGTACTGCACAAATACTACTGCAACCAAACACTGAGAGTGCTACACAAATACTGCTGCAACCACACACTGAGGGTACTACACAAATACTTCTGCAACCAAACACTGAGGGTACTGCAAAAATACTACCGCAACCACACACTGAGAGCACTGTACAAATACTGCTGTATTACTGCAACCACACACTGAGAGTACTGCACAAATACTACTGCAACCACACACTGAGGGTACTACACAGATACTACTGCAACCACACACTGAGAGTACTGCACAAATACTGCTGTACTACCGCAACCACACACTGAGAGTACTGCACAAATATTACTGCAACCACACACTGAGGGTACTACACAGATACTACTGCAACCACACACTGAGAGCACTGTACAAATACTGCTGTACTACTATAACCACACACTGAGAGTACTGCACAAATACTGCTGTAGTACTGCAACCACACACTGAGAGTACTGCACAAATACTACTGCAACCACACCGTAAAGTACTGCACAAATACTGCTGTAGTACCGCAACCACACACTGAGAGTACTGCACAAATACTACTGCAACCACACACTAAGAGTACTGCACAAATACTACTGCAACCAAACACTGAGGGTGCTACACAAATACTGCTGCAACCACACACTGAGGGTACTACACAAATACTTCTGCAACCAAACACTGAGGGTACTACACAAATACAACTGCAACCACACACGGAGGGTACTGCACAAATACTACTGCAACCATACACTGAGAGTACTGCACAAATACTACTGTAGTACTGCAACCACACACTGAGAGTACTGCAAAACTACTACTGTATCATTGCAACCACACACTGAGGGTACTACACAAATACTACTGCAACCACACACTGAGAGTCCTGCACAAATACTGCTGTACTACTGCAACCACACACTGAGCACTGTACAAATACTGCTGTATTACTGCAACCACACACTGAGAGTACTGCACAAATAGTACTGCAACCACGCACTGAGAGTACTGCACAAATACTACTGCAACCACACACTGAGGGTACTACACAGATACTACTGCAACCACACACTGAGAGTACTGCACAAATACTGTTGTAGTACTGCAACAACACACTGAGAGTCCTGCACAAATACTGCTGTACTACTATAACCACACACTGAGAGTACTGCACAAATACTGCTGTAGTACTGCAACCCCACCGTAAAGTACTGCACAAATACTACTGCAACCCCACCGTAAAGTACTGCACAAATACTGCTGTCGTACCGCAACCACACACTAAGAGTACTGCACAAATACTACTGCAACCACACACTAAAAGTACTGTACAAATACTGCTGTACTACCGCAACCACACACTGAGAGTACTGCACAAATACTCCTGCAACCAAGCACTGTAGTACTCTCACAGTACTCCTGTTGTTCTCAAATAAACGACTCTAGTACTGTAGTTATTATCCTGTAGTATTCCTCAAGTACTCTTGTAGTAGTTTTTATTGTCCCCTTTCAGTATTCCTATGATACTTCTTTGGTATTTTTGTGATCAACTAATAGTTCTCCTGTGGTAGTATTTTGGTACTATTTTTTGTCAGTCCCCTAGTCTCGTCTTGACTCGTCTCTGCTTGTGTCTTTCTCTCATCTCATCTTGTATTGTCTCATCTCTTCTCGATTTGTCTCGTCTCATTTTGTCTCCTATCATCTTGACTCATCAGGTCTTGACTTGTCAAGTCTTTTACTGTCTTGTCTAGTCTCGTCTTGACTCATCAAGTCTCCTATCATCTTGACTCATCAAGTCTTTTGTCATATCGTCTCTTATCATCTTAACTCGTCTCCTATCGTCTTGACTTGTTAAATCTCGTCTCATCTCGTCTCGCCTTAATTGTGGTGTTTTCTAACTGGACCTTTGAACATGATTGGTCAATAATCACACTGTTTTTTTTTTATTGATCAAAGTTTGATTGATTTTTAGTGTAATTGTTTTCATGTTTATTCGTTTGTTTGTTTGTGAGTACGACGTAGTGTAAATACTTCCTGTTTGTAGTATTTGTGTTTGTTTCAATTATGACCAGCGAACATATCGTTACATCATCTGATCACAGGCTTTTATTCTGAAATTCTCAGGAATCTTCCAGAAGCTCCTACAAAATAAAAGCTTCACTTTATTTATTCATAAAGATCCTGTTTGATTTTGATCATGTGACACAAAGTAAACAACAAACAACAACAAACCTCATCAATAAACAAATTTAAATTTGATCCATTCAAATCTTTATCCTTTTCATCCTCCTCTTCCTCCTCCTCCTCTTCATCTTCAACTTCCTCCGCTTCATCCTCCTCTCCTCTCCATTCACCCAGAGCCTCCTCCTGTTCTCCTCTCCCCCTCCTCTCTTTCTTCTCCTTCAGCACCTCCTCTTTCCTTCTGTTATTCTGGATACTTCATCAGATCTTCACCTCCTGCATCCTCTCCTCTCCTCTTTTGTCCTCTCCTCTTTTGTCCTCTCCTCTCTTCTCCTGCCATGTCCTCTCCTCTCCTCCACCTCTCCTCTCCTCCTCCACCTTCTCTCCTCTCCTCTTTTGTCCTCTCCTGCCGTGTCTTCTCCTCTCCTCCACTTCCTCTCCTCTCCTCTCCTCCACTTCCTCTCCCCTCCTCTTCTGTCCTCTCCTCTCCTCCACCTCTCCTCTCCTCCTCCACCTTCTCTCCTCCCGTCTTTTGTCCTCTCCTGCCATGTCCTCTCCTGTCCTCTCCTCTCCTCTTCTGTCCTCTCCTCTCCTCCACCTCTCCTCTCCTCCTCCACCTTCTCTTCTCTCATTTTTGCTTCCACTGTTCTCCTCACCTCCACCTCCTCTTCACTCTTATCTTCTCCTCCCTCTTTTACCTCCTGTAGCACCTCCTTTTTACTTTGACCTTCACTTTTTATTACCTCTTCTATACCTCCTACTCCTTATCTCCTTCCTCCATCTCCGTGTACACCTCCTCCTTTCCTCCTCTCTCGCCCCCTCATACCTTTTTTCCCCTCTCAGTCTACTATCAGGATCTCCTGTTTTTGGGAGCCCCCCCCCCCCCCCCCCCCCCCCCCCAGCAGCAGGAGGAGGAGGAGGAGGAGGAGGAGCAGCAGCAGCAGTCTCCTGTCTCCAACAGCAGCAGCAGCAGCAGCCTGTCGGTGTTTCGGTGGAGCAGAAGGAGTAAACCGGAGGAGCGGCAGAGCGATGCTGAGAGCGCGGCAGGATGTCTTTCACCTCCTTCTCCTACTCTTCCTCCTGGTCCCGGACTCTCCGAGTCTTCCTCCTCCTGCAGCTCCTTCTCGTGCCGCCGTGCCTTCTCCACCCGCAGCCGTGCCACCTCCTGGCTCAGATCGGACACACGGTGCGCGTCGGTGCGCTCCTGCCGGCGCAGCGGGCGGCTCGCATTCAGGTCCAGGCGGCGCTGAGCCGTGCGGTGGACGCACTAAGTAGGGATCGGGACCCGGACCCGGAGCGGGACCGGGAGAGGGACAACTTCCTGCCCTATAACTTGAGCCTGGAGCTGGTTTCCCGGCAGCCGGTCGCGGCGGACCCGGAGTCCCTGTTCCGGTGCGTGTGTCAGGGCGTGGTGGTGCAGGGAGTTTCCGCCGTGCTCGCCTTCCCGCAGAGCCGCGAGGAGTTGCTACAGGTGGACTTCATGGCCTCCTTCCTGGAGATCCCGTTCCTCAGCGTCATCGAGCACGGAGAGTCGCTCCACACGCAGGTATGACACCTGGACCCGGGGCGGCGCGTGCGCTCCCGGTGCCGCTCTGGGCCTGGGGGAGTTGTTGGGGTCTTTGTGGTTTGACCTTGACCTGTTTGATGTCTGATGGGGGTTCGGTACCGTCTCAGCGGAGCTCCGCTCTACGGGTACGGGTTACCGACAGCGAGCGGCTCCGTGATAGCGGCCAGTGTCTGCACGAGGCTGAGCGGAGAGCTGTTTGTTTGTTTGTTTGTTGGAAGCTGAGTGTTTTCAGAATGAGATTAAAGCAACAGACTTACGAGGAAATAAATCGACTGAGATTTAAACTTAACAATTAGGTCACAGTCATATGGAAACCTCGTATCTCCCCCGAGTCCTGAGCGAGCTGAAAAAATAAAAAAAAATTATACCGAATAAATTAAAACATGATAATAATCTAAAGTAATATAATATAATATATTTAATATAAAATAATAATATGATGAGGTGTAAGAATAAAATAATATTTAATCATAAACCTGAAACCGGTTAAAAACTGAAAGGAAAAACCCAGTGTGTGTGTGTGTGTGTGAGGACATTTTGTCTGTTCTCGTCTCCTCAC
Organism: Epinephelus awoara; assembly: GCA_035609425.1. Classification (NCBI taxonomy): domain Eukaryota; kingdom Metazoa; phylum Chordata; class Actinopteri; order Perciformes; family Serranidae; genus Epinephelus; species Epinephelus awoara. The sequence continues at coordinate 42,512,213 of CM069303.1, read as the reverse complement.
AGGCGGTCTCAGGGCTCAGACCTGGTCTCAGGGCTCAGACCTGGTCTAAGGGCTCAGGTCGGATGTTAGGGACTGTTCTGTGTTAGTCAGAGAAGGGGGCGGGGCTGCGGTGTGGCTTTTAAACTCAGATTTGTTTTTGTTGTTGTTGTTGTTAGTTAGTTAGTTAGTTAGTTTGTTTCTGAGGGAAGTGTTCTTCACATGATGTGTTCATGGGCTGTCGGAAATTTGAAAATCCAAATCTAATTTCTGTTTTCAGATTCAAACTTTATTGATCCGTCAGGAGCAGATAAAACAGCTGATGATAATTACAAGTTAATAACCTGATCAATAAAAGAGATTCATTAAATAAATAAATAAATAGAAACAGGATTTAAATCTGACCCCCAGAGAAAATCACTCTGTCCAGTAAAAAAAACACTTGAAAAAAACTGGATCAGGTCCCGACGAGTCTGAGCAGTCAGTCATCAGGTTTTAACAAAGTTTATTTATTTGTTTGTTTGTTTACAGTGCGTGGTTCTGACTAATGATGTCACCCAGGCAGTTTTTAAAGGGAACATGTAAAGCTCAGTTGTTAATGTTGGAAAAGTTGTCACTGTTGTGATGATTCCAGGATGGTCTTTAAAAACCTGGAAAGGTCTTTGAAACCATCCAGGAAGTGATGTGATGTTCAGATGAAGTGTTGATTGGTGGTCAGGGTGCTGATGTCACAGTGTGACGGCCTGTTGCTTCTGTCGTGTCTCTGATGAAACCCTGTTTGTCCCCTGACGACCCAGAGAACGCATCACTTCCTGTCGGAGGCTTTCAGAGTAAGAGCGTTGATGAGATTATCTCTGCTGAGTTGCAGTCCAGCAATCCAGTCACAGCTTCACTTTAAGCAGGACCCTACTAATCCACCAGAGACAGCTGGCCCAGGACCAGGACTAGGACCAGGACCAGGACCAGGTCTCTACAGGACCAGGACTCTTTTAAATCACAGAACTACAGACCCTGCCAACCTACCAGAGATGGCTGGTCCGGGACCAGTATCAGGATCAGGTCCAGGACTAGGTCTCCACAGGATCAGGATTGTACAGGATCAGGTCTCTACAGGATCAGGACTGTACAGGACCAGGACTCTTTTTAATCAGGGAACTACAGACCCTACTAATCAATGAGATAGCTGTACCAGGACCAGGATCAGGACCAGGTCTCTACAGGACCAGGACTAAACAGGTTCAGGACTCTACAGTACCATTACTCTACAGGACCAGGACTGTACAGAGTCAGATCCCGTAGAGACCTGACTTTGTACAGGACCAGGATCTTGTCTCAGAGAGCAGGATCAGTGAAACTCGTGAGTTTTCTGTTTGACAAAGCCAGGTCAGTGTAACCCTGAGTAAGTTACTATGGCAACATACTCCGTAAAGCCAAAGGTCCTGACACACCAAGCTAACGATCGGCTGTCAGTCAAAGTCGGGCCGTCAGTGAGCGTCTGTCGGTCTAGATTTTGCGGTGTGTCCCGCACCGTCAACACTTCAGTGTCGGTGGCTTTTCGGCCGATTGAGCATGTTGAATCGGCAGCGGATGTTGTCGGTGAGAGAGATCACTCTGATTGGCTGTTCAGGTTTTATTTCCTCGCCCCTGTAGCGAGTGAATCTGCCTGTAGTGAAACCGGGGCTAACCGGTGCTTCCTCCTCAGGCTCCATTCAAGCCGGACTCAGTTAGCCTCCCAGCTAGCCCCGGCTCTCTGTTTGGATCCAACCGGAGCACCAAGCCCTGGTTTGTTATTCAGGTTAAAGTGCAAAGAAGCAGCGGGTTTATCGGGCAGCTGAGTGAAGTGGAGCCTGCGGAGGAAACACCGGGACCGTCTGGATGTAATAGTCCGTGGAGGTGCTGCGGTGCTCGGCTGCACAGATAGGAAACCCCTCGGCTGACAGGATGTACCACTCTCTCACTCTGCTACTTTGTTTATCTCATGCATTCCTCGGACTTCTGGTTTCCCTTTTTGTGTTATTTCCTCTCACGCAGGCACAGAACGTACGTGCTACTAGTCTTTGTAGTGTGTTCAAATGCATCTGACACAGGGTGACGTGAGGCGACGTGAGGGGATGTGAGGGGACGTGAGGCAAGGTGAGGCAACGTAGACGACGCAACAGTTGGCCTTTGTCACCGCTAGTTCTTTGATGTCAGTTTGGTGTGCCGCACCTTAACCTGCTGAGTCACAGGTTTGCTTTATCTCAGCCTGAGGCTGAGCGTGTAGCAGGAAGTAGAAACATGGTGTGTCCTTTAGTGAATGAAGTGGTGGAGGTTGAGGCCCAGTTTATTCAGAGGCTGTTGTGTAAGGAGAAGGTGATTAGAGCCTGTTTGGATGTCTCCCTGGAGGAGTGTCTATATGAAAGACACTGTTTGACACTCATTTATCTAACAATCTGTTCCACCCACATATATCACATATTACACATCCTGGATTTACATTATCATCACAGCACATTTTATGCATTGTCCTTTGGTTCTTTTCTTTATAACATCAGAGACACTGAACACATCAGAGAGACAGCAGTTTGTCGGCCCGTAACAAAAGTGTCTCTGGCTCTGAAAAGACTTTGGACCCTTGTTGTGGTTTTCACTGGACATAAATCACAATCCATTATTAAAGTAATTACCACGGAGCATCGGTGGCTCAGTGGATGGAGCGGACGCCCCGTGATCTGACGCAGCGGCCGTGGGTTCAAACCCAGCCTGCTGTCCTGTGCTACATGTCGTTCCCTCTCTCCCCATAACGTTATGCTGTCCTGACATTAAAGGCAGCAAAAGCCCAAAAATAATGTTTAAATGGGACTCAACATCCCATAATAGCTCCATGTGAGAATAAAGGAGATTACATGAAGTCATTTCACAGTAGTTAAATGAACCTCAGCCTAATATTGACAGAATGAAGTCAGTAGAAACAAAACTTTTACCAGTGTGTACCTGTGTGTTTGATGTTGAGTTTGTGCCCAGTGTGTTTGGGCTCCATCACATCACAGCTGAATAAATTATATTCAAATATATGAACACTGTAAAGATAGAAACATGTTTCTGTGTGTTAGACACATGACCTCATCACATGACATCACATCACCTCACATTACCTATTAACTCTGCAGTCTGTTCCCATCACACCTCACCATGTTCAGCTGCAGCTGACGCAGGAGATTTGTTTCATGTCTTCAGTTGGGATGAAACAAGCTCTGCTTCCTGTCCCTGAGAATCATCTTATCTGCACTCTACTGATGATGTCTGTTGGTGCTCACTGTGAACGCACCTGTCTCAGGCTGAACATACTCAGAGCTGACTGAACTGATCCTGATCAGCTGTTCTGTTTCTCAGCTCAGGCTCAGTCAACCCGGAGATCAGGATCAGAGTTTGTTGAGCCTGATCTCTGAAACAGGGCCCTTGATTCTTGATTCTTGGCCCCCTGATCTCTGAAACAGGGCCCTTGACCCTTGATTCCTGGTCCTGCCCTTGTGCAGGACCAGGTCTCTACAGGGTCAGGACTCTGGGATCAGGACTCCATAAGACCAGGACTTCACAGTACCAGGACTCTACAGGACCAGGACTCCACAGGTTCAGGACTCTGCAGGATCAGGATTCTACAGGACCCAGATTCTACAGGGTCAGGTCTCTTTACGACCAGAACACTACAGGTTCAGGACTCTATAATACTAGGACTCGACAGGACCAGGACTCTACAGGACGCCAAATTTACAGGACCAGGACTCTACACGACCAGGACTCTTCAGGACCAGGACTCTATAACACTAGGACTCTACAGGACCGGGACTCTACAGGACCCCGATTTTACAGGACCCGGATTCGACAGGGTCAGGACTCTATAGGTTCAGGACGCCATGACACTAGGACTCTACAGGACCAGGATTCTAAAGGGTCAGGCCTCTATAGGACCAGGACTCTTCAGGACCTGGACTCTACAGGACCCCGATTTTACAGGACCCGGATTCTACAGGGTCAGGACTCTTTAAGACCAGGACACTACAGGTTCAGGACTCTCTAACACTAGGACTCTACAGGACCGGGACCAGGGTCCTGCACTCTCTTCTAAAGGGTCGACATGGGTCAGGACTCTATAGGACTAGGACACTACAGGTTCAGGACTCTACAGGTTCAGGTTGCTATAACACTAGGACTCTACAGGACCCCGATTTTACAGGACCCGGACTCTTCAGGACCCGGACTCTAGAGGACCAGGACTCTTCAGGACCTGGACTCTACAGGACCCCGATTTTACAGGACCCGGATTCTACAGGGTCAGGACTCTTTAAGACCAGGACACTACAGGTTCAGGACTCTCTAACACTAGCACTCTACAGGACCGGGACTCTGCAGGACCCCGATTTTACAGGACCAGGACTCTACAGGACCAGGACTCTTCAGGCTTAGGACTATAACACTACGACTCTACAGGACCTGGAATCTTCAGGACCCGGACTCTAGAGGACCATGACTCTTCACGACCGGGACTCTTTAGGACCAGGACTCTTTAGGACCAGGACACTACAGGTTCAGGACTCTATAATACTAGGAGTCTACTGGACCAGGGCTCTTCAGAACCAGGACTCTACAGGACCCCGAATTTACAGGACCAGGACTCTACACAACCAGGACTCTTCAGGACCAGGACTCTATAACACTAGGACTCTACAGGACCGGGACTGTACAGGACCCCGATTTTACAGGACCAGGATTCAACAGGGTCAGGGCTCTATAGGACTAGGACACTACAGGTTCAGGACTCTACAGGTTCAGGATGCTATCATACTAGGACTCTACAAGACCAGGACTCTGCAGGACCCCGATTTTACAGGACCAGGACTCTACAGGACCCGGACTCTTCAGGACCAGGACTCTTTAGGACCAGGACTTTTCAGGTTCAGGACTCTATAACACTACGACTCTGAAGGACCTGGACTCGAGAGGACCAGGACTCTTCAGGATCAGGACTCTGTAGGACCAGGACTCTTCAGGACCAGGACTCTACAGGTTCAGGACTCTATAACACTACGACTCCACAGGACCCAGACTCTTCAGGACCCAGACTCTTCGGGACCAGGACTCTACAGGTTCAGGACTCTAGGACTCTACAGGACCCCAATTTTACAGGATTAGGACACTACAGGACCAGGACTCTTCAGGACCACGATTCTTGAGGACCAGGACTCTTCAGGTTCAGGACTCTTTAGGACCAGGACTCCTCAGAACCAGGATTCTTTAGGACCAGGACTCTTCAGAACCAGGATTCTTTAGGACCAGGACTCTTCAGGACCAGGATTCCATAGGATCAGTGATAAGTCACCACAGATTTTGGTTCGTCTCCATCCAGGTGGAGCTCGGACGTTGTTCAGTCATCGGTCTTAATTAAAGATTTATAAAGACATTACCAGGGTAACCCTGGTAACCACAGTTGCCCCCACCCGGTGTTGCTTCCTGTTTCCTGTGTTTCTGTGGCGTTGAAACAAAACCACACCCACCTGTCTGAACGACACCGTCTGTTCATCAGAGTTTTAGTGGATCACAGGAAGTCGCAGCTCCTGACGGCAGTGTGTTTGGTCAACAGGATGTGAGGTCATCGCTGCACCGTTGTTTCCTACATTTTTAAGTTTATTTACTTTATTAATCCCCCTGAGGACAAATTAAATGTTTTCACTCTTGCTTGTCAATTACACACAAATCCGAAAGACACACACACATGCACAAACAGGACATATCAATCAATCAATCAATCAATCAATTTTATTTATAAAGCCCAATATCACAAATCACAATTTGCTTCACAGGGCTTTACAGCATACGATATCCCTCTGTCCTTTGGACCCTCACAGCTGATCAGGAAAAACTCCTCAAAAAAAAAAACCTTTAACGCGAAAAAAACGGTAGAAAGCTCAGGAAGAGCAACTGAGGAGGGATCCCTCTTCCAGGACAGAGAGACGTGCAATAGATGTCGTACAGAACAGATCAACATGATAAATTAACAGTAATCCGTATGACACAATGAGACAGAAAGAGAGAGAGACAGAGAGAGATGCAGGACAGACAGTAATGACAGTAGCTTACAACAACATTAATGAAAGTAATAATATTATAATTAATAATAATATATTAATATCTGATAGTATACATGTGTGACAATAATCATATGTTTATAATAACAGTAGAACTATGACTAATGATAACAGCAGCAGCACAACCACACACATCACACTATCCAGGCACCGCTGCAATACGAGTTAACCTGAGAGACAGTGGAGCACAAAGGCTCCGGAGACTGGTACAAGGCAAGCCTGAGCCAGCCCTAACTATAAGCTTTATCAAAGAGGAAAGTCTTAAGTCTAGTCTTAAATGTGGAGACGGTGTCTGCCTCCTGGACCGCAACAGGAAGATGATTCCACAGGAGAGGAGCCTGATAGCTGAAGGCTCTGGCTCCTGATCTACTTTTGGAGACTTTAGGGATCACGAGTAACCCTGCGTTCTCAGAGCGCAGAGTTCTGGTGGGATAATATGGCACTATGTGCTCTCTAAGATATGACGGAGCCTGACCATTTAGAGCAGGGGTGTCAAACTAATTTTCACCAAGGGCCACATCAGCATAATGGCTGCCCTCGAAGGGCCGGATGTAACTTATAAATGTAACTAAATGTAACCAAATGTAATGTAAAATAAATGTAACTACTCCTTAATGTTAAATAACTCTGAATTTATTACTTATGCAAGTTACAAATATTACGGTTGCATAGGAAAAAATATGTTTGCTTGTTGCTCTGTTATAACATAAATCCTTTGAATTTGTCAGGTTATGAAACCCACACAACTCCATCAATCAAGGATCATACTATCCAAGTGAATAAAGAAAAATAACATCAAACACAAGTTTCCACTTGCTGGATAAATCGCATTGATGTGGAAACACTGCCGTCTAGTGGCGGGAAGCCGTCACTTCGCGGGTAACATAATCGACATGCATTGTGGGAAATGTAGTTTTTGGTCAAATCACACTTTTGACCCATTTATTTTTAGAAAATCAGAAATTTTAAGCTCTCGCGGGCCACATAAAATGACATGGCGGGCCACATTTGGCCCGGGGGCCTTGAGTTTGACACATATGATTTAGAGCTTTATAAGTTAACAGTAGGATTTTAAATTCAATTCTGGATTTTACAGGGAGCCAGTGCAGAGAAGCTAAAACAGGAGAAACATGATCTCGTTTTTTAGTTCCTGTTAGTACACGTGCTGCTGCATTCTGAATTAGCTTGAGAGTTTTTAAGGACTTACTAGAGCTACCTGATAATAGAAAGTTACAGTAATCCAGCCTTGAGGTAACAAAAGCGTGGACCAATTTTTCTGCATCTTTTCGGGTCAGGATAGGCCTATTTTTCACAATATTACGCAGATGAAAAAATGCAGTCTGTGAGGTTTGTTTTAAATGAGAATTAAAAGACAGATCTTGATCAAATGTTACTCTGAGGTTTCTTACGGTAGTGCTAGAGGCCAGAGCAATGCCATCGAGAGAAACTGTGTCATCAGATAAAGAGTCTCTGAGTTGTTTGGGGCCAAGAACAATAACTTCAGTTTTGTCTGAATTCAACATCAGGAAGTTGGTGCTCATCCAGGTTTTTATGTCTTCAAGACAATTATGAAGTTTAGTTAATTGATTACTTTCTTCTGGCTTCATAGATAAATACAACTGTGTATCATCTGCATAACAATTGAAATTTACAGAGTGATTTCTAATGATGTTACCTCAAGGAAGCATATATAGAGTAAATAAGATTGGTCAGAACCTTGCGGAACTCCAAAACAAACTTTAGTACATAAGGATGATCCATTATGAATGTGAACAAACTGAAAACGATCTGATAAATAAGATTTAAACCAGCTTAGTGCAGAACCTTTTAGGCCAATTAAGTGTTCCAGTCTTTTTGATGGTCAGTTGTGTCAAACGCCGCACTAAGATCTAATAAAACAAGTACAGAGACGAGTCCTTTGTCTGAAGCAATCAGAAGGTCATTTGTAATTTTAACTAGAGCTGTCTCAGTGCTATGATGCGCTCTAAATCCTGACTGAAATTCCTCAAATAAATTATTATCATGGAGAAAATCACACAGCTGGTCTGCGACTACTTTCTCAAGGATTTTTGACATAAAGGGAAGATTAGATATTGATCTATAATTGGCTAACACCTCTGGATCCAGGGTGGGCTTTTTTTAGTAGAGGTTTAATTACAGCTACCTTAAAAGACTGTGGTACATAGCCTGTTAATAAGGATATATTGATCATGTCTCATAAATGAGTGTTAACCAAAGGTAAGACCTTCTTGAGTAGCCTAGTTGGGATGGGGTCTAAGATACACGTTGATGATTTAGATGAGGAAATCACTGTGGTCAATTCTTGAAGAGAAATTGGGGAGAAGCTATCTAAATATATATTAGGTCTTACAGCTGTGTTTGAGATTAGATAGGTACTATCTGAGGACAGGAGGTCATGAATTTTGCCTCTAATAGTCAGAATTTTGTCATTAAACTGCTAAGGGCTAAAGGAACACAAGGCTCAATAGAGCTGTGACTCTCAGTCAGCCTGGCTACAGTGCTGAAAAGAAACCTGGGGTTATTCTTGTTTTCTTCTATTAAAGCTGAGTAATAGTTTGCTCTGGCATTGCGGAGGCCCCTCTTATACATTTTGAGACTGTCTGCCCAGATTAAACGAGATTCTTCCAGTTTGGTTAATCGCCAATTCCTTTCAGATTTTCGCGATATTTGTTTTAACTTATGGGTTTGAGAGTTATACCAAGGAGCGAACTTTCTTTGCTTAGTTAACTTCTTTTTAAGCGGAGCCACAGAGTCGAGTGTTGTTCGCAGGGAGCCTACAGTGCTATTGACAAGATGATCAATTCGGGAGAGGTTAAAGTCGGCAAGGGGAAACCTCTGTCACTGAAGGACTTGGTATTGAATTTAACAACAGAGTAATAATTTCCTTAAATTTTGCGACAGCACTATCTGATAAACATCTAGTATAGTAACTGTTGCTGAGTGGTGTGTAATGGAGTAAAAAGAAATCAAAAGTAATCAAATACTTTTATATGATGACATGCGGCTAAACATGTCATCAGAGGTCAGATTAGGGAGGGGTCCAGAGAAAACTACGGAGTCCGACATCGTTTTTGCATATTCACACACCAAGGCAATATTAATTTTAGTGACCTCCGATTGGCGTAACCGGGTGTCATTCCCGCCAACGTGAATTACTATCTTACTGAATCTACGTTTAGCTTTAGCCAGCAGTTTTAAATTTGATTCGATGTCGCCCGCTCTGGCCCCAGGGATACATTTGACTATGGCCGCTGGTGTTGCTAACTTCACGTTCCTCAGAATAGAGCTGCCAATAACCAGAGTTTTATCGTCAGCGGGTGTGTCGCTGAGTGAGGAAAAGCGGTTGGAAACGTGAACAGGCTGGTGGTGAGCCGTGGGCTTCGGCTTGGAGCTACGCTTCTGGCGCACACTTATCCAACGACCCGGCTGAACGGGAGTTACCGGAGGACCGCTAGCGGAGGCTATGCTATGCTATGTGGCTCCGTACTGGCTACAGGGGACTGGCTAACTACCGCAGCTACTGAATGGTTTTCCATGGTGCGGAGCCGTGCTTCTAATTCACTAAGCCTTGCCTCCAACGCAGCAAATAAGCTACACTTCATACAATTACCACTGTTGCTAAAGGAGGCAGAGGTATAGCTAAACATTTGGCACACCGAGCAAGAGAGAGCAGAGGGAGAAGCCATCGCTAGCTGTTAAGCTAACGTAGCTAACAAGGCTAGTAACGTGCAAACAACAGCTAAGAGATTAGCAGAGAAGTCGTAAAAAGGAGGACAGTGCTAGTGCTTCAACAGAGCTCGTGTGGGTTAAGACTTGAAGTAGATGTTTAATCAAATGAAGTGAGAAAGCAGAAAGCAGGCTAGTAGAATTCACTAGAGCAGCACTAGAACATCCGTGCAGGCATCATTTAATTGCTGGCTGTCCAGGTGGTGTCCAGCAAACAATGTGGGTTTTCTTAATAATTGGCAAACTTTCTGGGGAAAACCTGGTCTCATTAGGAGAGACGGCATTCATCCCACTTTGGATGGAGCTGCTCTCATTTCTAGGAACCTGGCAAATTTTATCAGTAATTCAAATCCCTGACAACCCAGAGTTGAGACCAGGACTCAGAGTCGCAGTCCTATACGCTTCTCTGAGCTTCTAGTGCAATTTCCCAGCCATAGTTTTCATAGTTTTATACAAACGGTGTCTGCCCCCCGACCACCTAAATTATCTAAATCTAAAATTAAACAAAGAGGAGTTGTGCATAACAACCTCATAAAAATTAAAACCTCTTCTGTGACAGAAAGACAAAACAGGAGAATCAAATGCGGACTGTTAAATATCAGGTCTCTATCGTCTAAAGCAGTGTTAGTAAACAAATTAATATCAGATAATCATATTGATTTACTCAGTCTCACTGAAACCTGGCTGTGTCAAGATGAATATGTCAGTCTAAATGAATCCACTCCTCCCGGTCATAATAATACCCACATTCCCCGAGGCAGCGGCCGAGGAGGGGGAGTTGCAGCCATTTTTAACTCTAGTCTGTTAATCAGCCCTAAACCTAAACTAGACTATAATTAATTTGAAAGCCTTGTTCTTAGTCTTTTACATCCGACCTGGAAAACGTCGCAGCCACTTTTATTTGTTATAGTGTACCATGCTCCTGGCCCGTATTCTGAATTTGTTTCTGAATTCTCAGAGTTTTTATCCAGTTTAGTTCTTAAATCAGATAAAGTTATTATTGTAGGCGATTTCAACATTCATGTCGATGTTGATAATGACTCCCTGGCTACCGCGTTTATCTCATTATTAGACTCCATTGGCTTCAGTCAGGGTGTACGTGAACCCACTCACTGTTTTAACCATACCCTCGATCTAGTTCTGACGTATGGAATTAAAATTGATAACCTAACAGTCTTTCCACAGAATCCCTCGCTATCGGATCATTATTTGATTACTTTTGATTTCTTTTTACTCGATCACACGCCACTCACCAACAGTTACTATACAGATGTTTATCAGATAGTGCTGTTGCAAAATTTAAGGAAATGATTACTCTGTTGTTAAATTCAATACCAAGTCCTTCAGTAACAGAGGTTTCCAGTGCCGACTTTAACCTCTCTCAAATTGATCATCTTGTCGATAGTGCTGTAGGCTCGATGCGAACAACACTTGACTCTGTAGCTCCTCTTAAAAAGAAGTTACCAATGCAAAGAAAGTTCGCTGCTTGGTATAACTCTCAAACCCGTAAGTTAAAACAAATATTGTGAAAACTTGAAAGGAATTGGCAATTAACCAAACTGGAAGAATCTAGTTTAATCTGGGCAGACAGTCTCAAAACATATAAGAGGGGCCTCGCAATGCCAGAGCAAAATATTACTGAGCATTAATAGAAGAAAACTAGAATAACCCCAGGTTTCTTTTCAGCACTGTAGCCAGGCTGATTGAGAGTCAAAGCTCTATTGAGCCTTGTATTCCTTTAGCCCTTAGCAGTAATGATTTTATGAGCTTTTTTAATGACAAAATTCTAACTATTAGAGGCAAAATTCATGACCTCCTGTCCTCAGATAGTACATATCTAACCTCAAACACAGCTGTAAGACCTAATATATATTTAGATTGCGTCTCCCCAATTTCTCTTCAAGAACTGACCGCAGTGATTTCTTCATCTAAATCAACTAGGCTCCTCAAGGAGGTCATACCTTTGGTTAACACTCATTTATGAGACGTGATCTATATATCCTTATTAACAGGCTATGTACCACAGTCTTTTAAGGTAGCTGCAATTAAACCTCTCCTAAAAAAGCCCACCCTGGATCCAGAGGTGTTAGCCAACTATAGACCAATATCTAATCTTCCCTTTATGTCAAAGATCCTTGAGAAAGTAGTCGCAGACCAGCTGTGTGATTTTCTCTGTGATAATAATTCATTTGAGGAATTACAGTCAGGATTTAGAGTGCATCATAACACTGAGACAGCACTAGCTAAAATTACAAATGACCTTCTGATTGCTTCACACAAAGGACTCATCTCTGTACTTGTTTTATTAGATCTTAGTGCGGCGTTTGACACAATTGACCATCAAATTCTGCTACAGAGACTGGAACACTTAATTGGCCTAAAAGGTTCTGCACTAAGCTGGTTTAAATCTTATTTATCTGATGGTTTTCAGTTTGTTCATGTTCATAATAAATCATCCTTATGTACTAAAGTTTGTTTTGGAGTTCCGCAAGGTTCTGACCAATCCTATTTACTCTATATATGCTTCCTTTAGGTAACATCATTAGAAATCACTCTATAAATTTCCATTGTTATGCGGATGATACACAGTTGTATTTATCTATGAAGCCAGAAGAAAGTAATCAATTAACTAAACTTCATGTCTTAAAGACATAAAAACCTGGATGAGCACCAACTTCCTGATGTTAATTTCAGACAAAACTGAAGTTATTGTTCTTGGCCCCAAACAACTCAGAGACTCTTTATCTGATGACATAGTTTCTCTCGATGGCATTGCTCTGGCCTCTACCACTACCGTAAGAAACCTCGGAGTAATATTTGATCAAGATCTGTCTTTTAATTCTCATTTAAAACAAACCTCACAGACTGCATTTTTTCATCTGTGTAATATTGCGAAAATTAGGCCTATCTTGACCCGAAAAGATGCAGAAAAATTGGTCCACGCTTTTGTTACCTCAAGGCTGGATTACTGTAACTCTCTATTATCAGGTTGCTCTAGTAAATCATTAAAAACTCTCCAGCTAATTCAGAATGCAGCAGCACGTGTACTAACAGGAACTAAAAAACGAGATCATGTTTCTCCTGTTTTAGCTTCTCTGCACTGGCTCCCTGTAAAATCCAGAATTGAATTTAAAATCCTACTGTTAACTTATAAAGCTCTAAATGGTCAAGCTCCGTCATATCTTAGAGAGCTCATCGTGCCATATTATCCCACCAGAACTCTGCGCTCTGAGAACGCAGGGTTACTCGTGGTCCCTAAAGTCTCCAAAAGTAGATCAGGAGCCAGAGCCTTCAGCTATCAGGCTCCTCTCCTGTGGAATCATCTTCCTGTTACGGTCCGGGAGGCAGACACCGTCTCCACATTTAAGACTAGACTTAAGACTTTCCTCTTTGATAAAGCTTATAGTTAGGGCTGGCTCAGGCTTGCCTTGTACCAGCCCCTAGTTAGGCTGACGTAGGCCTAGTCTGCCGGAGAACCACCTATAATACACCGGGCACCTTCTCTCTCTCTCTCTCTCTCTCTCTCTCTCTCTCTCTCTCTCTCTCTCTCTCTCTCTCTCTCTCTCCCTCTCTCTCTCATGCATGTCACTAAGTCGGTTTCTTCTCCGGAGCCTTTGTGCTCCACTGTCTCTCAGGTTAACTCATATTGCAGCGGTGCCTGGATGGTGTGACGTGTGTGGTTGTGCTGCTGCCGTGGTCCTGCCAGATGCCTCCTGCTGCTGCTGCATCATTAGTCATACTTCTACTGTTACTATTACACATATGATTATTGTCACACATGTATACTATCAGATATTAATATATTATGACTAATTATAATATTATTATTACTTTCATTAATGTTGTTTTAAGCTACTGTCATTACCATCTGTCCTGCATCTCTCTCTGTCTCTCTCTCTTTCTGTCTAATTGTGTCATACGGATTACTGTTAATTTATCATGTTGATCTGTTCTGTACGACATCTATTGCACGTCTGTCCGTCCTGGAAGAGGGATCCCTCCTCAGTTGCTCTTCCTGAGCTTTCTACCGTTTTTTTTCCCCGGTAAAGGGGTTTTTTTGGGAGTTTTTCCTGATCCGCTGTGAGGGTCCAAAGGACAGAGGGATGTCGTATGCTGTAAAGCCCTTTGAGGCAAATTGTGATTTGTGATATTGGGCTTTATAAATAAAATTGATTGAAATTGATTGAAATAATGATCCGATAGCGAGGGATTCTGTGGAAAGACTGTTAGGTTATCAATTTCAATTCCATACGTCAGAACTAGATCGAGGGTATGGTTAAAACAGTGAGTGGGTTCATGTACACCCTGACTGAAGCCAATGGAGTCTAATAATGAGATAAACGCAGTAGCCAGGGAGTCATTATCAACGTCGACATGAATGTTAAAATCGCCTACAATAATAACTTTATCTGATTTAAGAACTAGACTGGATAAAAACTCTGAGAATTCAGAAACAAATTCAGAATATGGGCCAGGAGCACGGTACACTATAACAAATAAAAGTGGCTGCGAGGTTTTCCAGGTCGGATGTAAAAGACTAAGACCGAGACTTTCAAATGAATTATAGTCTAGTTTAGGTTTCGGGCTGATTAACAGACTAGAGTTAAAAATGGCTGCCACTCCCCCTCCTCGGCCACTGCCTCGAGGAATGTGGGTATTATTATGACTGGGAGGAGTGGATTCATTTAGACTGACATATTCAGCCTCGCCTCCAACGCAGCAAATAAGCTACACTTTTTACAATTACCACTGTCGCTAAAGGAGGCAGAGGCATAGCTAAACATTTGGCACACTGAGCAAGAAAGAGCAGGGAGAAGCCATCGCTAGCTGTTAAGCTAATGTAGCTACCAAGGCTAGTAACGTGCAAACAACAGCTAAGAGATTAGCAGGGAAGCCGTAAAAAGGAGGACAGCTAGTGCTTCAACAGAGCTAGTGTGGGTTAAGACTTGAAGTAGATGTTTGATCAAATGAAGTGAGAAAGCAGAAAGCAGGCTAATAGAATTCACTAGAGCAGCACTAGAACATCCGTGCAGGCATCATTTAATTGCTGGCTGTCCAGGTGGTGTCCAGCAAACAATGTGGCACAATGACACAACTCGCTTACCGCAACACGTCAGCACATCCATATACACATATACATGCACAAAGTGGAGAGATGTCAGAGTGGGGGGGCTGCCCTTGGTTAGGCGCCCCGATAGGTTGGGGGGTTCGGTGCCTTGCTCAAGGGAACCTCGGCAGTGCCCAGGGTGTGAACTGGCACCCCCCCACCCCCACCCCCCTTTACTGATGTTTACATTTCAAACCTCCACCTGGTTCACTCGCTGACAGTGTCATTCTACAGGTGACAGATGGAGGGTTGTGATGGGCGAGGTGAGACCTGTCATCTGTCACGTCACTGAGCCAATCAGAATGTGAGAATGAGTGTGATGTCACATTTACAGAGTCTCAAGGCGTCAGACGCCCACATCTTCTCCCTGATTGTGTGTTTGAAGCGACTCTGCTCGGCCTGCCGCCGCTGTAAGTTTGTTGTTGTTGTTGATTCCAGAGATTCTCTGAAGGAGTGCCAACATCTGTTCAGAGCCTCGGAGAGAGGGAGAGGAAAACTGGCTGCTGTTTGATGTTTACACAACACGTCTGTCTCATCAGGTCAGACGCACTCAACTCGCCGTCTGCGTCTATTCTTTGCTGTCTGTCACAGAGACAGCCCCTGCTGAAACACCCACAAACATGAATGGAGTTTGGTTGGTGCTCCACTGTGTAAAATGGTTACACATCATCATTACAACAGTCTGAACCACGCTGGTTAAATTTGTGGAAATATGAATGGAGTTTGGTGGTCTGAGTTCTGTTGAACAGCTGCTGCAGTGAGACGAACATTTAAAGGAACAGTCAGTGAATCTTCACATCCCGAAAACTGAGGATGAAAATGTGGCGTTCCTCACTACACTGAGGATGAAAACGTGGCGTTCCTCACCACACTGAGGATGAAAACATGGTGTTCCTCACCACACTGAGGATGAAAACATGGCGTTCCTCACCACACTGAGAATGAAAACGTGGTGTTCCCCACCACACTGAGGATGAAAACGTGGTGTTCCCCACCACACTGAGGCTGAAAATATGGCATTCCCCACCACACTGAGGATGAAAACATGGTGTTCCTCACCACACTGAGGATGAAAAGGTTGTGTTCCTCACCACACTGAGGATGAAAACGTGGTGTTCCTCACCACACTGAGGATGAAAAGGTTGTGTTCCCCACCACACTGAGGATGAAAATATGGTGTTCCTCACCAAACTGAGGATGAAAACGTGGCATTCCTCACCACACTGAGGATGAAAATATGGTGATCCTCACCACACTGAGGAGGATCTGTGTGACTCTGCTCATTAAATAACTTCTAAACCCTCAGTATTTTTTAGACGGACGCTCTGCTCCAGTCTTTGTGATTCTCAGTGATTCATGGGAACATTTCTTGCTGGTCCATCCCAGCTGAGGACGGTGACTGTCAGTCACAAGTAACAACACACCTGGAGCTCCTCAGTGTTAAACCCCTGCGTGACAATGTTCAGGTCATTGACATCAGCTGATGGCACTGAGGAACATCACACTGCTACACCGTCTCCAAGTATCCAGTGAAGTCACTGAGACACAGTGAATGACATCACAGCTTTAACGGCTGCAGGACTGTAATATTGATGAGAGATTAATGAATCATATGCGAGGTCAGAGCGTCTCTGATGTGAGTTTAAAAACAGGCTGATTTCACTAACTCCGCCCTCTTACCATGACCTCACCCTGAGCGTCTGGTCTGAACGTGTTGATCCAGATCATCAATATTGATATTGATGGATGGGAGCAGGTGTTTCCTGAGACGTGGTCGTCATACAGGAGCAGCTTCCTGATGAGTATTAGGGAAGCTGCTGTTCAGCCTGAATCTTTTAATCCCTCTGAAGAAGAGCAGCACGGATTAGTTTCCCATCATGCCTCACTCGTCTCTTTTTGTTTGACCTCAGCAGGTCTGCCTGGTTTTATTTCACCTCTGAGATTTAAACACAAACACCTGACTGAGGCATCCAAATGAAAAATACTTCTGCTCTGATCTCTGCGGGTACCAATGAGCTGTCAGGACACTGTGATGGAAGTGTTCAGACGACGGCTGACAGCCGGAGAGCTGTGAAGGTGAACTCCCTCAGTGTGAGCTGCCGTCCACCAGGGGTTCACACTGAGCTGATCGCATCACAGGAAGAGCGACGACTGGACATGATGTCAGCACACTGTTTGAACTGTGACATCAGTTCGCCATCGTTCACACAGTCTGTCCATTACAAGGTGATCACCTGTCAGTAGTGTCACACAGTGAGTCACAGATCATCAGGTCACCTGGTTATGATTATGGTCTGTCATACATGTGTTGATTTCAGACAAACTTCACTCGTGTGTCATCATTCAACATGTGTATGACAAAATTAAAACAGCTGCCTCTGATGGTGCATGGAAGAATAAAAGTACAAGTAAAGTGTAAAAACAATCTACACTATAAACAATACTGTAAAACAAAGAATAAATAATAAATGAAAGCCAAAACATGACAACAATACTGACCAGAACTTATGTGGAGCTTCCATGAATAGTTACATGATGTGCAATGGGAATGATGGAATGAGGAAAGTTATTGCACAAGGTGACAAGGCACTTTGTTGAGTGGGATATGGCTGTCATTTATGTGTTGTTGTTGACCTATGAACCCATGTCTGCTGTGTTCAGTGACCTACTGGCCCATGGGTAAAAACTGTCTCTGAGTCTGTTTGTCCTGCGTTTTCAAGCCCTGTTTAGCCTTTTGCCCTCAGACAGCAGGCTAAACAGGGGCTGTCCAGGGTGGTGGGGGTCCTCTGATATTGTCTTTGCCCTGCTGAGGCACTGAGAGCTGGCAATGACCTCCAGAGGAGGCAGAGGGCAACCGTTGATCTTTTCTGCAGTTCTGGTCACCCTCTGCAGAGCGTTCCTGCTTGCCACAGAACAGCCAGCAAGGGGGCGTAATCCAGGAACAACATCCTGACATAACTCCTCGGGAGCTCCAGCTGGCTCAGGGCAGTGTGGTGGGCAGTGGACATGGTGTCCTTCATGGACCGGTTTGCTCTATAGGCAAACTGGTGTAGGTCAAAGGTCTGAGGGAGGCAGTTCTAGTGTGACTGGTATGACTGGCCCGACTGGTTTGACTGGTTTCACACAATGAGACAAACAGTGATGAACTGGAGTTCATTAACGATATAATCGAACACACAGCTGTGTTACTGCAGTGCACTGTGGGAGATGTAGTTGAAGTTGAAGAGTCATTGTGTGGTGCTGTGCTCTGCGACCTTTGACCTTTTATCAGTACAGCAGAAACCTGTCTCCAGGATCCTGTTAAGACTCCCTCGTTAAGACTCCCTCATTAAGACTCCCTGGTTAGAGACGTAACGAGCTGATAATGAGCTGCTGACACTGCAGTGTCTGCAGGCTGAGAAACAGACTGCTGATAACACATCAGACTGATCCCAGGCCAGCTGGAGACCTCTTATTACACACACACACATACACACACATACACACACATACACACACACACACACACACACACTCTGTGGATTGCCATGTAGTGATGATGCATTCATGTCCTGTGGGACAAACAAGAACTACCAGCTTCAAATTTGTGATGAATTCAGTTCACGTTCATTATTTCAGCACACACACACACACACACACACACACACACACACACACACACACACACACAGGGCCCTGAGCCGCCTTCAGGCTCTCAGACGTCAGTGAGGAACATTTCCAACAGATAACAGAAATAAGAAATATTCATATTCAGACTCTGAAACATCACACACACACACACACACACACACATACTCTGAAACATCAACAAACTGTCTCATTATTTCTGTCACCTCATTTCAAGGTCGAGAAAATCCCCAAAATCTGCAACATGAACAGTCAACACAAGAGAGAGAGAGAGAGAGAGTGTGTGTGTGTGTGTGTGTGTGTGTGTGTGTTTGTGTGTGTGTGTGTGTGTGTGTGTGTGTGTGTGTGTGTGTGTGTGACAGACTCCTGATCGCGTGTACACATCTCTGTACACCGATCAATAACTGATCAATACCTGATGAACAGGTGTGCTGTTGTGTAACTGTTGTTGTTGTTGTTGTGTGCTCAGGTGTAAACAGAAACAGTGACAGTGTTTATACGGTCTTTGATCAGAGGAGGATCATCCTGCTGTCACTCTGACACCTGCTGTGTGTAGTTGTTGTTGATGAGGATTATCCTGCTGACACACAGACAGACACACAGACAGACACACACACATACATACACACAGACAGACACACACAGACACACACACACACAGACAGACACACACACATACACAAAGACAGACACACACAGACACACACACACACACACACACACAGACACACAGACAGACAGACAGACAGACAGACACACAGACAAACAGGCAGACAGACAGACAGACAGACACACACACACACACATACACACACACAGACAGACACACACACACACATACACACACACACACACACACAGACACACAGACAGACACACACACAGACAGACAGACAGGCAGACAGACACACAGACAGACAGACACACACACACACACACACAGACACACAGACAGACAGACACACAGACAGACACACCGACAGAAAGACACACAGACAGACACACAGACACACAGACAGACACACAGACACACAGAGAGGCTCCACCCCCTTTATGACATGCAACTTAATAAAAACTTGATGTGTGGAGAACAGACAGACTGTGAACATGAGAACATGAAGGACTGAGGGGGTGGACTCTGGTGACATCAGAGGAACTGCAGCAGGGTGAACAGGTAGAACAGGCGAACAGGTAGAACAGGCGAACAGGTAGAATAGGCGAACAAGTAGAACAGGTAGAACAGGTAGAACAGGTGAACAGGTAGAACAGGTAGAACAGGTAGGACAGGTAGAACAGGTGAACAGGTAGGACAGGTGAACAGGTAGGACAGGTAGAACAGGCGAACAGGTAGAACAGGTGAACAGGTAGAACAGGTAGAACAGGTAGGACAGGTAGAACAGGTGAACAGGTAGGACAGGTGAACAGGTAGGACAGGTAGAACAGGCGAACAGGTAGAACAGGTGAACAGGTAGGACAGGTAGAACAGGTGAACGGATAGAACAGGTGAACAGGTAGAACAGGTGAATGGGTGAACAGATAGAACAGGTGGAACAGGCGAACAGGTGAACAGGTAGGACAGGTGAACAGGCGAATGGGTGGACAGGTAGAACAAGTAGAACAGGCGAACAGGTAGAACAGGTGAACAGGAGAACAGGTAGAACAGGTGAACAGGTAGAACAGGTGAACGGGTGGAACAGGCGAACAGGTAGAACAGGTGAACAGGTAGAACAGGCGAACAGGTAGAACAGGCGAACAGGTAGAACAGGTAGAACAGGTGAACAGGTAGGACAGGTAGAGCAGGTGAACAGATAGAACAGGCGAACAGGTAGAACAGGTAGAACAGGTGAACAGGTAGAACAGGCGTACAAGTAGAACAGGTGAACAGATAGGACAGATAGAACAGGCGAACAGGTAGAACAGGTGAACAGGTAGAACAGGTAGAACAGGTGAACAGGTAGAACAGGTGAAGGGGTAGAACAGATAGAACAGGTAGAACAGGTGAACGGGTAGAACAGGTGAACAGGTAGAACAGGTAAACAGGTAGAACAGGTGAACGGGTAGAACAGGTGAATAGGTAGAACAGGCGAACAAGTAGAATAGGCGAACAGGTAGAACAGGCGAACGGGTAGAACAGGTAGAACAGGTGAACAGGTAGAACAGGTGGAACAGGTAGGACAGGTAGAACAGGTAGAACAGGTGAACAGGTAGGACAGGCGAACAGGTAGAACAGGTGAACAGGTAGGACAGGTAGAACAGGCGAACAGGTAGAACAGGTGAACAGGTAGGACAGGTAGAACAGGTGAACAGATAGGACAGATAGGACAGGTAGAACAGTCGAACAGGTGAACAGGTAGAACAGGTGAACGGGTAGAACAGATAGAACAGGTAGAACAGGCGAACAGGTAGAACAGGTGAACGGGTGGAACAGGCGAACAGGTAGAACAGGTGAACAGGTAGAACAGGCGAACAGGTAGAACAGGCGAACAGGTAGAACAGGTAGAACAGGTGAACAGGTAGGACAGGTAGAGCAGGTGAACAGATAGAACAGGCGAACAGGTAGAACAGGTAGAACAGGTGAACAGGTAGAACAGGCGTACAGGTAGAACAGGTGAACAGATAGGACAGATAGAACAGGCGAACAGGTAGAACAGGTGAACAGGTAGAACAGGTAGAACAGGTGAACAGGTAGAACAGGTGAAGGGGTAGAACAGATAGAACAGGTAGAACAGGTGAACGGGTAGAACAGGTGAACAGGTAGAACAGGTAAACAGGTAGAACAGGTGAACGGGTAGAACAGGTGAATAGGTAGAACAGGCGAACAAGTAGAATAGGCGAACAGGTAGAACAGGCGAACGGGTAGAACAGGTGAACAGGTATAACAGGTAGAACAGGTGAACGGGTAGAACAGGTAGAACAGGTGAACAGGTAGAACAGGTGAATAGGTAGAACAGGTGAACAGGTAGAACAGGCAAACTGGCAAACAGGTGAACAGGTAGAACAGGCGAACAGGTAGAACAGGGGAACTGGCGAACAGGTAGAACAGGTGAACAGGTAGAACAGGCGAACAAGTAGAACAGGTCAACAGGTAGAACAGGCGATCAGGTAGAACAGGTGAACAGGTAGAATAGGCGAACAAGTAGAACAGGTAGAACAGGCGAACAGGTAGAACAGGTGAACAGGCAGAACAGGTGAACAGGTAGGACAGGTAGAACAGGTAGAACAGGTGAACAGGTAGGACAGGTAGAACAGGCGAACAGGTGAACAGGTGAACAGGTAGAACAGGTGAACAGGTAGGATAGGTGAACAGGTAGAACAGGTGAACAGGTAGGACAGGTAGAACAGGTGAACAGGTAGGATAGGTGAACAGGTAGAACAGGTGAACAGGTAGGACAGGTAGAACAGGCGAACAGGTAGGACAGATAGAACAGGTGAACAGACGAACAGACTGGACAGGTAGTACAGGTCCCGCCCACAACATCTGTGTCCCTCCTTTGTACAGAAACATGACGAGTTGATCCAGAACATTCTGCGGCGCTGAGACAGACTGGCGTGGAGGTGCCGAGGCGTCTGATCTGACATCAGCTGTAGATCACAGACTGTCTGTAAACAGACCTGTTGTGTAGTTGTTGTGTAGTTGTAGTCCATCAGTGGAGCCAGAATCCGTGAGAACATGTTCTGTGGTATGATCACATCATGTGTGTATGATGTCAGATTCAGCTTCCTGTGACGGAGCTGTAACTTAGGTTCTGTGTGTTGGTGTGTCTTAGTAGTGTGTGTGTGTGTGTGTGTGTGTGTGTGTGTGTGTGTGTGTGTGTGTGTGTGTGTGTGTGTGATTATTAATGAGTGTGTGTTGGTATGTAGGGGTTTTGTTCTGGTCTGTGTGTGTGTGTGTGTGTGTGTGTGTGTGTGTGTGTGTGTGTGTGTGTGTGTGTGTGATTATTAATGAGTGTGTGTTGGTATGTAGGGGTTTTGTTCTGGTGTGTGTGTGTGTGTGTGTGTGTGTGCCTGTGTGTGTGTGTGTGTGTGTGTGTGTGTTGTGGACAGATCTGAACTGCAGATGAAACACGAGTGATGATGTCATAACCCTGAGTCTCTGAGCTTCTTCATCTTGTTTCTTCTTCTGTTGAATATTTCTGTATCAACTCGAGCAGCTGTTCTCCCAGAATGCTTTGCTCTCCTCTCTGTGTCAGAACTGAAGCTCAGAAATAAACAGCAGAGTGAGAACTTCTCCAGACACAGCTGTTAACTGCTGACTGAAGGGACAGGTGAACATGTGGACAGGTGAACAGGTGATGCAGTGACTGAGAATTGATATGAGTCAGCATCATGTTTGTTACTTATAGAAAAACTCTGCATGTAAACATGTAAACAAAGGTCTGTGCTGTAGTTTAAGTTCAGTCTGAAACTACCTCATTTGAACTTAAGTATCTGTCTCTGTGAGTATTGGTCATCAGTACTGATAAAACCATGTCAGCAGATACACGTTAGATCCAACAACACGCCACCCACTGGCTGGACAGCTCTGGTGATGTCATCCTTCATCATGATTCCAGTGACAGAAAGTTATGCTTTGAGAGAAGCTGTAGGAGAGTAGAATCTGTCTGTGATGGTTCACAACGTTGTGGACAGGTGTGTGTGTGTGTGTGTGTGTGTGTGTGTGTGTGTGTGTGTGTGTTATCAGGTGTCACCTTCACCTGCTGACAGCGTGGCTGCAGTGTTTCCTCCTGCAGCGTCAGTGTTGATGTAGCTCCCCATTAACGCTGCTCGGTCCAACTTCCTGCTGGAGGTCGGAGTTTGGACACGTCACACACTGAGACTGTGACCTTCAGCTGCTGTTTGATCCACTTTATCCACCACACACAGTCAAACTCATCATGACCACCACCGCCACCGGTTTATCCAGTAGGATAAATAATAAGAAAACACAGTCCAGCCTGAGGTGTTTGTTGCAATCTGAATGAAACTTTATTGAAACAGAAAAAAACAGACGTGAACATTTAAACACCAACATTTATTTCATGGTTTATTCACTGAACTTTAATCTCACATCACAACCTTATAAATTCTTTACTGAAAACAAAATGATTTAACAACCAAAACGATCAACCCACTGACGACTGTATCCAAAACCACTGACCCACTGATGACTGTATCCAAAACCATCGACCCACTGATGACTGGATCCAAAACCACTGACCTACTGACAACTGTATCCAAAACCATCGACAACACTGACAACTGTATCCAAAACCGTCGACCCACTGACGACTGGATCCAAAACCATCGACCCACTGACTGTATCCAAAACCACTGACCCACTGATGACTGTATCCAAAACCATTGACCCACTGATGACTGGATCCAAAACCATCGACCCACTGACAACTGTATCCAAAACAGTCGACCCACTGACAACTGGATCCAAAACCATCGACCCACTGACGACCCGATCCAAAACCATTGACCCACTGACAACTGTATCCAAAACCACTGACCCACTGACAACTGTATCCAAAACCGTCGACCCACTGACGACCCGATCCAAAACCACTGACCCACTGACGACTGTATCCAAAACCATCGACCCACTGATGACTGTATCCAAAACCACTGACCCACTGACAACTGTATCCAAAACCACTGACCCACTGACGACTGTATCCAAAACCATCGACCCACTGACGACTGTATCCAAAACCACTGACCCACTGACAACTGTATCCAAAACCATCGACCCACTGACGACTGTATCCAAAACCACTGACCCACTGACGACTGTATCCAAAACCATCGACCCACTGACGACTGTATCCAAAACCATTGACCCACTGACGACTGGATCCAAAACCACTGACCCACGAACAACTGTATCCAAAACCATCGACCCACTGACGACTGGATCCAAAACCATCGACCCACTGATGACTGTATCCAAAACCATCGACCCACTGACGACTGTATCCAAAACCATCGACCCACTGATGACTGTATCCAAAACCACTGACCCACTGACAACTGTAACCAAAACCATCGACCCACTGACGACTGTATCCAAAACCACTGACCCACTGACAACTGTATCCAAAACCATTAACCCACTGATGACTGTATCCAAAACCACTGACCCACTAACAACTGTATCCAAAACCATCGACCCACTGATGACTGTATCCAAAACCACTGACCCACTAACAACTGTATCCAAAACCGTCGACCCACTGACGACTGTATCCAAAACCATCGACCCACTGATGACTGTATCCAAAACCATTGACCCACTGACAACTGTATCCAAAACCACTGACCCACTGACGACTGTATCCAAAACCATCGACCCACTGACGACTGTATCCAAAACCACTGACCCACTGACAACTGTATCCAAAACCATCGACCCACTGACGACTGTATCCAAAACCACTGACCCACTGACGACTGTATCCAAAACCA
Source organism: Epinephelus awoara (assembly GCA_035609425.1). Classification (NCBI taxonomy): domain Eukaryota; kingdom Metazoa; phylum Chordata; class Actinopteri; order Perciformes; family Serranidae; genus Epinephelus; species Epinephelus awoara. The sequence continues at coordinate 42,487,184 of CM069303.1, read as the reverse complement.
TCGACCCACTGACGACTGTATCCAAAACCATTGACCCACTGACGACTGGATCCAAAACCACTGACCCACGAACAACTGTATCCAAAACCATCGACCCACTGACGACTGGATCCAAAACCATCGACCCACTGATGACTGTATCCAAAACCATCGACCCACTGACGACTGTATCCAAAACCATCGACCCACTGATGACTGTATCCAAAACCACTGACCCACTGACGACTGTATCCAAAACCATCGACCCACTGACGACTGTATCCAAAACCATTGACCCACTGACGACTGGATCCAAAACCACTGACCCACGAACAACTGTATCCAAAACCATCGACCCACTGACGACTGGATCCAAAACCATCGACCCACTGATGACTGTATCCAAAACCATCGACCCACTGACGACTGTATCCAAAACCATCGACCCACTGATGACTGTATCCAAAACCACTGACCCACTGACAACTGTAACCAAAACCATCGACCCACTGACGACTGTATCCAAAACCACTGACCCACTGACAACTGTATCCAAAACCATTGACCCACTGATGACTGTATCCAAAACCACTGACCCACTAACAACTGTATCCAAAACCATCGACCCACTGATGACTGTATCCAAAACCACTGACCCACTAACAACTGTATCCAAAACCGTCGACCCACTGACGACTGTATCCAAAACCATCGACCCACTGATGACTGTATCCAAAACCATTGACCCACTGACAACGGTATCCAAAACCACTGACCCACTGACAACTGTATCCAAAACCGTCGACCCACTGACGACTGGATCCAAAACCATTGACCCACTGACGAATGGACCCAAAACCATCGACCCACTGACGACTGTATCCAAAACCATCGACCCACTGACGACTGTATCCACAACCATTGACCCACTGACGACTGGATCCAAAACCATCGACCCACTGACGACCTGATCCAAAACCACTGACCCACTGACAACTGTATCCAAAACCATTGACCCACTGACGACTGGATCCAAAACCACTGACCCACGAACAACTGTATCCAAAACCATCGACCCACTGACGACTGGATCCAAAACCATCGACCCACTGATGACTGTATCCAAAACCATCGACCCACTGACGACTGTATCCAAAACCATCGACCCACTGATGACTGTATCCAAAACCACTGACCCACTGACAACTGTAACCAAAACCATCGACCCACTGACGACTGTATCCAAAACCACTGACCCACTGACAACTGTATCCAAAACCATTAACCCACTGATGACTGTATCCAAAACCACTGACCCACTAACAACTGTATCCAAAACCATCGACCCACTGATGACTGTATCCAAAACCACTGACCCACTAACAACTGTATCCAAAACCGTCGACCCACTGACGACTGTATCCAAAACCATCGACCCACTGATGACTGTATCCAAAACCATTGACCCACTGACAACTGTATCCAAAACCACTGACCCACTGACGACTGTATCCAAAACCATCGACCCACTGACGACTGTATCCAAAACCACTGACCCACTGACAACTGTATCCAAAACCATCGACCCACTGACGACTGTATCCAAAACCACTGACCCACTGACGACTGTATCCAAAACCATCAACCCACTGACGACTGTATCCAAAACCATTGACCCACTGACGACTGGATCCAAAACCACTGACCCACGAACAACTGTATCCAAAACCATCGACCCACTGACGACTGGATCCAAAACCATCGACCCACTGATGACTGTATCCAAAACCATCGACCCACTGACGACTGTATCCAAAACCATCGACCCACTGATGACTGTATCCAAAACCACTGACCCACTGACAACTGTAACCAAAACCATCGACCCACTGACGACTGTATCCAAAACCACTGACCCACTGACAACTGTATCCAAAACCATTGACCCACTGATGACTGTATCCAAAACCACTGACCCACTAACAACTGTATCCAAAACCGTCGACCCACTGACGACTGTATCCAAAACCATCGACCCACTGATGACTGTATCCAAAACCATTGACCCACTGACAACTGTATCCAAAACCACTGACCCACTGACGACTGTATCCAAAACCATCGACCCACTGACGACTGTATCCAAAACCACTGACCCACTGACAACTGTATCCAAAACCATCGACCCACTGACGACTGTATCCAAAACCACTGACCCACTGACGACTGTATCCAAAACCATCGACCCACTGACGACTGTATCCAAAACCATTGACCCACTGACGACTGGATCCAAAACCACTGACCCACGAACAACTGTATCCAAAACCATCGACCCACTGACGACTGGATCCAAAACCATCGACCCACTGATGACTGTATCCAAAACCATCGACCCACTGACGACTGTATCCAAAACCATCGACCCACTGATGACTGTATCCAAAACCACTGACCCACTGACAACTGTAACCAAAACCATCGACCCACTGACGACTGTATCCAAAACCACTGACCCACTGACAACTGTATCCAAAACCATTGACCCACTGATGACTGTATCCAAAACCACTGACCCACTAACAACTGTATCCAAAACCATCGACCCACTGATGACTGTATCCAAAACCACTGACCCACTAACAACTGTATCCAAAACCGTCGACCCACTGACGACTGTATCCAAAACCATCGACCCACTGATGACTGTATCCAAAACCATTGACCCACTGACAACGGTATCCAAAACCACTGACCCACTGACAACTGTATCCAAAACCGTCGACCCACTGACGACTGGATCCAAAACCATTGACCCACTGACGAATGGACCCAAAACCATCGACCCACTGACGACTGTATCCAAAACCATCGACCCACTGATGACTGTATCCAAAACCACTGACCCACTGACAACTGTAACCAAAACCATCGACCCACTGACGACTGTATCCAAAACCACTGACCCACTGACAACTGTATCCAAAACCATTGACCCACTGATGACTGTATCCAAAACCACTGACCCACTAACAACTGTATCCAAAACCATCGACCCACTGATGACTGTATCCAAAACCACTGACCCACTAACAACTGTATCCAAAACCGTCGACCCACTGACGACTGTATCCAAAACCATCGACCCACTGATGACTGTATCCAAAACCATTGACCCACTGACAACGGTATCCAAAACCACTGACCCACTGACAACTGTATCCAAAACCGTCGACCCACTGACGACTGGATCCAAAACCATTGACCCACTGACGAATGGACCCAAAACCATCGACCCACTGACGACTGTATCCAAAACCATCGACCCACTGACGACTGTATCCACAACCATTGACCCACTGACGACTGGATCCAAAACCATCGACCCACTGACGACCTGATCCAAAACCACTGACCCACTGACAACTGTATCCAAAACCACTGACCCACTAACAACTGTATCCAAAACCACTGACCCACTGACAACTGTATCCAAAACCATCGACACACTGACGACTGTATCCAAAACCATTGACCCACTGACGACTGTATCCAAAACCATTGACCCACTGACGACTGTATCCAAAACCACTGACCCATTGACAACTGTATCCAAAACCGTTGACCCACTGACGACTGGATCCAAAACCATCGACCCACTGACAATCGTATCCAAAACCATCGACCCACTGACAACTGTATCCAAAACCACTGAGTCACTGACAACTGTATCCAAAACCATCGACCCACTGACAACTGTATCCAAAACCACTGACCCACTGACAACTGTATCCAAAACCATCGACCCACTGATGACTGTATCCAAAACCATTGACCCACTGACAACTGTATCCAAAACCACTGACCCACTGACAACTGTATCCAAAACCATCGACCCACTGACGAATGGACCCAAAACCATCGACCCACTGACAACTGTATCCAACACCATCGTCACACTGACGACTGTATCCAAAACCATTGACCCACTGACGACTGGATCCAAAACCATCGACCCACTGACGACCTGATCCAAAACCACTGACCCACTGACAACTGTATCCAAAACCACTGACCCACTAACAACTGTATCCAAAACCACTGACCCATTGACAACTGTATCCAAAACCGTCGACCCACTGACGACTGGATCCAAAACCATTGACCCACTGACGACTGTATCCAAAACCATCGACCCACTGATGACTGTATCCAAAACCATCGACCCACTGACGACTGTATCCAAAACCATTGACCCACTGACGACTGGATCCAAAACCATCGACCCACTGACGACCTGATCCAAAACCACTGAGTCACTGACAACTGTATCCAAAACCGTCGACCCACTGACAACTGTATCCAAAACCATCGACCCACTGACGACTGTATCATTGCAAGTATCATTGCAAGTATTGCTGGAGCTCTTTTGAGCTCCAGCAATACTTGTGGTATGGAAAAAAACTTTATTGACCGACGCGTTTCGGCTTGTGGCCTTCATCAGGGTCATCAAGAAACATATTGCACATATCATTTAAATAGGTTCATTTGAAATTGAAAGAGTAGAAAAAATAAAAAATGCATGCATGTGACCAATCCTATGCATCCACATATATATATATCTCAGCCAATGAATCACTAATAAAGGTGAGTGTGTTGGAAGCACATGAGACCTTTGGACCAACCAGAGCTGCCAGAGAAGTAGGGGGAGTGTCTAGCAGAGGTGTAGAAAACACCATGTTTGGTCATGAACTAGAGAGCAGTAACATGAAGAGATTTAAAGTGCTATACACAGAAAAAATGAAAAAAGACTTCTAAGACTGACAATGACTCAGTGAATACCTTACTCAATTTTATTTGATTCATGGTCAAACATGTCTCTGTTTACATTCAAAGGTATTTGTGTGGGTAAACTGATGAAAATTAGTCTGTTGTTAACCACAGTGGATTGTTCAGTCATTGCAGAGCCAAATTAATTCAAATTTACCCACTGAACGGGCCACCTCAGCCATCATCACAACAATTGCCCCCCTGAGAAATTTGGCAGGAGCCGCTACTGATCAAAACTAAAACCTATAACTAAAATAACAAAAGATAAAGATTAAATGAGATGAGAACGTAAAGCATTTTTTTTAAAAACTAGGGGTGTCAAATTATCGCGTTAATTGCGAATAATTAATTACAGCCATATTTAACGCGCTATGTTTTTTGATCGCATTAATCTCATTTTTAACCTCTAACTTTACTGTTTCTGTATGCCACAGAGTTGCCGTTTATAAAAATCTGTCTGTAGGCGTACGATTGGGCTTCTTTGTGCTTGAGTTGTGGGAGAGCTGCAGCGCTACAGAGCAGAGCCCATCAAAACTGTTCTATAAACTGATATAGCCGTAACGAATGTACCAGGCGTCTTTTATTTTGTTAGCTTTTATTTTTATTAAGTTTAAAGGACAAGTGCACTTACATTGATCACCTCCATGAAATAAAATGAGAAATTGGAAAAGAGGAAAATAATTTAGAAAACTGTTAAAATAAAATTAGGGAACTGATTGTCTTAAAGACATAAAAACCTGGATGAGCACCAATTTCCTGATGTTAAATTCAAACAAAACTGAAGTTATTGTTCTTGGCCCCAAACAACTCAGAGACTCTTTATCTGATGACATAGTTTCTCTCGATGGCATTGCTCTGGCCTCTACCACTACCGTAAGAAACCTCGGAGTAACATTTGATCAAGATCTGTCTTTCAATTCTCATTTAAAACAAACCTCACGGACTGCATTTTTTCATCTGCGTAATATTGCAAAAATTAGGCCTATCTTGACCCAAAAAGATGCAGAAAAATTGGTCCACGCTTTTGTTACCTCGAGGCTGGATTACTGTAACTCTCTACTATCAGGTAGCTCTAGTAAATCATTAAAAACTCTTCAGCTAATTCAGAATGCAGCAGCATGTGTACTAACAGGAACTAAGAAACGAGATCATATTTCTCCTGTTTTAGCTTCTCTGCACTGGCTCCCTGTAAAATCCAGAATTGAATTTAAAATCCTACTGTTAACTTATAAAGCTCTAAATGGTCAGGCTCCATCATATCTTAGAGAGCTCATAGTGCCTTATTATCCCACCAGAACTCTGCGCTCTGAGAACGCAGGGTTACTCGTGGTCCCTAAAGTCTCCAAAAGTAGATCAGGAGCCAGAGCCTTCAGCTATCAGGCTCCTCTCCTGTGGAATCATCTTCCTGTTACGGTCCGGGAGGCAGACACCGTCTCCACATTTAAGGCTAGACTTAAGACTTTCCTCTTTGATAAAGCTTATAGTTAGGGCTGGCTCGGGCTTGCCTTGTACCAGCCCCTAGTTAGGCTGACTTAGGCCTAGTCAACCGGAGGACCACCTTTAATGCACCGGGCACCTTCTCTCTCTCTCTCTCTCTCTCTCTCTCTCTCTCTCTCTCTCTCTCGCTCTCGCTCTCTCTCTCTCCCTCTCTCTCTCGTATCCTATTACTGTATCGATTTTACTCGGCCATTCTGGATGTCACTAACTCGGTTTCTTCTCCGGAGCCTTTGTGCTCCACTGTCTCTCAGGTTAACTCGTATTGCAGCGGTGCCTGGATAGTGTGACGTGTGTGGTTGTGCTGCTGCCGTGGTCCTGCCAGATGCCTCCTGCTGCTGCTGCTGCTGCCATCATTAGTCATTAGTCATACTTCTACTGCTATTATAGACATATGATATTATCATACATGTAGACTGCCTGATACTAATATATACTTTCAACATATTGTACCACAGTAGCCAGAACTATAACGACAGTATTATTACTTTCATGAATGTTGTTGTAAGCTACTGTCATTACCGAGGATGTCATACCGATTACTGTATTGTGTCATACAGATTACTGTTAATTTGTTATGCTGATCTGTTCTGTACGACATCTACTGCACGTCTGTCCGTCCTGAAAGAGGGATCCCTCCTCAGTTGCTCTTCCTGAGGTTTCTACCATTTTTTTCCCCCGGTAAAGGGGTTTTTTTGGGGAGTTTTTCCTTATCCGCTGTGAGGGTCTAAAGGACAGAGGGATGTCGTATGCTGTAAAGCCCTGTGAGGCAAATTGTATTTGTGATATTGGGCTTTATAAATAAAATTGAATTGAATTGAATCACAGATGTATTGTTTCTGTGTGTTTTTATATTTATTGTTGTGTTAATCTGCCGCTATGTTTTTAATGAAGCTGACATGTCATGACAGTCAAGCAGCCCCCTGGTGGTCAAGACTGAAGGTTGCCACACTCTTTACTGGGACTAATCTCAAAAACAATAGAATGTAATGGCTAGGTGTACTGCATCTGTGTTCAAGTGTGTTATTGTTGAAAACAATAATTATGATTTTCTAAAACCACTTTTTGTAATATATATCAATCTTTTGATCATCTGCCACAATAATGTAATGAATTTAAATGAAAATACCTGAAGTTGAGGGCTTTTCTCTGCAATCTTGAGATGAGATTAAAAAGAAGATTAATTGGATCAATTAATTACAGATCATAATTAATTAATCTCTCCATTTTTTTAATCTCTTGACAGCACTAAAAAAAACAAATAGATAAATAAAGAGATCAGTTAAAAGCCTGATTAAAAAGATGAGTCTTGAACCTCTTTTTAAAAACATCAGCAGTCTCTGCAGCTCTGAGGCTCTCCGGTAGGCTGTTCCACAATCGGGGGCCATAATAACTAAATGCCGCCTCCCCGTGTGTTTTAGTCCTAACTTGTGGTATGGTTAAAAGGCCGATACCACAGGACCTCAGGGTCTGCGAGGGTTGATATGGCAAAAGCAGGTCAGATAAATAAGAAGGCCCAAGACCATTAAGACATCTAAAAACTAATAAAAGAACCTTAAAATCAATCCTGAGGAGCACGGGGAGCCAATGCATCAATTTTAACACTGATGTAATGTGCTCCCGCCCTCTGGTCCTCGTCAGCACTCGTGCTGCTGAATTCTGTAGTAGTTGTAGATTTGAGATACTCTTTTTGGGAAGACCAGAGAGCAGGGCATTACAATAATCTAACCTACAGGAGATAAAAGCATGCATCAGCACCTCCGTGCTGGTCTGAGAGAGAAACGGGCGGACTCTGGCTATATTCTTAAGGTGGTAGAAACCTACCTTTGTTATGTTTTTAATATGTGGAATAAAACAGAGCTCAGAGTCAAAAATTACACCCAGATTTTTTACAAATTGTGTCGGTTTAAAATCCTGTAGTTTTGGTAAAAGTTTCTCTCTCTGGCCTTCAGGACCAATGACTAAAACCTCTGTTTTGTCCTGGTTGAGCTGCAGGAAATTCGTTGCCATCCATGACTTTATGTCTAAAATGCAGTTAAAAAGGGCATCAATTGGCCCTGTGTCATCAGGAGACACGGCAATGTACAGCTGTATATCATCAGCATAGCTATGAAAGCTGATGCCGTGCCTCCTGATGACGTACCCTAGGGGAAGTATGTAGAGATTAAAAAGAGTTGGACCTAAAATTGACCCCTGGGGGACCCCACACTTTATCTCATGGGTTCCTGAGGAACAAGTATCCATACTTACAAAGAAGTGTCGATCAGTAAGGTAGGAGACGAACCAGTTAAAAACAGTACCAGAGAGGCCGACCAGGTGCCTCAGTCTATTTAATAAAATGTGGTAATCTACTGTATCGAAGGCAGCGGTTAGATCCAATAAAACCAAGACTGTGAGTTTATGGTTATCTAAATTGCACCTGATGTCGTTTAAAATCTTTAAAAGGGCTGTCTCGGTACAGTGGTTCATTCTAAAACCAGACGGATACTTCTCTAAAGTGTTATTTGTATTTAAAAAATCATTTACTTGGGTAAAAAACAGTTTTTCTAAAATTTTGCTTAAAAATGGTAAGTTGGATACAGGCCGATACTTATTAAAAATGTTGGGGTCTAAATTGGTCTTCTTCAGAAGGGGCTTCACCACCGCCATTTTCAAGGACAGTAGCTGTTCCTCAAAGAATCCATAAAATGTTTTAAAAATCGGTGTGGGAATTGGATCTAAAAGGCAGGTTGTGCGCTTTACTTGGGAGGAAACTCGACCAAGTGTCCTCGCATCAACCAGGGCAAAATTCTCCAGTGTTTCCTCAGGTAAAAGCAACGATCCAGATGTGTCGACAATTAAAATCTGTTGAGATAAAAGACTGATAAAAGACTGACTGATCAATAATGTCATTGATTTTACTTCTGAAGTGGTCTCCAAAGTCCTCAGAAAGGGCATTGGTTGTTGTCTTGGGCAATCTGTTAAAATTACTGTTTGTTAAAATATCAATTGTAGAGAAGAGGAATTTGGGATTGTTTTTATTGTCAGATTAGTTTTTTGAAGTGGGCAATTCTTGCCTGTTTGACTGCGTTATTGTAGGTTTTGAGATGTTGACATAATATTTCGTAGTGGAAATATCCATCTCCTCTCAGCACTCCTGCAGTATCTTTTCAGTTGTTTGATTTCCTGATTTCTCCACGGGGGTGTAGGTTTTGTTCTAATTGTTTTGGTTAAAAGTGGGGCCACTGAGTCCAGCGTTGACTTGGGTTTGCTGTTAAAATTGTCAATAATAAAATCACAGGGTGCAGGTAAAATCTCTGCAGGAGTGCTCTGTAAAATCTGGATAAAATTTGCAGCAACTTCGGAAGTTAGGTAGCGTTTCCTCACTGTTCTCACCGGGGCCTCCTGCTGGTTAAAACTGGTGATGTTTAAAAACACACAAAAGTGGTCGGACACAGCCAGATCCACAACAGAGGACACACCAGCGGACAGGCTCCACTGTGGGTTGGCTGCGTGATATGTTGTTTAAAATCCAAACAGTTTAAGGGGTTTAAAAATTCTCTGGATACTGGGTCCGAGGTGTTGTCAATGTGTAGATTAAAATCACCAGTTATTGAAATCGTGTTGTAGGTGGAGTGAATGATTGATAATAGTTCAGAGAATTCCCTGATAAAAGAAGTGGAGTACTGGGGGTGGTGGTCCATAAACCGTTATGCAAAGGATAGGAGGGCTGCTAAACACAAAGGCATGATGCTCAAATGATGTTTAGCTGTTTAAAGAAACTTCATTTGAGGACATTGTGGTTTTTGTTATTGATGCAGTTCCCATTTTGCAATACATTTTGGACATTAAAAGGGGTTGATAAGACATTGCCCCATTTCACTTGCATTGTTTGATTTGCATACCAGAAAATTAATATTCGAATAATGTATTTAGGGACACCTCTACAGAGCAATTTCGTGATTAATTCTATCAAACGCTTTTGATGCGAGGAATTTATGCTCACATAATTTGCAATAATTTCTTTCAATGCATAAATACACATATCTGTGGCAGGTCTCTTTTAAAGCCAAATTTATTGTCAGTCGTTAATACAAATACTTCCAACCTGTTAAGCAAAAACCTCTGGAATACTTTAGAGAGAATGCTTGCAAGAGCAATAGGTCGATAGTTATCCATGCTGTTCAACTTAGCAGCCTTGTCCTTTATTACTGGTACTGATATAACATGTGTTAAGGAGTCAGGTAAGACACCATGCATAAGAAAACAAGTTAGTCACATAGACAGCAGTGCATATAACCACTACTGGCATATTTGAGATGCTCAGCTGTGATATTATCTAATCCCCAAGCCTTGTTACTTAACAGTTTTGTGATGGCCTCGCATATTTCAGATGCACTTATCAGTGTAATTTCAGTTGGTTCAATATGACCCGTATTAAATCTATCTCTCTTGACACAATTGAATAAATTAAAATAATGCTCACGCCACAACTCAGCTATTTTGTCTGGACCACATACACCCTCTATGTTGGATGATAGAGGAAATTTGAAGTTATTCATTGCTTTAATCTCTCTCCAGAATTCATTATTATTGCAGCTTTGCAGCTTCTTAGCCAGACAGTCAGCCCGCATTGTATTTTCATTATGCTTAACATAACGTAAAGCGTATTCAAACCTAGCATTGGCAAGCTTTTTGTTTTCAGTTGTTACCCAGTTTAAGAAAGCCTGTCTGGCTTCAGCATGTTGTTCAGCCACAAATTCTTTCCACCCAGGTATAGTATTATGTTCTCTATATCTCTGTTTCTGGAGCGTGATACTAGATTTCTTCAGGGCCTTTACAATGCTCTCATATAACTCAGCTACTGTCATTACCGAGGATGTCATACAGATTACTGTATTGTGTCATACAGATTACTGTTAATTTGTTATGCTGATCCGTTCTGTACGACATCTACTGCACGTCTGTCCGTCCTGGAAGAGGGATCCCTCCTCAGTTGCTCTTCCCGAGGTTTCTACCATTTGTTTTCCCTGGTAAAGGGTTTTTTTGGGGAGTTTTTCCTGATCAGCTGTGAGGGTCCAAAGGACGGAGGGATGTCGTATGCTGTAAAGCCCTGTGAGGCAAATTGTATTTGTGATATTGGGCTTTATAAATAAAATTGATTGATTGATTGACGTTATCCTGCAGACTGATACTGAGGACGTGTGGACTTTGTCCTGCAGACTGATACTGAGGACGTGTGGACGTTGTCCTGCAGACTGATACTGAGGACGTGTAGACATTGTCCTGCAGACTGAACACAGATAAAATGATTTGAGCTTCATGATGAACGTGATTTAAAGAACCTTTTTATTCTTGTATAAGTGACATCATGAGGAACCAGGGCATGTCCGTCCACACAGTGTCCTCATGTCCCCACCGACTGTCTCTGTCTCTGTAAAGACTGTTTAAAAACACAGTGACATCACAACGTTTCTACTAACCAGCTGAGTGAGACATCAAAGGGTTAAAGACTCAGAGGAGGAAGACTCAGAGGAGGAAGAGGGTTCAGCTGAGAACAGAACAGATTTCATTATCAAGCTCTTCAGATGCTGCTGGACTTTAATACAACTGTGTGTGTGTGTGTGTGTGTGTGTGTGTGTGTGTGTGTGTGTGTGTGTGTGTGTGTGTGTGAGAGAGAGAGAGAGAGAGAGAGAGAGAGAGAGATTGGATGGGGGTTACTGTCTGATATGGCTGTCCAATCACAGAGCAGAACAGAGTAATGAACCAATTTCCACACAGAAGAATCTGTCTGTCTGTGTGTCTGTCTGTGTTTCTGTGTGTGTGTGTGTCTGTCTGTCTGTCTGTCTGTTTGTCTGTCAGTCTGTGTGTCTGTGTGTGTGTGTCTGTCTGTCTGCCTGTGTGTCTGCCTGTGTGTCTGTGTGTCTGTCTGTCTGTCTGTCTGTCTGTCTGTCTGTTTGTCTGTCTGTGTGTCTGTCTGTTTGTCTGTCTGTGTGTCTGTCTGTTTGTCTGTCTGTCTGTGTGTCTTTCTGTGTCAGTGTCTGTGTGTGTATTTGTCTGTCTGTGTGTCTGTCTGTCTGTCTGTCTGTGTGTGTGTGTCTGTCTGTCTGTCTGTCTGTCTGTCTGAGCTGAGCTGAGTCTCACCATCACCTCTGGGTCGACAGACAGACAGATAGATAGATAGACAGATAGACAGATAGATAGATAGATAGATAGATAGATAGATAGATAGATAGATAGATAGATAGATAGATAGATTGATAAATAGATCACTATCACTAATAGACTCAGGGAGCAGCCCAGAGTCAAAAGAACTCGAACAATTCTGTCTTGCACAGACCTCCACTTCTCCTTCGCTACCAACCAACTCACATTTAATTCCTTTCCAATCTCCTCCCAGCTGTTCTGTAGCATGTGTTTATCCCGGTGTCCAGGAGAAGTAACATAGAGATGTTTGTAGTTTCTTACGAACTCGCACAACTTTAACTCAAAAAGTTCCGCCATTGTTATTTCTTCTTGGTGTCTCACTAGAGCTACGTATTGGGTAGTGACAGCAACACTGCCCCCATGGTTTCCGGTGGTACTGTTCCGTTTTGCCCATATCCGTAAGCTTTATGGAAACGTGCAGAAATACGAACGAAATGAACGTGGAGCATGGACAGAAGGCTCCGTCTGTATCCGGATCTGTATTTAACGTTGAGCATAAATGGGCCTTAAGTCGTAATGTGGAGACAACATGGACATTACAAAGAAGATGTGTTGTATTTTATCACTCAAAATGTTTAACAAACACATCGTCAACCGTTTCCACTGAAATATTGCTTTACGGTCAGAAACTCATTTTTCTGATTATTCTGACATCGCATGAGGCAGCGCCACTGCGCAGAGGTCACATTCAAGATCAACGTGGCTAATGTTTCCAGCTGATCCAAGAGGCTTTTTAACCATATAGGTTAAAAAGGAACGACGCATAGTGCGTCCAAATTCACACCTGTTCTTCTCTATGGATTTTCTCCGCAACCGTGGGTCATAGCGAGAAGCCGCTCATGTGAAACAGCGGAACCGCAGCTTTCCAACAAGACCAAGCACTTGTCAGTAGTCGAATGTTTTCACAAGTAAAACAAATTGTAATGTTACACTGAAACCTCAAAGAGCAGCCTGGCATGTTTTCCCCATCTATGGGTTTTAATCTGAAATGGTAGCAAATTCAGCTACAAGAGCAGCCTGGGGTTGATTTACACTTAATATTCAAAGTGATGCAGTACTAAGTGGGATACTAAATGTCATCCAGGCCAACTAAAAGTAACAAAATAAACCAATCATTTACTGTAAACACAATCTGCTTTATTATTTTGTTTTAAATAAACTGCAACACAGAGGGGACAGTGGGCACAGTGGATGGAGCAAAGGATGGAGATGGACCTAAGATGAAAAACTACAACAAAAGCTAGTCATGTTAGATGTCATACTACACTTGAAAATTATGCTGCTTATTTTCTAAGTAAAATAGTACAGCTATAGCTTGTAGTAAGAAAACAATCTGCCAGTGGAACAACTGAACAACTGAAAATTGCTTCAGAAGTTTTGAAATAATATGCATTTGTCTAAAAACATGTCCCTTTTCATATGATTATGTTTTATATTGAAAATTATTCATCTCAGAATGTTCTGCAGTACACTGAGCAATTACAAAGGCTGTTGTGTTGTTAACTTACCAGGTAGAGCTGAGGTTGCAGCAGACACAGAGGGGACAGTGGGCACAGAAGATGGAGATGGACCTAAGATGAAAAACATGTAAATGGATCTGCATTTGTATAGTGCCTTTCCAGGCATCTATTGACCACTCAAAGCGCTTTTTACACTACGAGTCACGTTCACCCATTCACACACATGTTCATACACTGGTGGCTGAGGCTACCATACAAGGTGCCTGCTACTCAGTTTTAACACACTCACACACCGATGGAACCGATGGCCATCGGGAGCAATTTGGGGTTCAGTATCTTGCTTAAGGATACTTCTACATGCAGGCTGGAGGAGCCGGGGATCGAACTGATGATCTTTTGATTGGTGGACGACCCACTCTACCTCTGAGCCACAGCCGCCCCATGTCCCTTGTCATATGATTATATCCTATATTATCAATCAATCAATCAATTTTATTTATAAAGCCCAATATCATAAATACAATTTGCCTCACAGGGCTTTACAGCATACGACATCCCTCTGTCCTTTAGGCCCTCACAGCGGATAAGGAAAAACTCCCCAAAAAACCCTTTACCGGGAAAAAAAATGGTAGAAACCTCAGGAAGAGCAACTGAGGAGGGATCCCTCTTCCAGGACAGACAGACGTGCAATAGATGTCGTACAGAACAGATCAGCATAATAAATTAACAGTAATCTGTATGACACAATGAGAGAGAGAGAGAGAGAGAGAGAGACAGAGAGAGAGAGAGAGATGCAGGACATCCTCGGTAATGACAGTAGCTTACAACAACATTCATGAAAGTAATAATATTGTCGTTATAGATCTGGCTACTGTGGTACAATATGTTGAAAGTATATATTAATATCTGGCAGTATACATGTATGATAATAGTCATATGTGTATAATAACAGTAGAAGTATGACTAATGACTAATGATTGCAGCAGCAGCAGCAGGAGGCATCTGGCAGGACCACGGCAGCAGCACAACCACAATCAATCAATCAATCAATCAAATTTATTTGTATAGCACTTTACAGTAGCCAAAAAAGGTACCCAAAGTGCTTTACAACAAAGTCAAAAAAAAGTACAGAAAAACAGTACATAAAAACAGAACGTAAAACACAGGTTTCGACTGTGGAAAGTGCTACAGTGCTGCAGGTAATTAAAAAGCCTTCTAAAGATACATTAAAATAGAACAAACAAAGTGCATAAGACTGTCCCAGTCAGGGTTTAAACGCCAATCTAAAAAAGTGTGTCTTCAACTTCGATTTAAAAAGGCCGAGATCATCGGTGGTGCGAATGTCGGGGGGCAGTTTGTTCCACAGCCGAGAAGCTGCGACAGCAAAAGAACGATCACCCCACTGTTTGCACCTCGACCTTGGGACTTCTAGCAGAAGCTGAGCGGAAGAACGCAGGGCCCTGCCATGATCACGGACAGTTAAAATCTCCGACAGGTAGGAGGGAGCCAGGCCATTGATGGCATTAAAAACAAATAACAGAAGTTTAAAATCAATTCTAAAACGAACTGGAAGCCAGTGGAGTGACGACAGCACGGGTGTAATGTGTTCACGTCTAGACGTGCCTGTTAAAAATCGGGCAGCAGCGTTTTGTACAAGCTGGAGACGCGAAATTGAAGACTGGCAGAGGCCAACGTAAAGGGCATTACAGTAGTCCAGTCTCGAACTAATGAAAGCATGGACTGCTTTCTCCAGATCCTGCCGACTAAGAAATGGCTTCACTTTGGCCAGGAGACGGAGCTGAAAAAAGCTTGTTCTAACAACAGAACTAATCTGTTTATCAAATTTAAGCCCATTGTCAAACGTTACCCCAAGGTTTTTTACAAATGGTTTAAAAAAGGGGGCCAGAGTACCAGAGCCTGTTGTGGAAACATTTGACATAGACGCCGTGCCAAAGAAAATACATTCTGTTTTGCTGTCGTTCAAGTGCAAAAAGTTCTGTGCCAGCCACTGCTTTACATCAGTGATACAATTTAACAACTGAGTTAGTGCAATATTTTCATTGGGTTTCACGGGCAAATATATCTGCAAATCATCGGCATAAAAATGAAAAGACAAATTGTGTTTTTTTATGATTGAGCCCAGAGGTAAGAGATACAATGAAAACAAAATAGGGCCGAGGATAGATCCCTGTGGCACCCCACAAGGGAGGGATGCACATGAAGAGCGGAAGTCACCAATCATCACAGAAAAGCTCCTATTTGCCAGGTATGATCTAAACCATTGGAGAGCAGTGCCATGGATGCCAACATACTGGTCTAGGCGAGATATGAGGACTGCATGGTCAACTGTATCAAAAGCCGCTGTGAGGTCCAGCAGCACCAGCACAGCAGGATTCCCAGCATCCACAGACAAGGCAATATCATTATGTACCTTTAGCAATGCTGATTCGGTACTATGACGGGAGCTGAAGCCAGACTGAAACTTATCAAGAACAGAATTTGACTCTAAAAATGTCTGCAATTGAATAAAAACAACTTTTTCTAAAACCTTAGACAGAAAAGGCAAATGGGAGACAGGCCTAAAATTGGACATCACAGAGGGGTCAGGTTGTGTTTTTTTAAGGAGGGGCCTAACCACAGCATGTTTGAAGGCCACTGGGACAGACCCTGAACTAAGACATGTTTATAAAAACAAGCAGACTTGACCCAACAGAATTAAAAACCTCCTTTAAAAACTTGGCCGGAATAATGTCTAAGGGACAATTAGTGGGTTTCATGCCACTAACCACCTTAGTGAAAGACAACAGAGATATAGTCTCAAACTGCTCGAAAACAGCAGACTGTGCAGCAGACTGTGCAGGCTGTGCAGGAAGAACACACACATCATCATCACACACGTCACACTATCCAGGCACCGCTGCGATATGAGTTAACCTGAGAGACAGTGGAGCACAAAGGCTCCGGAGAAGAAGCTGAGTTAGTGACATCCAGAATGGCCGAGTTAGCAAGATGCAGTAATAGGATACGAGAGAGAGACAGAGAGAGAGAAGGTGCCCGGTGTATTATAGGTTGTCCTCCGGCAGACTAGGCCTAAGTCAGCCTAACTAGGGGCTGGTACAAGGCAAGTCTGAGCCAGCCCTAACTACAAGCTTTATCAAAGAGGAAAGTCTTAAGTCTAGTCTTAAATGTGGAGACGGTGTCTGCCTCCTGGACCACAACAGGAAGATGATTCCACAGGAGAGGAGCCTGATAGCTGAAGGCTCTGGCTCCTGATCTACTTTTGGAGACTTTAGGGACCACGAGTAACCCTGCATTCTCATAACGCAGTGTTCTGGTGGGATAATATGGCACTATGAGCTCTCTAAGATATGACGGAGCTTGACCATTTAGAGCTTTATAAGTTAACAGTAGGATTTTAAATTCAGTTCTGGATTTTACAGGGAGCCAGTGCAGAGAAGCTAAAACAGGAGAAATATGATCTCGTTTCTTAGTTCCTGTTAGTACACATGCTGCTGCATTCTGAATTAGTTGAAGAGTTTTTAATGATCTACTAGAGCTACCTGATAATAGAGAGTTACAGTAATCCAGCCTTGAGGTAACAAAAGCGTGGACCAATTTTTCTGCATCTTTTCGGGTCAAGATAGACCTAATTTTCACAATATTACGCAGATGAAAAAATGCCGTCTGTGAGGTTTGTTTTAAATGAGAATTAAAAGACAAATCTTGATCAAATGTTACTCCGAGGTTTCTTACGGTAGTGGTAGAGGCCAGAGCAATGCCATCTAGAGAAACTATGTCATCAGATAAAGAGTCTCTGAGTTGTTTCGGGCCAAGAACAATAACTTCAGTTTTGTCTGAATTTAACATCAGGGAATTGGTGCTCATCCAGGTTTTTATGTCTTTAAGACAATTATGAAGTTTAGTTAATTGATTACTTTCTTCTGGCTTCATCGATAAATACAACTGTGTATCATCCGCATAACAATGGAAATTTATAGAGTGATTTCTAATGATGTTGCCTAAAGGAAGCATATATAGAATAAATAGGATTGGTCCGAGCACAGAACCTTGCGGAACTCCAAAACAAACTTTAGTACGTGCGGATGATTCATTATGAACGTCAATAGATATATATATATATATATATATATATATATATATATATATATATATATATATATATATATATGAGACAGTACATCAAGTGGGCCACTTCAAAAATGACTGAACCCAACTGACAGGAGGCTGGAGCACTCGATAAATTGCAGAGCTTTTAATTAAGGTGCAAACAGACTGACGTTTCAACACCTGTTTGACTCTGAAGAAGACGCAGTTGCGTCGACTCGACTCGACTTTATTGACAGATAAGTCGACCTGAAAAAAATCAGTCGTTAATGCCCTAATATATATATATATATATATATATATGTATATATATATATATATGTATATGTATATAAATATATATATATTTAATATATACATATATATATATACACTTAGAATAAACTTATTCAAAGTAGGCTATTACACAAACACAAAAACGCTAGCTTGAATAGTAAGCTATCTAACCTACCAGTTAAAAGAGAAATTTCTTTTGAACTAACGTTAGCTAGCTAATTTGCTATTATAGGCTAACATAGTTGGAACAAAATATCAACAATAATTGGGGACTTTCTTAATTTGAGGAAACTTTTCAAAATCTCCTTGACACCAAACGTTACATTACCAAGACATGCAAACATACTTTTATCTTGTCGTTTTTTCTCCTCTTCCTCTTTCTTCCTCTTTCTTTCTTCTGCCCCTGAAAAGTAATGTGTCCTTTGTTGCGACATTATTAGGCCTTCCACCTGCTCCTAGCTCCTTGGATGCTCAGTGCGCACTGCATGGCTGGATGCACACCTTACTAGCGGAGCTCTGACATTTAGAGCAGAGAGGCAGTAGGAAACTACACTCTGTTAACATAATATTGTCTTTTTGTACAACAACATACATTATATGAATCATCATCACTCACACATGGAGAAAAATAATTATTTTTTTATTTGTTTCCTTTTTTGAAGTTAATTGCTCTTGGGGGCCCCTTAGTGGTCATGGGGCCCTAAGCAGGTGCTTAGTTTGCTTATGCCTTGGGCTGACCCTGTCCCTGTCTATCCACATTTCCGGCATAGTCCAGCTTTGAAGACGCAAATATCTCCATATTGTCCAGTTGACACTCCATCAAACGCGCTCTACCATTTTTTTTTCCCCGTTAAAGGGGTTTTTTTGGGGAGTTTTTCCTTATCCGCTGTGAGGGTCTAAAGGACAGAGGGATGTCGTATGCTGTAAAGCCCTGTGAGGCAAATTGTATTTGTGATATTGGGCTTTATAAATAAAATTGATTGATTGATTGATTGAAACTTGGTATGACAAGACCAGTGCACTTCACCTTTGCCCACCCAGACAACTGAGGCCTAATTATGCATGCCTGACAGGGGAGTGGTCACCATATACATTGAGGGGGACATGTTCCCCCCAAAGCCCTAAATCCCCCCCCCCCCTCCCCCCCCCCAAAAAAATATAACTGAAACTGAAAAACAACAACAAAAAAACGTTCAGGTCAGGTCAAAGAGCAGTGATACTATGTGATGTGCATTGTATGAAGTTGTAGGGTATGCCTGCATTCATTTCTTTAATCAGAACAAAATGAATTTCCACGCTATAATAAAATGTTTTCTGATTAAGACCGACAATGACTCAGTGAATACCTTACTCAGTTTTATTTGATTCATGGTAAAACAGGTCTCTGTTTACATTCAAAGGTATTTGTGTGGGCAAACTGATGAAAATTAGTCTGTTGATGACCACAGTGGATTGTTTAGTCATTGCAGAGCCAAATTATTGCAAATTTACGCATTGAACGGGCCACCTCAGCCATCATCACAACAATTGCCCCCCTGAGAAATTTGGCAGGAGCAGCCACTGAGTGCAGGTAATGGTTAACACAGTCAAGTATGCACTGCACCTTGCTCCTCAGGCATCCCTCGGTCATCGTTGTTTATTGAGTTGACCTCAGATATTATCACGTCCACACTTCTCCATCAAGACGTCTCCAACACTAACATGTCCTCGTCTGTTGGGGACAGTTGAGGTGTGACACTGTGTCAGTTTTGGGGGCGGAGCATCTGGTGGTCAGTGTATGTATGGGGGGCGGAGCCTCTGGTGGTCAGTGTATGTATGGGGGGCGGAGCCTCTGGATGTCAGTGTATGTATGGGGGGCGGAGCCTCTGGTGGTCAGTGTATGTATGGGGGCGGAGCCTCTGGATGTCAGTGTAGGTATGGGGGGCGGAGCCTCTGGTGGTCAGTGTATGTATGGGGGCGGAGCCTCTGGATGTCAGTGTAGGTATGGGGGGCGGAGCCTCTGGTGGTCAGCTTGTCTTGTTATGTTTGTCAACACCAAACATGTCACTTCCTTTTTCTCCCCCACTGTTACGGTTTGAGGTGATGTCACCTCGCTGGACACAGATGTCTGTCCTGGTCTCGTGAACGCTTTCAGGGACTTTCTTTGAAATTTGGCACAAACGTCCAACTGAAGAATGAACTGATCAAGTTTGGTGTTTGAGGGTCAAAGGTCACTGTGACCTTGGATCTGAAGACGCCTCGTTTCAACATGTTGAAACATTTAGACACTTACGAACCAAAGTCTCACAAGATCAAATATGATATTTATTATTCCAAAGGTCAGAGGTCAACTTCACTCTGTGTCTGTGTGCTGTCCTCTGCTGTCCTCTGCTGTCCTCTGATGTCTCAAAGCTGTGAACAAATCATTTTCTGTTGATTTTCACAGCCTCGTCCAATCAGACGCTGCAAACTGTCTCAGTGTGTGTGTGTGTGTGTGTGTGTGTGTGTGTGTGTGTGCACACCTCAGGGTGTGTGTGTGTGTGTGTGTGTGTGTGTGTGTGTGTGTGTGTGTGTGTGTGTGTGTGTGTGTGTGTGTGTTCGTGTGCCTCAGGGTGTGTGTGTGTGTGTGTGTGTGTCAGTGTTTGTGTTTGTGTCTGTGTGTCTCAGTGTGTGTGTGTGTGTGTGTGTGTGTGTGTGTGTGTGTTAATGATGTTGGTCACACTCTGTAACATTTGGGGCAAAGCTGGCAGACAGCCATGTTTACCCAGCATGCATCAGTGCTGTAATAACTATGACCTTCAACATTTACATCAGCTGACCTTTGACCTCTCCTGTGTCTCAGACCACCACTGGTGACATCACTCAGCCTTCACTTGACCTACTTTCTGCTCCAATCAGACATCTCAGTGATGGACAGACAGATGTGGACCTGCTGTCTGTGGAGACGTCTCAGAGACATCTCAGTGTTGGACAGACAGATGTTGACTTGCCGTCTGCGGAGACATCTCGGTGATGGACAGACAGATGGGGTCCTGCTCTCTGTGGAGACATCTCGGTGTTGGACAGACAGATGTGGACCTGCTCTCTGTGGAGACATCTCGGTGTTGGACAGACAGATGTGGACCTGCTCTCTGTGGAGACATCTCGGTGATGGACAGAGAGATGTGGTCCTGCGTCTGCGGAGACATCTCTGTGTTGGACAGACAGATGTGGACCTGCTGTCTGTGGAGACGTCTCAGAGACATCTCAGTGTTGGACAGACAGATGTGGACCTGCTGTCTGTGGAGACGTATCAGTGTTGGACAGACAGATGTGGACCTGCCGTCTGCGGGGACATCTCGATTTTGGACAGACAGATGTGGATCTGCCGTCTGCGGAGACATCTCGATTTTGGACAGACAGATGTGGACCTGCCGTCTGCGGAGACATCTCGATTTTGGACAGACAGATGTGGACCTGCTGTCTGTGGAGACATCTCAGTGTTGGACAGACAGATGTGGACCTGCCGTCTGCGGAGACATCTTGATTTTGGACAAAGAGATGTGGACCTGCTGTCTGTGGAGAGGTCTCTCTGTTGGACAGACAGATGTGGACCTGCTGTCTGTGGAGACGTCTCTCTGTTGGACAGACAGTGTGGCTCCAGCTGGCGGCAGGCCCGTGTGATTGGGCGGTGCAGTGATGACCTAAATGTTGGACGTAAACAGCGGGACGTGTAATAA
Organism: Epinephelus awoara; assembly: GCA_035609425.1. Lineage (NCBI taxonomy): Eukaryota > Metazoa > Chordata > Actinopteri > Perciformes > Serranidae > Epinephelus > Epinephelus awoara. The sequence continues at coordinate 42,465,136 of CM069303.1, read as the reverse complement.
TGAGATGGACGGCAGCTGGATGAGAGCCAGATGGACTCATTGATCTGTCTGTCCTCTTTAATGAGACGATGAGATGCTGCTCAGCTTTTAGTGAGATGAAGACTGTTTTTAGAGACTGAGACATCACTGTGAGGACAGTGTGAAGACAGACTGAAGACAGATAGGGAGACAAACTGAAGACACAGAGTGAGACAGACCGAAAACTGACAAGGAGACAGACTGAAGACAGACTGAGAGACAAACCGAAGACAGACAGGGACAGACAGAGAGGCAGACACAGACAGGTAACAGACAGGGACAGATTGAGGACTTACTGAGGACCTATGTCATGTCCTCATGTCTTTCCTCAGTCTGTCCCAGTCTGTCCTCAGTCAGTCCACAGACTGTCCTCAGTCTGTCCTCATTCAGTCCACAGTCTGTCCCCATGTGTGTTCTCAGTCTGTCCCTGTCTGTCCACTGTCTGTCCATTGAGGACAGACTGTCTTCTATTTCTGTCTCCTTCTGTCTCCTGTCTCCTCCTGTCTTCTGTCTCTGTGTCTCCTCCTGTATCCTCCTGTCTCCTGTCTCCCCCTGTCTTCTGTCTCTGTGTCTCCTCCTGTCTCCTTCTGTCTCCTCCTGTCTTCTGTCTCTGTGTCTCCTCCTGTATCCTCCTGTCTTCTCTCTCTGTGTCTCCTCCTGTATCCTCCTGTCTCCTGTCTCCCCCTGTCTTCTGTCTCTGTGTCTCCTCCTGTCTCCTTCTGTCTCCTCCTGTCTTCTCTCTCTGTGTCTCCTCCTGTATCCTCCTGTCTCCTGTCTCCCCCTTGTCTTCTCTCTCTGTGTCTCCTCCTGTCTTCTGTCTCTGTGTCTCCTCCTGTCTCCTGTCTCCTGTCTCCTCCTCCTGATACACTTATTTTTCTGCTGCGATGCGTTCAGGGTCCTGGGGACAGAAACAGTGAGCTGCTGAGTGGTGCTGATAAACTGAGTTGTGTTGTTGGAAGAAAAGCTGAGCTGAGCCTGTGAGCCTGAACACGTCAGCGGGGAGTTGTCGAGGACAAAGACTCGCCACGTTTTTAATCAGAGCCCCGACCCTGGTTTCAGACCAGGTCCTCAACCAGTCTCTGGGGGGGCGGGATCAGACTGCCACAGCTCACGACGCAGCGCTAAAACCCTGATCGATACTTCAGCTGTCACACAGAGAAAGGTCAGAGGGATCCTCCTCCTCCTCTTCTTCCTCCTCCTCCTGCAATCATTCTGGTCCCTTAACTTGCCACGCCTATTTTGGTCCCTAAACACACCACGCTCATTTTCTCATTTTAGTTGGCTCCACCGTGAGGACAAACATGTGGTTTGTCCATCCTGACTGGTTTTTTTTTGGGCAGTGTGTGTGTGTGTGTGTGTGTGTGTGTGTGTGCGTAATTGGGGGGGTGGGGGGTGTACGTCTCAGGACTAGGACCACAAGGAAAACGGCCGCTCAAACTGAAGCCTGTTTCTCTTTTGAGGGCATGATGAGAAAGATACTGAAAAGTAACAATAGAAAGATAAGAGGAGCACATGTCAATGGCGGATTGGCCATCGGGACGTTCTGGACGAATGGCAGACCAGGCTAGTTTGACCGTTGGATAACATGGATAAAGCCGGTAAAAAAAGAAAGGGTGGCGCAGAAAAAACTTAAATTAAACTTAAATCTTTACAAGAAGAGGCAGCAAAGTGCTCCAAAATAACCGACCTGTTGGGCCACGGCCTCGGTTGATGGGCTGAGACTGCTGGTGTTGCTAACGACGGAGATGGAGCCGGAGCCGGCAGTGCCATTATAGCAGGTGTATTAACGTTAGGTAACGTTTGTGAGTGTGTAACGAGCAAGCCTGGCTTTGCATGTTTCCTCTAGGTGTCCGTTTCAAGTGGCCAACTCGCCTCCTTGGTATTGCATTAGGTCATTATACTTTAAACCTGTACTAAAAGAAAATATATGCTTTCTTTTTTGCTGTGGATGCACACAGTTAACGTGACATGGTGCTCCCAGTCCCAAGGACAATGAAGCTGAGGGACAGACTAACCCCAGTCGTGATGAGGAGGAGGGTGAGACCAGAAATATGACAGGTGCAACGTGAAGGCATAGCTTACAATACATTACATTTTAGCCAAAGGAAAACCTTTTTAGTAGTACTAAGTGGGTTTTTTTGTTGTAGTAATAAGTTGACTAAAAGGGCAGACAATTATATTGTGCATAAAATTAGATGCAGTAGGATAGAGTCATATTCTCATATTTTAAGTTAAATAATAAGTACAGAGCCATTTGTGGCCGATTCAATCAATCAATTTTATTTATAAAGCCCAATATCATAAATCACAATTTAGCTCACAGGGCTTTACAGCATACGACATCCCTCTGTCCTTTAGACCCTCACAGCTGATCAGGAAAAACTCCCCCCCAAAAAAAACCTTTAACGGGGAAAAATGGTAGAAAGCTCAGGAAGAGCAACTGAGGAGGGATCCCTCTTCCAGGACGGACAGACGTGCAATAGATGTCGTACAGAACAGATCAACATGATAAATTAACAGTAATCTGTATGACACAATGAGACAGAGACAGAGAGAGAGAGAGAGAGATGCAGGACAGACAGTAATGACAGTAGCTTACAACAACATTAATGAAAGTAATAATATTATAATTATAGTTCTGACTACTGTGGTACAATATGTTGAAAGTATATATTGAGTAAGGGATAATGAGCCGGTGAATACTGGGAAAATAACTCCTTTCAGGGGAGCAGAACTATTCCCCTGAAAGGAGTTCTTTTCCCATCTAGTATAGTAACTGTTGCTTAGTGGCGTGTGATCGAGTAAAAAGAAAAGTAATCAAATAATGATCCGATAGCGAGGGATTCTGTGGAAAGACTGTTAGGTTTTAATTTCAATTCCATAAGTCAGAACTAGATCGAGGGTATGGTTAAAAATGTGAGTGGGTTCATGAACACCCTGACTGAAGCCAATGGAGTCTAATAATGAGATAAACGCGGTAGCCAGGGAGTCATTATCAATGTCGACATGAATGTTAAAGACGCCTACAATAAGAACTTTATCTGATTTAAGAACTAAACTGGATAAAAACTCTGAGAATTCAGATATAAATTCAGAATACGGGCCAGGAGCACGGTACACTATAACAAATAAAAGTGGCTGCGAGGTTTTCCAGGTCGGATGTAAAAAACTAAGAACGAGGCTTTCAAATGAATTATAATCTAGTTTAGGTTTAGGGCTGATTAACAGACTAGAGTTAAAAATGGCTGCAACTCCCCCTCCTCGGCCGCTGCCTTGAGGAATGTGGGTATTATTATGACTGGGAGGAGTGGATTCATTTAGACTGACATATTCATCCTGACACAGCCAGGTTTCAGTGAGACTGAGTAAATCAATATGATTATCTGATATTAATTTGTTTACTAACACTGCTTTAGACGAAAGAGACCTGATATTTAACAGTCCGCATTTAATTCTCTAATTCATTATTGCATTTATTTTATAGTCTGGAATTAAACAATAACTGCTGACTTTCTTATTCAGTTGATTCTGAGGACAGCGTTTGTGTAGTGTGTACAAGCATACAGAGGATTATAGGTAGAAATGTATGTCCCAGGCTGAATTTGTGTCCCAGTCCGCCCCTGAGCACAGTGAACTGAAAAATAACACCGTTATAGAAAACTACTTGAACTACTAGAAAACGCAGGGAGCTAAAGGGGGTGCTGTACTAAGACATAAGAGTTTTATTTTTATTTTTAAAGGGTTTTTTTTCATGCTTTGTTATATATTAACTGAAGGGGGTGCTGTGCTAAGACATAAGAGATTGAGTTTTATTAAAACGTTTATTTTTGCATTCTTTGTTATATATTGACAGAAGGAATTTTACTGTTCACTTTACACATTTTGCTTTATTGCACATTCTTTATTGTTTCTATGCAAACTTTCTCAATTAATTTGATAGCTTGAACTGTACCTGTAATTAACTGAACCTTTAATTACAGTAAAAGTAACTTTAAAAAGGTGTCTGTGAAATTTCTGTCCATGACAACTTTGTATTTAAAAAGCCTCTAGGCCGTAGTTTTATACATATTTTGAACTTCATATTGCTTTGAGGACTAGGGCAGATATTCATTAATTCAAGCTTTATTTTAACTCGAAATTACACTGAGGGACAGCCCTTATTTCCAGTATCGTCAAGTAATATCAGGGCACTGTTCAAGCAATAGGTGACAATTTTTGCATGCCTAGTTTTGTAAGTTTTTAAGTTTTGAAATCTTTAATCTGACTCTTTCCCTTTGACTGCTGTAGCACTGGAATTTCTCAGTTGTGGGATCAGTAAAGGTGTATCTTATCTTATCTTATCTTATCTTATCCAATCCGTCTCTGTCAACCTTCACCTTCCTGCTGTCAGACGTACTGAGTTCACTGACCTCTGTAACACTGGCATGTTCATCAGAGCTGGAGTCAGAGTGAGGTCAGAGTTAGGTCAGAGTGAGGTCAGAGTGAAGTCAGAGTGAATTCAGAATGAAGTCAGAGTGAATTCAGAGTGAGGTCAGAGTGAATTCAGAGTGAATTCAGAGTGAATTCAGAGTGAGGTCAGAGTGAAGTCAGAGTGAGGTCAGAGTGAATTCAGAGTGAGGTCAGAGTGAGGTCAGAGTGAATTCAGAGTGAATCCAGAGTGAGGTCAGAGTGAAGTCAGAGTGAATTCAGAATGAAGTCAGAGTGAATTCAGAGTAAGGTCAGAGTGAATTCAGAGTGAATTCAGAGTGAATCCAGAGTGAGGTCAGAGTGAAGTCAGAGTGAATTCAGAGTGAGGTCAGAGTGAATTCAGAGTGAATCCAGAGTGAAGTCAGAGTGAATTCAGAGTGAGGTCAGAGTGAATTCAGAGAGAAGTCAGAGTGAAGTCAGAGTGAAGTCAGAGTGAGGTCAGAATGATGTCAGAGTGAATTCAGAGTGAGGTCATAGCGAGGTCAAAGTGAAGTCAGAGTGAATTCAGAGTGAAGTCATCACTCAGGTCAGAGGTCGGACACTCTGTTAAAGGCTCAGCTCAGAACAAACATCAGAGGACATGTCCTATCAGGGTGCGTCAGCGTCTTCCTGTCCGACAGAGACGTCTCGACGGGAAATTTTGTGGAGTCAGTCAGGACTCACAACTGATTTATATCAAACAGGAATTTAAACACAGCGACAGGAACCACAGGAAGAGGCGGGGCCACTGATCCCAGGTCAGTCTCGTCACTGCAGATCGTTATAATAAAGCTCTATGTCAGCTGGACGCAGCTGCTGATAGACCTGATGGAGGCCGACAGGACAGTCTAATTAAAATAAGGGTCATAGAAATGTAGTTTAAAAGGTTATATACAGGGGTGCACATAACTTTTTTGGTCTGGTTCTCAGGGGAGAACCTGGGGTTGTTGCTCGGTCCTCACCTTTTTTTTTTTTTTTAAATAGCCTACATTTTTCCACGACCCACCTCAATGGATGAACAAAATAGAAAGATACATGGATAATATTACGTACTTTAATTTGAATTGAAAATAAATAAAAGCAGTACAGCAAAATATTCTCTTCAAATGCCTGCTTTTCAAACACTTAAAACCAAATGAAACAGCAGCTTTTTAAATACGTTCAGCGTCAACCTCGAGTTTGGACATGTCCTCCAGCTGGTTTACTGTCTGTCTGTCTGTTAGACACTGACTCTACAGCAGGAAACAGCACTTCAAAATAAAAGCTCTGAGCTGGAAATTCACTGTAGGCTACTTCAAAGTAAAGTGTGTTTTTTACACAACTGGACACATTCCTGAGTCACTGGCGGTCTATTCAGAATGGACCTGCCACCTACTTTTGGACTGCGACCCACCCGTTGGGAGCCGCTGCTGTAGGGACCCTGCAGCTCCTTCTGTTACGTTCAGGTGTCTGATGCCTAAATCACTGACTGCGATTTTCAATGACTCCATGATGAGAATGTGCTGTATGACTGATTCCTGTAATTCACACAGGTGACTGAACAGTCTGTGAAGTTTGTTTTATCTGAAAGTTAAAAGAGGAATCTGATCAGATATTACTGAGACCAAAGACATGAGATCCAGATAAACTGTTTCTTCAGAGAGTTTCTGAGAACAAGAACTTCAGTTTGGTTTTAGTTTAACATCAGGAGGGTTTTTATGTCGTGACAATGTGATTGAAGTTCAGTTAACTGATCTGTTTCTTCTGACTCGATCAAAGACCGTCAGAAAGTCCTGATACTTTAACTTGAGTCCAGTTTGTGGTTGTTGGACATGTGATGCTGAGGTTGACTCAGATCTCAGGTCAGACTCAGCTGCTGTTGGACTGTAGATGAATTCAGGTTTGTGTATCAGCGTTTCATCTTCTTCTCTTTCTGTTTTATTCAGACTTTATTGAACCTCCGTCTTTGATGTGCTTTCTGTTTGTGTTTGATTGATTCACTGTGTTGTTGGATCCACCAGGGAGGTTTGTCTTTTTGTTCATCAGTATTCCACTCAGGCTTCGTTTCAGTGACAGAACCTGAAGTGTGTCAGACGTTTGTCTGATGGTGGTATAAAGAGGGACTCTGACCTGCTGTCTGACGGGCCATTTGTTCTGTTAATGAATCTGAAATACGTTTGTTTCTCTTGTTACCACTTTCTGTATGAAGCAGTTTATTTTCTGAGACGTTAAATTTGTCTCAGTTTCTCCGTCAGAGGGAAACGGGTTTATTTATTTAACACATTTCAGCAACAAGACAAAGTTCTTCACAGAGAACATCAGACGTATTGAGACAAAGTGCAGAAGAAACACTTTGTAAAAGGACATTTAAATACAGCTCAGTAAAGAACCATCCATCCATTTTCATAACCGCCAATCCCCTTTAGGAAAAACAATGGTAGACAGAGACAGACAGAGAGAGACAGAGAGAGATGCAGAGAGAGAGAGACAGACAGACAGAGAGAGACAGAGAGAGAGAGACAGAGAGATGCAGAGAGAGAGAGAGACAGGGACAGAGAGAGATGCAGAGAGACAGAAACAGAGAGAGAGACAGAGAGAGAGAGACAGACAGAGAGAGATGCAGAGACAGAGAGACAGAGACAGAGAGAGATGCAGAGACAGAGACAGAGAGAGACAGACAGAGACAGAGAGAGATGCAGGACAGACAGTAATGACAGTAGCTTACAACAACATTAATGAAAGTAATAATATTATAATTAATAATAATATATTAATATCTGATAGTATACATGTGTGACAATAATCATATGTGTATAATAACAGTAGAAGTATGACTAATGATAACAGCAGCAGCAGGAGGCATCTGGCAGGACCACGGCAGCAGCACAACCACACACGTCACACTATCCAGGCACTGCTGCAGAAGCCGAAGGAGAAGAAGCCGAGTTAGTGACATGCAGTAACAGGACATGAGAGAGAGAGAGAGAGAGAGAGAGAGAGAGAGAGAGAGAGAAAGAGAAGGTGCCCGGTGTATTATAGGGGGTCCTCCGTCATGACTAGGCCTAAGTCAGCCTAACTAGGGGCTGGTACAAGGCAAGCCTGAGCCAGCCCTAACTATAAGCTTTATCAAAGAGGAAAGTCTTAAGTCTAGTCTTAAATGTGGAGACGGTGTCTGCCTCCCGGACCGCAACAGGAAGATGATTCCACAGAAGAGGAGCCTGATAGCTAAAGGCTCTGGCTCCTGATCTACTTTTGGAGACTTTAGGGACCACGAGTAACCCTGCATTCTCCGAGCGCAGAGTTCTGGTGGGATATTATGGCACTATGAGCTCTCGGCAAATGAAGTTCCTAAAGGAAAATAAAGTTCTTTGAGTTGAGTGGGTACGGGAAACCTCTGTTACAGAAGGACATGGTATTTAACGTCGATGGAATCATTTCCTTAAATTTTGCGACCGCACTATCTAATAAACATCTAGTATAGTAACTGTTGCTGAGTGGCATGTCAGGTTCAGAAACAAATTCAGAATACGGCCCAGGAGCACGGTACACTATAACAAATAAAAGTGGCTGCGAGGTTTTCCAGGTCGGATGTAAAAGACTAAGAACGAGGCTTTCAAAAGAATTATAGTCCAGTTTAGGTTTAGGGCTGATTAACAGACTACAGTTACAAATGGCTGCAACTCCCCCTCCTCGGCTGCTAACTCGAGGAATGTGGGTATTATTATGACTGGGAGGAGTGGATTCATTTACACTGACATATTCATCTTGACACAAACAAGTTTCGGTGAGACTGAATAAATCAATATGATTATCTGAAATTAATTCGCTTACTAACACTGCTTTAGACGATAGAGACCTGATATTTAACAGTCTGCATTTGATTCTCCTGTTTTGTCTTTCTGTCACAGAAGAGGTTTTAATTTTTATGAGATTGTTATGCACAACTCCTCTTTGTTTAATTTTAGATTTAGTTAATTTAGGTGGTCATGGGACAGACACCGTTTGTATAAAACTATGAAAACTAATTTAGTTTAGTTTTATTCACACATCATCCAGGAAGTACAATACAATACATGGTGTATACAACAAGTATTTTTTACACAGTCGGATGTGTGAAAAGGGTCACCCCAAGGAAGCTATTTAAAGCTTTTAATAGGGGGCCCGGTTTTCCATGAATATAGGATATTGGCCAGATATCCTTATAATATGGACAACATACAGATTTATGGGTGAGTAATTGCAGTAGAAGCTCAGAGAAGCGTATAGGACTGCAACTCTGAGTCCTGGTCTTGACTCTGGGTTGTCAGGGATTTGAATTACTAATATAATTTGCCAGGTTCCTAGAAATGAGAGCAGCTCCATCCAAAGTGGGATGAATGCCGTCTCTCCTAATGAGACCAGGTTTTCCCCAGAAAGTTTGCCAATTATTAACGAAACCCACGTTGTTTGCTGGACACCACCTGGACAGCCAGCGATTAAATGATGACATGCAGCTAAACATGTCATCAGAGGTCAGATTTGGGAGGGGTCCAGAGAAAACTACGGAGTCCGACATCGTTAGAGTCACCACTTAACCTGCATATGTCGGAGCACCTGAAGGAAACCCACGCTGACACAGGGAGAACATGTCAGAGCACCTGGAGGAAACCCACGCTGACACAGGGAGAACATGTCGGAGCACCTGGAGGAAACCCACACTGACACAGGGAGAACATGCACACTCAGCACAGAAGGAAGGAACCCTATTGCTGTGAGGCAACAGTGCTAACCACCACACCATCATGGCACCAGTAACGAACCAGAGAAAAGGAAATAAAGACAAGTTAAATTCCAGGAACCAAAGTTCAGAGTAAGAAATAAATAAATATTTGATTTCATAAAAGGCAGCAATAAACAGAAAATCTTCAGTCTTGATTTAAAGGAACTCAGAGCTCTGCAGTTTTGTTTGCTCTGAAATGTGCAGAATAAAAACTAAATGCTGCTTCTCCATGTTGAGTCTTCAACTCTGGGGACACAAAGCAGACCTGTCCCTGAAGACCTGACAGGTCTGGATGGTTCAGACCCAGAAACCAGTCAGAGCTTTATTTTGAAAGGGATTCTCTGACAGACAGGAAGTCAGTGTAAAGACCTCCGAACTTTGTTGGTTTTAGTGAGGACTCGAGCAGCAGCAGTCTGAATCAGCTGTCTGATCAAGGTTTTTTTATTGAAGAAGTCCAGTGAACCAGTGAAGGTGTCAGAGTTAATATCTGAAATTACAGAACACGTTTCAAAAGGAGCGTCACAAAGAATAAAATCTGTCCTAAAATCAGCAGCTTTAAAAGAAAAAAAGAGATGAAGACAAAATGATTCGATGTTTAAAATGGAATAAAGAAAAGACAGTTGAAAGCCTGGGTCTTCAACAGGGGTCCTGGAACCTTGGGGTGTCCTCAGAGTAACTGCAGGAGGGCCACCAAATGATTTGGTGCTTCTTAAAGTCAAGGAAGGTGTATCGGTCTGTGGTAGATCCAGGTGTATTGGTCTGTGGTAGATCCAGGTGTATCAGAGTTTAAAGGTTTCTGTAGGATTTAGGTCAGAACTATTTTAGTGAGAGGATAAATCCAATCATCAACAGGAAGCGACCTTTGACACAGAGGATTATTGATGTTCCACAGCGAACAGAGACAGCAGCAGTTTGAGCTGTGATTTCCCAGGATGCCGAGGGACAGAGAGACTGTATTCAGCTGTGTTGAGCAGAAACAGGAACGAAGACTCAGCTGGTTTTTTGTTTTCACCTCAGGAAACGTTTCCTGCTTCTTCTGCACAAACACACAAAACTGTTTCGCAATAAAAGTTAGTTTTCTGTTCCCTATCTTCATCCTCCTCTTCTTCATCCTCCTCAGCCTCCTGATCACTGCGTTGTTTAACCTGCAGACAGACTAGACTGATGAATGTGTCTGTGATGTCACAGAGCAGCTCTGTTTGTCACAGACAGAATGGCCTGCTGGGAAATTTACCTGAATCCTCCTGTCAACCAAAAACTTTTCCTTCGTCCCCCTCTTCTTCGGTTAAAATGTCCCGTCTAACTTACACTCAACACATCAGATCATCGGCACTCTCTACTTCCACACTTCCTGTGACCTTGATACTTCCTGTCAATAAAGTCAAATAGAGTAAAATCAAGTCGAGTAAAGTGAAGCAGAGTAGAGCTGGTTAAATGTGATAAAGTACAATAAAGCGTGTTCCCATCAGACCTCAGTGTGAAGTCGTCTCTGTCCTCGTTCAACCTCCAGCAGATGTTTGTTTTCTCACAGGTTTGATGGTTTAAATCCTTAAAGCTCTGCCTGTCAGAGCGTCGTCACGGTGACGGGTGACGTGTTCCGCATCACCATAACAACAGAAAGTGGCATGTCTTTGATGTGTGATCTCACTGTTTCCTGCCTGACAACTTTTCTTCTTCTGTGGTTGATTGTTGGCAGAGGCTGATGAACTCTGACAGACACCACCTGATCACAGGTGTGTCAGAGGGTGGGGCCTTAGGGCCACTGTTTCCTGCCATGTGACATCAGCTGCTGTGTTGCCATCAGTGTGGTTTCTTTGGTTACAAATGGTCATGTGTCATTAACTCAGATGTCAGCGTCACGTTCAAGTTGGAAGCACCTGAAGTGATTTGGTTCTTCCTCTCGCCGTTTGCTGGACAGGTGTGATGGATGACATCATTGCTCCTCCAATCAGATGAGACAGAGCAAAGCTCAGAGCACAGAGTGTTGTGAAGTGTAATCTGAGTTTCATTTCCTGTGTCTGCAGCCTGTTAGCGCCGTGTCAGGTGGAGTTTGGCTGATGGCCAGTCAGCGGGGACAAACAGCGCTGTGTGATGTCACAGTCCGACAGAGCTGCGTCCGTCCAACTGGAAATGGAAGGAGACAGAAACACATCACATGTTGATCTGTGTCCATGAAACAAACTGACGAAGTCCTTGTACAGACGGATGTCAGGGACAGTCCTCTGTCTGTCTGTCGGTCCATCCGTCCATCCGTCTGTTGGGATTCACAGGACCACAGATGATTTATCATTGGGTAAAATCCTCACTGGACAATATCAAGGCTTTTTTCCTCTGCATGGTCTTTCTCTTCAAACAAAGAGAGCTAAGTGGCACTCATCTCCACAGGAGGTCTCACCTCACACCTCAGTGAGACTCAAGTCCCAAAACTTGATTGGACAAGACTCTTTACAGTGACATGTGACTCTGTGATGTCACAGGTTGTACAAAATCTGCTCCCTTCCACAGAACTCTCTCTCTTGCTCCAGCTGTTGAACAGCTAAGACCTCTTTCCGGTTGGGCCTGGAACAGTCCAGAGGCCTAGACCATTGCTCCATAGCCCAAACCACTAAAGGGAGGGCAACTGATCACAGACTCTCTTGCAAACACAAGGTTTGCAACCAGCTTTACAGCAACAAGGAACTAAGTGAGTTAGCACCAGAGTCTAACTCTTTAAGGGCCCTGAGCGACCAGCTTCCTTGGATCAGAACCTTTGCAACAAAGGACACCACAAAGACTGCAGCTGAAACCACACCTTCCCAGCCTTCTTCTGCCGGCTAACAGCAGTACACCACCAAGTGACTCTTTCTTCCATTCATTCAAGGATCAGTAATGTAACCACTGGGAATAGCTTATCACAGCTTTACAGGCTAAGCAAGACTGTTTAACTTGTATGTGATTTAATGCTGTTTACTGAGTTACTGTTGTGATTGTTGGCAGTCAGGTCATTGATTAGTTGGCTTCGCCAAAGCTAAGTGTTCAGTTTGCTAATGCTGTTCACAAACAGATTCTTGCACACAACTAAACAATCTCTGCACAAATCCAGACCGTTTGCAACACAAATCACATTCACATAGACTCATTAACAAAGGCTTTCAACAGAGCTGCACCCAAACAGTCATTTCAAAGTTCCCGCTTCTTTTCCTTTGTCTTTGTCCTGATCACACGGTCAGACAGGCACCTCCCCCTGAATCCAACCTTGATCCGGCCATTTTGGTAGTTCTCTGTTGTCAGCCATTTTGTTTTGTAGGCCAAGCGGCTACTTCACCACACCCGCCTTTGTCTTTCTCTTCTCTCTCTCTCTCTCTCTCTCTCTCTCTCTCTCTCTCTCTCTCTCTCTCACACACACACACACACACACACACACACACACACACATACACACCAAGCTTGTATATAGTTAGTTAGGATTTGTGTGTTTTGGTTTGCTTTGCTAATTTGTGAATAAATACAATTCTTTGGAATCATACCTGTTGTCTGTTTAATGTTGCACAAGAGTGAATGAATAGTCAACCTCTGCTGCGTCAAGAACTCCAAAATCCTTCAGGCGTTACTGTTAATTTTGGTTATTGTCATTAATTTAATTATTAACCAAACTCCAAATTAATAGTTTAGTCTACTTTATGACACTGATATCTTTAACTGGCTATCATTTTCCCTTTACGGCAATGGTGCCCCAAGAGGTGATTTAATGTTAATAAAGTCACATTATTTAACATAATTATTAATTATTAATAATAATTATTAATTATTTCCGATAGCCAATTAAACCCCAACATATTTGGTACCTCCATGTGAAGCCTAGTGTGTTGACCCCAACATATTTGGTGCCGCCGAGTGAGGTAAATATATGTTGATTCCCAACAGTCTGTGTCCATCTGTCTGTCTGTCTGTCTGTCTGTGTCTATCCATCTGTCTGTCTGTCTGTCTGTCTGTCTCTGTCTCTGTGTTACGCACCCGTCTAGGGGTGCAACATAAAAATGAGCCGACAACAAGGTAATGCACGACAAAAGGTGAGTTTATTCACCATCACAAAGATAGAAGTAAATTTACAAATAAGGAAGCTTGTCTTCAGGGTGAACCCAGGCCAAAACAACAAATAAAACAAACCATCTTTCCCAAAATAAATAACTAAACCCTACGTGACAGAAAAAGAAACACAAATACAACCCCTTACCTTATTCCCTAAACTAAACAAAAACAGGAGAAAACAGTTCAAAATATATGGCAACTCCCCCCTTCTGCTTCGTGCTATGTACAATTATGTACAAGTGATGTGCAAGTGACAACTAAGTGCTGTTAACGCTGCAATGGTTATCTCTACAGACAAACAACAATTCAACAGTTCAGCTAAGGCTTACCGCTCTCCAGTCAGAAAATACAAAAGATACAATTTCCGAAGGCACAGGCAGGTTTGGCGTCGGGACGAGGAGGCACGCTGCTGTCAAACGAGCCACAGATTTTTACTTCTTGACGCTGGTCAAACTGGTGAGAGGGACAACCACATCAGAAAAGTTACGACAGAAACTGCGTTAATACCCAGCCATCCCCAGGCAGCGGTGGAGCTCACGCCTGGTTTGGGGCGCTGGATACTCCAGGATGGACTGAATTTTGGCACTAACAGGGCGCACCTGACCTTGTCCCACCTGTTTTTCAAGGTAGGTGACCGTGGCTCTACCAAACTCACATTTGGCTAAATTCAGAGAAAGGGTGGACTCCTTTAACCTCTGAAAAATTTCCTCCAGCGTCTTGAGGTGTTCAGACCACGTGTCTGAATAGGCCACAACATCATCAAGATACACCTCACAATTACTCACATCAGCCAGGACGAGGTGCATCAGCCGCTGGAAGGTGGCAGGTGCATTGCGGAGTCCAAAGGGTATAACGGTGTATTGGCAAAAACTGTTGGGGGTGACAAAAGCAGAGATTTCTGAAGCACTGGGGGTTAGCGGGACTTGCCAATAACCTTTCAACAAATCAAGTTTTGTGACAAAAAGTTTTGTGACTGTCCACACAGTTTTCCATTCTGGGCAGGGGATATGAGTCAGCTTTTGTCACATTCTTTACCTTTCAAAAGTCACTGCAAAAATGAAGTGTTTTGTCAAGTTTGGCCACAAGCAGGCAAGGGGAACTCCACGCACTGCAGCTGGTAACAGCCAGATCATTCTCCAACAGATATTCAACCACTTTTTTCATAAGTGAGCGTTTTGTCGGATTAACCCTGTAAGCATGTTGCTTAATGGGCATGTGACTGCCAACATCAGTGTCATGTGAAAGGACAGTGGTGCGGGATGGAGTGTCTGAAAACAATGTGTGAAAGCTGTTAATCAGACGCACAATATCTGCTCGGGCCGGAGGATCTGAATGTTGCAACTTGGCTGGCAAATCTTTCAACACCTCAGAATTTTGCAGTTGAGATGTGTTTTCATGCAGGCAGGCCATCACTTTCAGGAGTGTACAGAGAGGGCGACACAGATGTGACAGAGGCTACAACAGAGGGCATGACAAAGGAGGTGGTCACAGCAGCAGGTGTAGTTTTCATAGTTTTATACAAACGGTGTCTGTCCCCCGACCACCTAAATTATCTAAATCCAAAATTAAACAAAGAGGAGTTGTGCATAACAACCTCATAAAAATTAAAACCTCTTCTGTGACAGAAAGACAAAACAGGAGAATCAAATGTGGACTGTTAAATATCAGGTCTCTTTCGTCTAAAGCAGTGTTAGTAAACAAATTAATTTCAGATAATCATATTGATTTACTCATTCTCACTGGAACCTGGCTGTGTCAAGATGAATATGTCAGTCTAAATGAATCCACTCCTCCCAGTCAAAATAATACCCACATTCCTCGAGGCAGCGGCCGAGGAGGGGGAGTTGCAGCCATTTTACCAAGTCCTTCAGTAACAGAGGTTTCCCGTGCCGACTTTAACCTCTCCCGAATTGATCATCTTGTCGATAGCACCGTAGGCATGCTGTGAACAACACTCGACTCTGTAGCTCCTCTTAAAAAGAAGTTTACAAAGCAAAGAAAGTTTGCTCCTTGGTTAAAACAAATATTGCAAAAATTTGAAAGGAATTGGCGATTAAGCAAACTGGAAGAATCTCGTTTAATCTGGGCAGACAGTCTCAAAACGTATAAGAGGGGCCTCAGCAATGCCAGAGCAAACTATTACTCAGCATTAATAGAAGAAAACAAAAATAACCCCAGGTTTCTTTTCAGCACTGTAGCCAGGCTGACTGAGAGTCACAGCTCTATTGAGCCTTGTATTCCTTTAGCCCTTAGCAGTAATGATTTTATGAGCTTCACAAAATTCTAGCTATTAGATGCAAAATTCATGACCTCCTGTCCTCAGATAGTACCTATCTAACCTCAAACACAGCTGTAACACCTAATATTTATTTAGATTCCTTCTCCCCAATTTCTCTTCAATAATTGACTGCAGTGATTTCATCATCTAAATCATCAACGTGTCTCTTAGACCCCATCCCAACTAGGCTACTCAAGGAGGTCTTACCTTTAGTTAACACCCATGTATTAGATTTGATCAATATATCCTTATTAACAGGCTATGTACCACAGTCTTTTAAGGTAGCTGTAATTAAACCTCTACTAAAAAAGCCCACCCTGGATCCAGAGGTGTTAGCCAACTATAGACCAATATCTAATCTTCCCTTTATGTCAAAGATCCTTGAGAAAGTAGTCGCAGACCAGCTGTGTGATTTTCTCCATGATAATAATTTATTTGAGGAATTTCAGTCAGGATTTAGAGCGCATCATAGCACTGAGACAGCTCTAGTTAAAATTACAAATGACCTTCTGATTGCTTCAGACAAAGGACTCGTCTCTGTACTTGTTTTATTAGATCTTAGTGCGGCGTTTGACACAACTGACCATCAAAAAGACTGGAACACTTAATTGGCCTAAAAGGTTCTGCACTAAGCTGGTTTAAATCTTATTTATCTGATCGTTTTCAGTTTGTTCACGTTCATAATGAATCATCCTTACGTACTAAAGTTTGTTTTGGAGTTCCGCAAGGTTCTATGCTCGGACCAATCCTATTTACTCTATATATGCTTCCTTGAGGTAACATCATTAGAAATCACTTTGTAAATTTCCATTGTTATGCGGATGATACACAGTTGTATTTATCGATGAAGCCAGAAGAAAGTAACCAATTAACTAAACTTCATAACTGCCTTAAAGACATAAAAACCTGGATGACCAACTTCCTGATGTTAAATTCAGACAAAACTGAAGTTATTGTTCTTGGCCCCAAACAACTCAGAGACTCTTTATCTAATGACATAGTTTCTCTCGATGGCATTGCTCTGGCCTCTACCACTACCGTAAGAAACCTCGGGGTAACATTTGATCAAGATTTGTCTTTCAATTCTCATTTAAAACAAACCTCAAAGACTGCATTTTTTCATCTGCGTAATATTGCGACAATTAGACCTATCCTGACCCGAAAAGATGCAGAAAAATTGGTCCACGCTTTTGTTACCTCAAGGCTGGATTACTGTAACTCTCTATTATCAGGGAGCTCTAGTAAGTCATTAAAAACTCTCCAGCTAATTCAGAATGCAGCAGCACGTGTACTAACAGGAACTAAGAAACAAGATCATATTTCTCATGTTTTAGCTTCTCTGCACTGGCTCCCTGTAAAATCCGGAATTGAATTTAAAATCCTACTGTTAACTTCTTAAGCTCTAAGTGGTCAAGCTCCGTCATATCTTAGAGAGCTCATAGTGCCATATTATCCCACCAGAACTCTGCGCTCTGAGAACTCAGGGTTACTCGTGGTCCCTAAAGTCTCCAAAAGTAGATCAGGAGCCAGAGCCTTCAGCTATCAGGCTCCTCTCCTGTGGAATCATCTTCCTGTTACGGTCCGGGAGGCAGACACCGTCTCCACATTCAAGACTAGACTTAAGACTTTCCTCTTTGATAAAACTTATAGTTAGGGCTGGCTCAGGCTTGCCTTGTACCAGCCCCTAGTTAGGCTGACTTAGGCCTAGTCTGCCGGAGGACCCCCTGTAATTGCCTGTGAGGCAAATTGTGATTTGTGATATTGGGCTTTATGAATAAAATTGAAAATTGAAATTGAATAATACACCGGGCACATTCTCTTTCTCTTTCTCTCTCTCTCTCTCTCTCTCTCTCTCTCTCTCTCTCTCGCTCTCTCTCTCTCTCTCTCTCTCTCTCGTATCCTATTACTGCATCTTGCTAACTAGGCCATTCTGGATGTCACTAACTCTGCTTCTTCTCCGGAGCCTTTGTGCTCCACTGTCTCTCAGGTTAACTCGTATTGCAGCGGTGCCTGGATAGTGTGACGTGTGTGGTTGTGCTGCTGCCGTGGTCCTGCCAGATGCCTCCTGCTGCTGCTGCTGTTATCATTAGTCATACTTCTACTGTTATTATACACATATGATTATTGTCACACATGTATACTATCAGATATTAATATATTATTATTAATTATAATATTATTACTTTCATTAATGTTGTTGTAAGCTACTGTCATTACTGTCTGTCCTGCATCTCTCTCTGTCTCTCTCTGTCTCTCTCTCTCTCTCTCTCTCTTTCTGTCATATGGATTACTGTTAATTTATCATGCTGATCTGTTCTGTACGACATCTATTGCACGTCTGTCCGTCCTGGAAGAGGGATCCCTCCTCAGTTGCTCTTCCTGAGCTTTCTACCGTTTTTTTCCCTGTTAAAGGGTTTTTTGAGGAGTTTTTTTGTGATATTGGGCTTTATAAATAAAATTGAATTGAATTGAAGGTTCCTTGATGGTTCTCTTATGGTTTTCTGATGGTTCCCTGTTGGTTCTCTCATGGTTTTCTGATGGTTCTCTTATGGTTTTCTGATGGTTCTCTCATGGTTCCTTGATGGTTCTCTGATGTTGTTCTGATAGTTCTCTGAAGGTTCCTTGTTGGTTCTCTGATGATTCTCTAATGGTTTGTGGTTGCTCTCCAGAGACAGACTCGTCCTCCAGACAGGAGCAGATGATCTGATGTTTCATGTGTTCTGTTTTATCTCTGATCCACTCTGACTCTGTGCTCTCTGTTCTCCTCTTCCTGGTTCTCCTCCTGATCCTTCTCCTGGTTTTCCTCATGGTTCTCCTCCTGGTCTTCTTCCTGGTCCTGCTCCTCCTGGTCCTCCTCCTGGTTCTCCTCCTGGTTCTGTGTAGAACCGGTTCCACCTGCAGATGGCGATGGGGGTTCCTGAGTCCGGTCTGTCGGACCTTCTGCTGACGGTTCTGCAGCAGTCAGGTTGGAGGGAGGGGACTGTGGTTCTGTGTCGGGGCTGGGAGGAGGCTCGGGGTCTCCTGCTGCGGCTCCTGGGTGGGGAGAGTGAGAGCAGTGCATTGTGGGATGGCAGGGGCGGAGTCACCTGGCACATGCGCGCCCTCCTGAACCTGACACAGTCAGCACACGACGACACTCAGATCCACGACTTTCTGTCCCGACACTTCAGACAGAACCAGCCATCGCCGGCGTCGGTGCTGCTATTTGGAGCTGACCCGCAGTGTGCAGCAGCAGTGTTGCGCAGCGCTCAGGACCTGGGCCTCACGTTACCCATGGTGCACTGGGTGCTGGGACAGCCACTGAGCCCCGACGCGCTTCACGCCATTGGGCTGCCACTCGGCCTGTTGGCCTACGGAGAGGTTGAGAGGAAGCCGCTGGACTTCTACATCAGAGACGCCCTGCAGCTCATCACCAGGGCCGTTACTGCAGCAACACTGGTGAGACCAGACCTGGCTCTGATCCAGAACATGGTGAACTGCTACGACAAGCCCAACAAACACGAGCTGCCGTCATCAGGACAGTACCTGTCCAGGTAAGGACCACCACCAGGGACCATCACCATCACCATCATCATCATCATCACCATCATCATCATCATCATCATCATCATTATCACCATCATCGTCATCATCATCACCACCATCATCATCATCATCATCATCATCTTTATCATCATCACCGTCATCATCATCACCATCACCACCACCATCATCATCATCATCATCACCATCATCAACATCACCATCATAATCATCATCATCATCATCACCATCATCACCATCATCACCATCACCACCATCATCACCATCATCATCATCATCATCACCATCACCACCATCATCACCATCACCATCACCACCATCATCATCACCATCACCACCATCATCACCATCACCATCACCACCATCATCATCATCATCACCACCATCATCACCATCATAATCATCATCTTCATCATCACCATCATCACCATCATCACCATCACCACCATCATCACCATCACCATCATCATCATCATCATCACCGTCATCATCACCATCACCGTCATCATCATCACCATCACCACCATCATCATCACCATCATCACCATCATCATCATCATCAGTATAATGGGTCTCTATGGGCGGAACACATTTCAATCAGCATTGCAGCATCAGCCTTTCAACCAGCCTTCAAATATTCCTCATCATTCATAAATGCATATCAATCAATCAATCAATCAATCAATCAATCAATCAATCAATCAATCAATTTTATTTATAAAGCCCAATATCACAAATACAATTTGCCTCACAGGGCTTTACAGCATACGACATCCCTCTGTCCTTTAGACCCTCACAGCTGATCAGGAAAAACTCCCCAAAAAACCCTTTAACGGTGGAAAAAATGGTAGAAAGCTCAGGAAGAGCAACTGAGGAGGGATCCCTCTTCCAGGACGGACAGACGTGCAATAGATGTCGTACAGAACAGGTCAACATAATAAATTAAGAGTAATCCGTATGACACAATGAGACAGAAAGAGAGAGAGACAGAGAGAGAGACAGAGAGAGAGAGAGATGCAGGACAGACGGTAATGACAGTAGCTTACAACAACATTCATGGAAGTAATAATATTATCTTTATAGTTCTGGCTACTGTGGTACAATATGTTGAAAGTATATATTAGTATCTGGCAGTATACACGTGTGACAATAATATTATGTGTATAATAAAAGTAGAAGTATGACTAATGACTAATGATGGCAGCAGCAGCATAGTATTATTCAGCTCTTCATGGAGCATTGCAGTGTAGCGTGAAGTTATTCAGCTTCAGCATTCACACCCGCAATTTCTCCAGAAATTTTATTCTCTAGTTATTATTAATATTCAGTGCTTTGAATTGTGACAGATGATCAATGGTGATACTGATTCGAGCTGTGTGTGTGTGTGTGTCAGAGGATCAGGTGACTCATAACCTGAAACATATCTATTAACGAGCATTATTGCTCCAGGTAATACAACATGTCTTGGTAGCTATCGGTTTTCTCCTCAGCGCCATGCTGGAATGACCCCATGAAGGTTTGATAATTAAGTGGGTTTCCATCAAAAACTGAGATTTCATGTGCAGGCAGTGATCCTTGATTGTGCTGCAAAGCCAATAAATCAGCAATGTCATTTTGTCTCTGCATTACAGTCAGGGAATTGTCACCATTGTTTGTCATGTTAATCCCACCACCTGTTGCTGTTTGTGGAGAACTCTGAACTGTAGGGCCTTACTGTTGTAGAGTGATACCTGTTGTTTTCTTATTTTGTTGTGGAGAGCTTGCTAGTGGTTTTGGTTGTTGGTTCAGATATCTTTGGAGGAGGGTTTTCGGAATCGCTCCAAGCTCAGTAAACTCAACGGCAGATGCTTCTGGAATCACTGTCACATCAGCTTTTTCCTGGTAAGTTTCAAAATGTTCATTCATGTTATCCTCATGCTGCTCTTGTGGTTCAGATGTTGGTAAGTGTTGTTCATTTTGACATTCAAAGTTCTCCAGCACCTTTAATTTTGCATCTGATTCAGCCAGACCCATTTCCAACTCCATTTGTTCCAGTCTGGTGTTTAGTTGAACCTTCTCCATTTCCAGTGCATATTTCCTTTTTTAAAGCTGCTGCCCGGGCTAGCAGCGCAGCCTTTTCTGTGGCAATTTTAAGACGGGCTGAGGCAGCAGAAGTGGTTGATCCTGATTTTGAACCCTTTGAGACCCGTGAACTCTTTGAAACATTGGAAATACTGACCTTGGGTTCAATGAGTGACTGAAGATCTGTTTGAGAAGTTTTCCATTTTCCAACATCCTTCAGGAAATTCTCAAATGTGGACATTTTTGGCACATACAAGTCAATTCTCTCTTTTTCCTTTATTTCCTCAGACAAAAACTAATTCATGAACCTGCTTAAAATCATTCAGTGATCTTCGAAAAAAGGCCACAGATTCATCCACTTTCTCAACGTTTCCACCCATCTGACAGAGAGAACAGGAGAACCCACGTGACACAGAGAACAGGAGAACCCATCTGACAGAGAGAACAGGAGAACCCATGTGACACAGAGAAGAGGAGAACTCATCTGACACAGAGAACAGGAGAACCCACGTGACACAGAGAACAGGAGAACTCATCTGACGGAGAACAGGAAAACTCATCTGACACAGAGAACAGGAGAACCCATCTGACAGAGAGATCCTTGAAACTGTTTTAAACCAGAATCACCTTAATTTTTCAAAATAAATCCAACCATATATCTGACTGGACCATGTGTGAGTTTAATTTGAAAGGACAGACACAGGAAGTTTCCACACTCAGCAGTCAGACAGGAGTCAGGTTAATTTCCAGGGCTGGTACCTGCGGTTATTCCACAGGCTAGTTAATAACATGTCGGGCAGGAAATCCAAAGTGTGGGATCATTTTGAGAAGGTGAAGGACGAACCCAAGGTGATATGTAAACTCATCTTCACTGGACTACACTAGCACTAGTTTAATCTGACGTACCTGGTCAGGTTGGATGAACTTGAATGGACGAAAAAGGACAAATATCTGTTGAGAGTTTTATCGATGGCGTTTCAGAAATCCCTCATCAAGAAGCACCTAGTACTGATGAATAGGTGAACTTGGTGTATAATATTTATGTAACTGAGAAAATGACTATTAGTTTGAGAACCCAGCAGAACATTTTTATTTAGACCTGGATGAAATGTTTTTGTGTCTCAGACATTAGACCTGATTTTGTCTGAATAAGGACTAGAAACACACTCTACATGTATGTCTTGATCCATGGGATGATTTGTATTTGTTTAATTAGTCATTGAACTTTTTATTTTACTTCACTTCCTTGAAAGGTCTTCATGTTCAGCTGGTTGTGGATTTTGTTTATTTATGTTTATATAGTTTTATCAGTCAACATAAAGAGGATTACAAAAAGAGTTTTTCCTGATCATCTGTGAGGGTCCTAAGGACAGAGGGATGTCGTATCCCGTGAGGCAAACTGTGATTTGTGGTATTGGGCTTTATAAATAAAATTGATTGATTGATTGATTGATTATAAAAAAAGAAACTTCCTACAACCCAAGGACATTACAATGTTCTCATAAGAACAAAGTTGCAGCAGAAATTCACGTGACCCTGGTTCAGAGGATGGCTCTGATGCCTGGTTCTGTCCACTGACTGAGTTGTTGCATGATCGACCAATGAACTGACACCATGATTAAGAGGCCCCACCCCCATCTGGTATGTGTCTTACCTGCTGTTTTTTTTTCTGTCCCACAGGTTCCTGTCCAACACATCTTTCTCTGGTCTGACTGGTCCGGTCCGAGTCCAGCAGAACCGTTCTCACGTCCTCACCTCGCAGCGTTTCCATGTCTGGAGCCTTCGACGCGACGCGTTGGGTCAGCCCACCTGGGTGACGGTGGGCAGCTGGGAGGGAGGCCAGCTGCAGGTGGAGGATCAGGGAGTCTGGCAGGGACCCAAACCTCACCACAGGACAGAAGGGGCGGGCGGGAGGACTAGGGGCCGCTGGAGACCGGGGATGCCGGTGGCCGGGAGTCGCGTCCGGGTGGTGACTCTGGTGGAACATCCCTTTGTGTTCACGCGGGACGTGGACGATGAGGGCAGCTGCCCGGCAGGCCAGTACTGCCTGGACGCTGGCACCAACAGCTCGGACACTCTGGAGAGGGTCTTCAGGGAGGTGGCAGGGGGAAACAGCAGCTTCCTGCCTGCAGAGTACAACAAGTGTTGCTATGGATACTGCATTGACCTGCTGGAGAAGCTGGCGGAGGACCTGGGCTTTGAGTTCGACCTTTACATTGTCGGGGATGGAAAGTACGGAGCGTGGAAGGGGGGGCGCTGGACCGGGCTGGTGGGGGATCTTCTTAATGGATTAGCAGACATGGCCGTCACCTCCTTCAGCATTAACTCGGCCCGCAGCCGCGTGATCGACTTCACCTCACCCTTCTTCTCCACCAGCCTGGGCATCCTAGTGCGCAGTAAGGATACAGCGGCTCCTATCGGAGCCTTCATGTGGCCCCTGCACTGGTCCATGTGGGTGGGCATCTTCCTGGCACTGCACATCACAGCACTCTTCCTCACCCTGTACGAGTGGAAGAGTCCATATGGTATGACGCCTCATGGACGCAACAGGATGAGGGTGTTCTCATACTCATCGGCTCTCAACCTGTGCTATGCCATCCTGTTTGGACGCACCGTGTCCTCCAAGACTCCAAAGTGTTGGACAGGTCGGTTCCTGATGAACCTGTGGGCCATCTTCTGCCTGCTGGTGCTGTCCAGCTATACCGCCAACCTGGCCGCCGTCATGGTGGGAGAAAAGACCTTTGAGGAGGTGTCAGGGATCCACGATGCCAAGGTGAGATGACAAAGACCTTCAGAGTAGCAAAACTGTGTTTTGTTGGTTCCAAGCTTGACATCCTCAGGTTAGTCCAGGTACTGAACCATCCTGCTGCTATTGGCTGATCTTTGGAACCTGCAGATGTTACCACCTGTGAGTGTGACATCATCAAACAGCAGCCAATAGCTTCTCTGTAGGGTTTCCTGTAGCAGTCAGAGTTTCTTGGCCTTTGGGTCCTGGAAGGTTTCTTATATTTTTTTATTGATCTTTGATCAGAAAACTTTGATCAGTCAATTGATCAGGTCTCTGCTGGTGTTTCTGTCAACGACCTGATAAAAACAGGGCAGAAGTTTGAGACCTGAAATGTAAAATATTATGGAATGATATTTTAGAGGACAGGTGGTGTGGCCGTCGACCTGCAGCTCTTATAATGAGAAGTAGTCAGGTGCATCATTGGCGTGTTGATGTTTTGAGGCAGCAGAAAGCCATTAATCAGCCAGTGTTATTTTGCTGATGAACATGACTTTTTTTTCTGCGACAAAAACAACATGATGACGAGCTAAAAATAGATATTGATAATAAAAACAAAGACGAAATCTGTGTTTGATTTTGGTTGAGGAGACGTGATGTAAATGTTGGTGGTGGACTGTCGGACACTGACAGCTTGTAATGATCTTCAGATGCCTGATGAGCGCCAGGCTGTAAACTCCAGTAAATAGTCTGCACCAGGATGTTTGGGTTGGTGCGAGTTGTGAGCTGTAATTCAGCAGTAAATAATCACCCATGTGTGTGTGACTGTGGATGGTGGAGCTGCTGAATGGATCTGTGGAGTTTGTTAGTTGCAGTGGTGGCTGTTAGCAGCTAGCTCCGCTCGCAGCCTTCACAGCTTCACCCCGCAGGACTCCACTCAGTCCGGACTGGAGAAGGTTTGTGGGTTGATGGTGTTTGACAGGCAGGTAGGAGGCTCAGTTATCTGTGAGTGTAGCTGTGCTGTAAGTAAACAGGCTGAACTCAGATCAGTTTTCTCTGACAGAGATGAAAGTTTAGTTTGAATCACCAACTCTGTGAGAGGACACCAGTTTAAACCTCCAGACTAACATGTTACACATGAAGAAACAAGTTATGTTTCTGCTTCTTAACAGTCACATGGATAAGTCAGAGTTTACAATGAACCTGGGGACAAATCCTAGTAGGCTCACATTAGTTATTTGTTGAGAGCATAAATAGAGAGATGTTGAGCTTTTCAGATGATGATCAGTGAGTGTGTGCTCGTAAATCAGCCCTTAAACCTGTCACACACTGCTGGAGACATGACACACACATTATCTTATACAACCTGTCACCTTGACTCTGATTTATCATCCATGAATTAGAGAAAAAACGTAGAGAAAACATCAGGACTAAAAGTCAACGAAAACAAATAAACTTTTTAGCATCAAGACTCAGATCAGACTGAATCTAAAATATCAGTCAGAATTAACACTGTCACCATCTAAATCCTGGTCCACAGTCAGAACGCTGCAGTGTTTTCCTCACAGTTAAAGGGCTCATTATTCAGACAGTAAGATGCTCCTGTGTAGGCAGGTTCACAGCGTGTGTGTGTGTGTGTGTGTGTGTGTGTGTGTGTGTGTGTGTGTGTGTGTGTGTTTGTGACAGCAGGTGTGTGACAGCTGGTGTGTGAAAGCAGGAGTGTGACAACAGGTGTGTGACAGCAGGTGTGACAGCAAGTGTGGCAACAGGTGTGTGACAGCAGGTGTGACAGCAAGTGTGATAAATATCAATTGAAGAAAATTAATTATATTCTGAGATCGTACTGTTGAAGCTTCATGCAGAGTTCCACCAAGCGCACAGCTGAGTTTACAGCCGCATCATGTGATCCATCACAGCTGGTTCAAACTGCAGACACATGTTTTTAGAATTAAAGCATTAAAAATGTTAAAGTTTCAATAATGGAAACATTTGTTGCTCATTTCAGACTTTTATTATTTTGTCTCTTATATATTGTTATTAACCAAAGCTGAAGTCATTAAATGAACATTCAGTGTCAGATCACTCCATCAATCAGTAGAATACTCAATTAATAAAAGGAGCAATGACTGCAGCTCTGTTCAGTTCTGTTTGTCCAGTTTATTTCCTGTGGTGACATCATTGTGGTGACATCACTGCTCTGACTGTGTTACTCCTCTCACTGCTCCCGCTTCCTGAATCCACCATATCAACAGAGCGCCAGCCGCAGCCTCAGCTGGTGTTTGAAGGGGACAGGAGATGTTTCACCCAGAACACACCTGTAAGAGCCACAATGTGAGAATTTAAGTTAATTTAAATATTATGCATAATTCGTAATTGTATGTAATGTAATGTATATAAGAGATCAACAATGTGGAAAGGTTAAAAACAAACTCATGTTGATTGTATAATACATATGTTCCCTTCCACAAAACTTGCCTATGGCACCTTTAATTTAGGGAGTCATCTGCGCAGTAGATAGTAGTTCATCCCGACACAGACTGAAGGAGTTCCTTTGTTTCCTGTTGTTGTGGAGATGTTGTGTTTATCAGCGCCTCAGACATTTGATGCATCGTTAAACTTTAACTGATCAGTGCGGCGTGGAGTCAGGCGAGCGTTAAAGCCGCCACCGTGTTTCCTGTCTGCTGAAAGAGTCTGAGAGCTGACAAGAAATGAGCAAAGTGATACGGTCAATGTGTCAAAGCTCCAGGACCATCCAATAATTCATTATTCAGAGTCACGACGATGGCGACCAAAGTGTGTGTGTGTGTGTGTGTGTGTGTGTGTGTGTGTGTGTGTGTGTGTTTGTCTTTATCACATGGTGGGGTCCAGAGCCTGACAGCACAGTCACAGTGTGGGGCCCAAAATTTTTGTGGGGTTCCAAATCCTGGACCCCACAAAAATAATCTCAAATTCAGTGAAAAGGAGGTCAAAATAATGTCCTGTGAAGTTTTCAGGGTGGACTCCACAATGCACATTTACCAACCAAGTGTGCTTGGGTGTGCTTAGCAGAAGTAACTCAGTATCGGCCACTAGTGGTGGGGACTGGTACTGCACAAACACACACTTTTCACACACACTTGGGTAAATCAGAGATGCTAATGCTAAAATAAGCATTTAACCATGCTTATGCCAACTGGACTGATTAGCTGCCAACAGAGAGCTAATTTTAAGGTAATTAAACCAATAACTTATGTAATAAATCAACTGCATAGACAGCTTACTATCAGCACTGAATAATGGTTAAACATAGGTTTACTGTAAATGCAGTAATAATATCCATAATCTTAATACTCTTCAAGAGCCTAAACTTTACAGTATCTAACCCACTTTTTCTGTCTGTAAATCAGAGATACTAACTCTAAGCTAAACATTTATCCATGCTTATTCTAACCATACTGATTAACTGCTAACATAGAGCTAATTTAATTTTAGGTAATTGAACCAATAAATAAATTAATTAATTAATTGTAAAGACAGCTTACCATCAGCACTGAATAATGGTTAAACACAGTTTTACTGTAAATGCAGTAACAATATAAATAATATTCATAATATATTCTTAATGTTATTAATATTCATTTTTAAGAGCCTAAACTTTATAGTAGATGACCAGTAATACATAATCTAAGCCACTTTTTCTGTCTGCATATCAGAGATGCTGACTCTAACCCAGTGTTTCCCAACCCTGGTCCTCAGGGACCCCTGCCCTGCATGTTTTAGATGTTTCCTTGCTCCAACACACCTGATTCAAATGATCAGCTCATCATCAGTCCTCTGCAGAAGCCTGATAACGACCTGATCTGCTGCTTCCGGCTTTCTTACAGTGCAGATGCTCTGCTGCTTGCGCTACGCTTTGCTTACATTCTTTTGTGGATATACTTGTTTTTTCCTGCTAAAAGCTACAGAAAGTAGATCCTGGATACTTATAAAGCACTGGGACTTTAATTTGTGAAAGATACCACTTTAGTACTGTGTGATCAGGGCTGAGGCACAGTGCAAGCCTTTTGCTGTGTCTGTGACTGGAAACCTATGATTAGGACAAGGACAAGATGGCAAAATCTGTGAGCTGCACAGAGTGTGAGCGACTAACCGAGACGATAAGGCAGCTTCAAAAGAAGAATGAAACGCTACAACAAATTTGTGAGAGTGAGCAATTCATTGACTCTGTGGCAGCTAACATACAAGGTGCTGATGGACAGACTTTTACTGTATATATGGAAATACAACAAATGTGGAGCATACCATCGCTGACTTGGCTGACACAATCCCATGGATATGTCCTAACACCACTGGATCAGCTGCAGAGGCTCCCAAACTGGCCTTCCCTAACGACCCTCCCTACTGGCACAGGACTGGTGCTCGACCAAAGCATCAACTCCAGCCAGGACTTGGGCTGACGTCGTTAGACGCAAAGGCAAATCCAGCAGGAAATCAGTCAAGAGAGCCCTAATGCTCACCCCTCCACTTGAACTCTCTCTACAGAACAGGTATGATGGGTCCAAATGAAATGTGTGACAATACCAGCTACACTGAAGCCATGCAGGCCAATCACATGTATGGTATTAAGGCTATCCAAAATGCAAGCAATAGCCTCAAAACAACTGCTAGACCCAGGGCCAGAAAAAAACTACGCTAACTCCACACCTGAGAAGCCAAGAGCTAACAGAAATATCCTCACCCATCCCCCCATCTGATCAGCCAGACACCATCCTGATCGGGTCTCAATAACCAAGCATGTAAGAATGGCAAAGACTGAAAATCTAACAGTGTCTGACACGTCTATCAGGGAGCTAACCGAGCTGTTGCCAGTGATCCTCTCAACACACCCAAGTAACATGAGGATCATCATCCATGCTGGGTCTTTTGACATTCTATGAAGAAAAACTGACTCTCAGATCCTGAAAAAAGACTTTTCCCTGCTCCTGGAGAAACTGACAGGGCTCCAGACTGCGGCTAATTGGTCGCATTTTGCGACCTTTTTTGGAGGCTGTGCGACATAGTTTTTTAACTAGGAGCACCAGCGCGACTTACAAATCCACCCCTCTCCCCCCTTTTTTTTTTTTAATTTTTTTTTTATAATTGCATTATAAATATACGATAGTTGACAGGACGAGTCAGCAATGTCCTACCCACAGCCCCCATTGATATTATTTTGCGCGACGGACTCTTCATATAATAACATAACAATATACTATTTATGGTGTTATGTCATTGTGTCATTTCTGTCTCTACATGGTCACACGTTAACAGTTCTCCTCTGCTCTCTGTATCGCGAACCAATACTTGATTGGCTACTAATACCACTACTTGCCTGTTCACTGTGGTCAAGTTAATCCTTTACTTCCTCCCATTTCAATCATTTCATACCTAGGAGATGTTCTGCAGCTTTCACTATTACCTGGATCCTTGTGGTCTTTGACGGGATATTCGCTGTAGCATTTACCACTCCCGTTATGAATATCACCAATCTCTTCTTCTCTGTCCATTCTTTTTCCCTCTGTAACTTTTCTTTCGCTGCCAGTTGCTCTTTGTTGTATCCTGCCTCCTTCCCCTGCTTCTCCTGTTCTGTTATCTTAACTGCAGTAGCATATGAGACTCTTTCTTTCCTTCTTGTCTGTTGCACCTCTGCCTCCCTTTTCATAACTTCACACCCCAGTAAACTGCACTACAACTTCCACCACAATTGCAGCACTTCACCCTCACTCCCTCTTCACACTTTCCATACTGGTGTCCCCCTCCACATCCTACACACCTCACCCTCTTCTTACACACCTTAGCTACATGTCCAAACTCTTGGTAGTTAAAGCATCTCATGGGTTTTGGCACATACTTTCTCACCCTGTACCTAATAAATCCAAAGTACAGCTCAGTCAGGGGAACCCTCCCTTTTAACTCCACTAGCACAGTCTCAGATTCTTCTTTCTCCCGTCCCCTTGTCATTCTTTTAGTACTTTCTATGTAGTTGACCCGTGCATGCGCAAGACGGAGATGTCCAGTGCTTAAGCACCGCCTCTGGCAGTCAGTAGAGATGAAATATAACAGAGCATATTTTAAGGTAACTGAACCTAGAAATTAATTCACTGTAAAGACAGCTTTCAATCAGCGCTACATCATGGTTATAATACCCATAATACTGATAAAATACTGATTACCTGCTAACACAGAGCTAATTTTATTGTAACTGAACTAATTCATTATTTAATTAATAAATTGTAAAGACAGCTTACTATTAGCACTGGATAGTGGTTAAATATAGGTTTATTGTAAACCTATATCCGGGTGTAAAGTGCCAGTTGGTAAAGTGCAAGTGCATGGATAGATAAATAGATCCAGATGTGGTGGCCCACTCCTACCGCTGAGACTGGACCAAGACATCGGATATTTAGCAGCAGA
This sequence comes from Epinephelus awoara, assembly GCA_035609425.1. Classification (NCBI taxonomy): domain Eukaryota; kingdom Metazoa; phylum Chordata; class Actinopteri; order Perciformes; family Serranidae; genus Epinephelus; species Epinephelus awoara. The sequence goes on along the minus strand of CM069303.1, from coordinate 42,434,827 downwards.
TAAAAAGTCCCATCCACAATTTAAGTACACAAAGACAATATTACGGTACAGTATAGTGCAGTGCATGCCTACATATGTATATGTAGGCATGCACTGCACAACAACAACAACAACAAAGACAGTGCAAAGCATGGCAATAAAAAATAATACAGGCGTACTTAAGAACTTTAGTTCTTAATAGTGAAGATGTAAACGTGTCACAAGATATCTTGTTAACCTATATTAATAGAGCAAAAAATGATAAGAATCTATTTTTGAATAAATAGTTTGAATATATAATGTCTAGATTAACCCTATGGGCCTTAACGACGCAAATTCACACCTGTTCTTCTCTATGGATTTTCTCTGCAACCGTTCGTCATAGAGAGAAGCCACTCATATCACGTGAAACAGCAGAACCGTCAGTCCAATGTTTTCACAAGGGAAAAAAATGATAAAGTTACACTAAAATGATGTATAACAAAACTTTCATACAGCTTTGCACACACATTACTCTTGGATGGATTACTTGCGAATGCAGGGTCACGCAGAAATGTCATGCATATCACATGAAAGCGCAGGAGCAGAGCTTTCCGATGATACCAAACACATTATTGTGCTGTCATCCCATCATGCTGTAAATACAGATAAATTGTCGGCAAAATAAAAACCTGACAAATTTCTTTACAATCCATTATACAGATCTTGTTATCAGTCACTTCATATAGTGAGGAATAATATTATTACTGTTTTTCTATTATCTTAGATTTAAATATTGCATGTTTCTTTCAAATAAAACACATTTTGGACTTATGAATGAGTCAATGGAATTTCTTGCAATAATGAAAAAATACTGGCAATCATGTCCGCCTGGCACAAACCACATGTTGACAGCTGTGAAGTGATAGAATGTCCCAGCATCATGGTTCTTATCAGATTCCAGAGAGTCTCCCCTCTTCATATATGGTAGAATATGTCTACTTCCACCTTGCTATGGTGAGATACATGTAAAATGTAAACATTTAGTAACACATTTTTTTTTTTTCATTGATATGAAAATTAATATAAAATACAGGCACACAGAAGGACATGTAATGATTGTAAATCTGGATAGCCCAGATTGTCCTGAAAAAAAACAAACAAACAAACAAAAAAAACCACACAAGATACAGCATGTGTATATAGCCTTTATAATGACTGTGATATGAGCTTGAAAGTAAAGGCAGGAAAAATACCTCAAAGAGGCCTAGGACCCAAAGGGTTAAAAAGACAAATTGGGTTGCACGGATATAATTATTGTGACATGCCAGTTGGGCGGGATGCGGAGTCGTCCATGTTACAGCAAGACCACCCTTACAGGACGTGCTCACTACACATAACAAGCGCACCTTAACTCCAGTCGCTGAGAGCAGGAAGTTGTCGCGTCGGTGGATGGCTGACAGGATCGTTTGTGAAAAGGTAAGTTACGCTACGTTAATATTAATATGTATAACTTATAGTAGTGGATTATCACAGTGCTTTTTTAACGTTATCATTTCTTGTTAGTAACAGAAGTAGTTCTGTTTTCAAACAGTTAGAAAGGCAACCGGACGGATAGCTACATTATGGCACTGGCTACATTATGCTAGCGAGGTGAAGTTAGCCAATTAGCTAATTGGCAAACCATGTGGCTCTCTGCTTCAGGTACCTTTGGTTTAAAATGGTGGTTGGTGAGTTTTGTCGTGAGTGTGTGGTTAATGAAACTCAAGGAGAGATTTATTTATGATTGTGCGTGAAATTAATGGTGATAGTTTGGGTTGACAAAGCGAGACAGGGCCGCTTGTTTATTTGAGGTGAGGGTCTATGTGCTGAAGCGATGGTGAGGGACAGGCAACAAAACCAGACATTAGACGGGCCCGGGGCTGATTTGTTCGCGCTGACGTCCACGCTGTACCACGTTTTTCTCCGGTCAGGGTGACCCAGGGCTCGACAGTGTGAGCGTTTCACTCGCACTTGCGGCTGAAAATAGGTGTGTGCGAACTGTAAAAAATATTTAGGGGCACATGTGTGCATAAAATAATGTTATGGGCGGTTTTCCAAGCCACTGTCGGCACAATGAATATAAAGCCCGGGTTCCACAGGGCACGCCAGTGGCGCAACACGTCTGCAGCGCAAGTCCCACAGCAGGGGCATCGCCAGTGCCTCATGCTACCTCTCAATTTGGCTTTTGCAATGAATGAACATTTATGATTCTATGAATTTTCTTACATTTGAAGGTACACTGGACCACTTATTATTGCTCAAATGTACTAAACTGTGGTTGTCTAACATCTAACAAAGTTATTGAGATTAAAAAACTTTATTTGATTGTAGGCTTATGGCTGCTGCAAGACGCAGGAAACCACCTATCAGAGATGCCATTGAACATGCTGCCAAGGGCCTGGACAAGACAGCTGAGCTGGAAGTAAAATATATCAACTCTTTTAAAGGTATGGTGTTTGTGTTTTCAGTATACCTTGTTGTGACTTAACTTTGGGTGATATCCTGTCATGTGATTTTTGATGAGTTATGACAGGAATTGCTCCTACTTGGAGCTGCTGGGGAAATTAAAGAATAGAACTGAATTGAACTTTGAACAGTTGTAATGGTATCTGTATGTGTGCACCAGGTCGAGGGGTGTTTGCCAAGGCCAATTTCCAAAAAGGAGACTTTGTGGTTGAGTACAGAGGGGAATTAATACATTTCGAAGAATCACGGAGGAGGAGGATATATTACAGTCATTGTGCTGTCTTCATGTTTGATTTCTTCTGGAGAGAAAGAGTGTTTTGGTAAGGTTTAAACTGAATTTTACATTTCTGAACAGTTGTTTTTTTTTCATGTCTCAGACAACTGTGTGACATTAATGAATAGTAGTGAATTATGAGCACAGCAACTATAAGTATTAGTAATGTAATCTGTGTTGCTCAGATTAGTTAGGTTATTTCAAATTCTAACATGTTTGTGGAAGGTAATTTCACAATTAAGAGCTGTGTTGTTCAAAACGATTTGATAATCTTACATGAATTTATCTTTTAAGGAGTGATGGCTAATTGTTGATTACATATAATCAATAATGTAATTGTATGGAGCCTAATGAGTGATTTATTATATTTTTGAAGTATTGATGCAGCTCAAGAAGATGGCAGTCTTGGAAGGCTTGTCAATGATGACCACTGCAGTCCAAACTGCAAGATGAAAAAGGTTGTTACAGAAGGCAAGCCTCACCTCTTTCTTTTTGCTCTGAGGGACATTATTCCTGGAGAAGAAATAACGTATGACTATGGAGGAACTGACTGGCCTTGGAGAAAACAGGTTTGTCAAAATGGAATTGCTGAATGTCAGTTGTCAATTGAAGAGAGATTCATTGTGCATATTGACATAAATGTGGACACCAGAATGATACAGAATTATTTCTTTGCTCAGACAAAAGCCAATACTGTTTTTTCTCAGTGTGATTGTTAAATTTTGCATGGTTTGGGATGGCATTGCAGTCTAGCTCATTTAATTACATTACTGTCAATCTTCTTTCCATAAATTACATGTAAATTACATGCATATACTGCAACTCATTCTTCAGGTTGAAGGACAACCTCTTGCCAATGACTCCTCTGAGACTGAGATGTCCAGAAGTACAGAACAGATTCCCCAGGGATCTCCATGCTCCCAGATGCAGGTAATATTTTGACGTGGTTATGTTACTTGTCTTTCAGTTGTTCAGATTTTAGTTTTCAAGCGTTCTCTCTGTAATTACTTGTTGAAGTGTTGGCACTTGAAGGTACATTTTAGCTTTCTTAAGATCAGTATAAGCACACTCAGGTTTTGGTGATTTAATGGTGTCCAGTCTTGGTGCTTTTAGAATAACACACACTTGTCAGGTCTGTTGTTGTTGTGGGGTCCAGTCTTGGTGCTTTTAGAATAACACACACTTGTCAGGTCTGTTGTTGTTGTGGGGTCCACGCCAAGTAAATAATATCGTACACATTTAATTACTTTATTTTCACTTTTCTGTCCATAAACTTAAACAAACTTCATGTGTCACACATGTCCTTGAACTTGAGGTTAGTTTGCCTTCTACCAGTCAAAGCAGCAGTTGGTCACAGGGTAGTTTATCTGTCAGACTTCACTTTTACTTGTTCTCAACTGAAAGGATTAGAGCAGGAGACATATTTATGACAGCTCTGAGAACCAACTTGAAGTAAGAATGTTTCTGAGTCAGATACAGGAAACATTTGAACATGTTGTCCATTGTATCTTCCTCCAGTCATTGTTGTTGAATTGAAATGATGTTACTGCTGGCCATCTTCTCAGTTATAATATTAAACTCATTCTTCAGGTTGAAGGACAACCTCTTGACTCCTCTGAGACTGAGATGTCCAGAAGTACAGAACAGATTCCCCAGGGATCTCCATGCTCCCAGATGCAGGTAATATTTTGACGTGGTTATGTTACTTGTCTTTCAGTTGTTCAGATTTTAGTTTTCAAGCTTTCTCTCTGTAATTACTTGTTGAAGTGTTGGCACTTGAAGGTACGTTTTTAGCTTTCTTAAGATCAGTATAAGCACACTCAGGTTTTGGTGATTTAATGGTGTCCAGTCTTGGTGCTTTTAGAATAACACACACTTGTCAGGTCTGTTGTTGTTGTGGGGTCCGGTCTCAGTGCTTTTAGAATAACACACACTTGTCAGGTCAGTTGTTGTTGTGGGGTCCACGCCAAGTAAATAATATTGTACACATTTAATTACTTTATTGTCCATAAACTTAAACCAACTCCATGTATCACACATGTCCTTGAACTTGAGGTTAGTTTGCCTTCTACCAGTCAAAGCAGCAGTTGGTCACAGGGTAGTTTATCTGTCAGACTTCACTTTTACTTGTTCTCAACTGAAAGGATTAGAGCAGGAGACATATTTATGACAGCTCTGAGAACCAACTTGAAGTAAGAATGTTTCTGAGTCAGATACAGGAAACATTTGAACATGTTGTCCATTGTATCTTCCTCCAGTCATTGTTGTTGAATTGAAATGATGTTACTGCTGGCCATCTTCTCAGTTATAATATTGAACTCATTCTTCAGGTTGAAGGACAACCTCTTGCCAATGACTCCTCTGTGACTGAGATGTCCAGAAGTACAGAACAGATTCCCCTGGGATCTCCATGCTCCCAGATGCAGGTAATATTTTGACCTGGTTATGTTACTTGTCTTTCAGTTGTTCAGATTTTAGTTTTCAAGCTTTCTCTCTGTAATTACTTGTTGAAGTGTTGGCACTTGAAGGTACGTTTTAGCTTTCTTAAGATCAGTATAAGCACACTCAGGTTTTGGTGATTTAATGGTGTCCAGTCTTGGTGCTTTTAGAATAACACACACTTGTCAGGTCTGTTGTTGGTGTGGGGTCCACGCCAAGTAACTAATATTGTACACATTTAATTACTTTATTTTCACTTTTCTGTCCATAAACTTAAACAAACTTCATGTATCACACATGTCCTTGAACTTGAGGTTAGTTTGCCTTCTACCAGTCAAAGCAGCAGTTGGTCACAGGGTAGTTTATCTGTCAGACTTCACTTTTACTTGTTCTCAACTGAAAGGATTAGAGCAGGAGACATATTTATGACAGCTCTGAGAACCAACTTGAAGTAAGAATGATTCTGAGTCAGATACAGGAAACATTTGAACATGTTGTCCATTGTATCTTCCTCCAGTCATTGTTGTTGAATTGAAATGATGTTACTGCTGGCCATCTTCTCAGTTATAATATTGAACTCATTCTTCAGGTTGAAGGACAACCTCTTGCCAATGACTCCTCTGAGACTGAGATGTCCAGAAGTACAGAACAGATTCCCCAGGGATCTCCATGCTCCCAGATGCAGGTAATATTTTGACGTGGTTATGTTACTTGTCTTTCAGTTGTTCAGATTTTAGTTTTCAAGCTTTCTCTCTGTAATTACTTGTTGAAGTGTTGGCACTTGAAGGTACGTTTTAGCTTTCTTAAGATCAGTATAAGCACACTCAGGTTTTGGTGATTTAATGGTGTCCAGTCTTGGTGCTTTTAGAATAACACACACTTGTCAGGTCTGTTGTTGGTGTGGGGTCCACGCCAAGTAAATAATATTGTACACATTTAATTACTTTATTTTCACTTTTCTGTCCATAAACTTAAACAAACTTAATGTATCACACATGTCCTTGAACTTGAGGTTAGTTTGCCTTCTACCAGTCAAAGCAGCAGTTGGTCACAGGGTAGTTTATCTGTCAGACTTCACTTTTACTTGTTCTCAACTGAAAGGATTAGAGCAGGAGACATATTTATGACAGCTCTGAGAACCAACTTGAAGTAAGAATGTTTCTGAGTCAGATACAGGAAACATTTGAACATGTTGTCCATTGTATCTTCCTCCAGTCATTGTTGTTGAATTGAAATGATGTTACTGCTGGCCATCTTCTCAGTTATAATATTGAACTCATTCTTCAGGTGGAAGGACAACCTCTTGCCAATGACTCCTCTGTGACTGAGATGTCCAGAAGTACAGAACAGATTCCCCAGGGATCTCCATGCTCCCAGATGCAGGTAATATTTTGACGTGGTTATGTTACTTGTCTTTCAGTTGTTCAGATTTTAGTTTTCAAGCTTTCTCTCTGTAATTACTTGTTGAAGTGTTGGCACTTGAAGGTACATTTTAGCTTTCTTAAGATCAGTATAAGCACACTCAGGTTTTGGTGATTTAATGGTGTCCAGTCTTGGTGCTTTTAGAATAACACACACTTGTCAAGTCAGTTGTTGGTGTGGGGTCCGGTCTCAGTGCTTTTAGAATAACACACACTTGTCAGGTCTGTTGTTGGTGTGGGGTCCACGCCGTGTAAATAATATTGTACACATTTAATTACTTTATTTTCACTTTTCTGTCCATAAACTTAAACAAACTTAATGTATCACACATGTCCTTGAACTTGAGGTTAGTTTGCCTTCTACCAGTCAAAGCAGCAGTTGGTCACAGGGTAGTTTATCTGTCAGACTTCACTTTTACTTGTTCTCAACTGAAAGGATTAGAGCAGGAGACATATTTATGACAGCTCTGAGAACCAACTTGAAGTAAGAATGTTTCTGAGTCAGATACAGGAAACATTTGAACATGTTGTCCATTGTATCTTCCTCCAGTCATTGTTGTTGAATTGAAATGATGTTACTGCTGGCCATCTTCTCAGTTATAATATTGAACTCATTCTTCAGGTGGAAGGACAACCTCTTGCCAATGACTCCTCTGTGACTGAGATGTCCAGAAGTACAGAACAGATTCCCCAGGGATCTCCATGCTCCCAGATGCAGGTAATATTTTGACGTGGTTATGTTACTTGTCTTTCAGTTGTTCAGATTTTAGTTTTCAAGCTTTCTCTCTGTAATTACTTGTTGAAGTGTTGGCACTTGAAGGTACATTTTAGCTTTCTTAAGATCAGTATAAGCACACTCAGGTTTTGGTGATTTAATGGTGTCCAGTCTTGGTGCTTTTAGAATAACACACACTTGTCAAGTCAGTTGTTGGTGTGGGGTCCGGTCTCAGTGCTTTTAGAATAACACACACTTGTCAGGTCTGTTGTTGGTGTGGGGTCCACGCCAAGTAACTAATATTGTACACATTTAATTACTTTATTTTCACTTTTCTGTCCATAAACTTAAACAAACTTCATGTATCACACATGTCCTTGAACTTGAGGTTAGTTTGCCTTCTACCAGTCAAAGCAGCAGTTGGTCACAGGGTAGTTTATCTGTCAGACTTCACTTTTACTTGTTCTCAACTAAAAGGATTAGAGCAGGAGACATATTTATGACAGCTCTGAGAACCAACTTGAAGTAAGAATGATTCTGAGTCAGATACAGGAAACATTTGAACATGTTGTCCATTGTATCTTCCTCCAGTCATTGTTGTTGAATTGAAATGATGTTACTGCTGGCCATCTTCTCAGTTATAATATTGAACTCATTCTTCAGGTTGAAGGACAACCTCTTGCCAATGACTCCTCTGAGACTGAGATGTCCAGAAGTACAGAACAGATTCCCCAGGGATCTCCATGCTCCCAGATGCAGGTAATATTTTGACGTGGTTATGTTACTTGTCTTTCAATTGTTCAGATTTTAGTTTTCAAGCTTTCTCTCTGTAATTACTTGTTGAAGTGTTGGCACTTGAAGGTACGTTTTAGCTTTCTTAAGATCAATATAAGCACACTCAGGTTTTGGTGATTTAATGGTGTCCAGTCTTGGTGCTTTTAGAATAACACACACTTGTCAGGTCTGTTGTTGTTGTGGGGTCCACGCCAAGTAAATAATATTGTACACATTTAATTACTTTATTTTCACTTTTCTGTCCATAAACTTAAACAAACTTAATGTATCACACATGTCCTTGAACTTGAGGTTAGTTTGCCTTCTACCAGTCAAAGCAGCAGTTGGTCACAGGGTAGTTTATCTGTCAGACTTCACTTTTACTTGTTCTCAACTGAAAGGATTAGAGCAGGAGACATATTTATGACAGCTCTGAGAACCAACTTGAAGTAAGAATGTTTCTGAGTCAGATACAGGAAACATTTGAACATGTTGTCCATTGTATCTTCCTCCAGTCATTGTTGTTGAATTGAAATGATGTTACTGCTGGCCATCTTCTCAGTTATAATATTGAACTCATTCTTCAGGTTGAAGGACAACCTCTTGCCAATGACTCCTCTGTGACTGAGATGTCCAGAAGTACAGAACAGATTCCCCAGGGATCTCCATGCTCCCAGATGCAGGTAATATTTTGACGTGGTTATGTTACTTGTCTTTCAGTTGTTCAGATTTTAGTTTTCAAGCTTTCTCTCTGTAATTACTTGTTGAAGTGTTGGCACTTGAAGGTACATTTTAGCTTTCTTAAGATCAGTATAAGCACACTCAGGTTTTGGTGATTTAATGGTGTCCAGTCTTGGTGCTTTTAGAATAACACACTTGTCAGGTCAGTTGTCGTGGGGTCCAGTCTCAGTGCTTTTGGAATAACACACACTTGTCAGGTGTGTTGTTGTTGTGGGGTCAAGTCTCAGTGCTTTTAGAATAACACACTTGTCAGGTCAGTTGTTGTTGTGGGGTCCAGTCTCAGTGCTTTTTGAATAACACACATTGTCAGGTCTGTTGTTGTTGTGGGGTCCATGCCAAGTAAATAATATTGTACACATTTAATTACTTTATTTTCACTTTTCTGTCAATAAACTTAAACTTAAACTCCATGTATCACACGTGTCCTTCAACTTGAGGTTAGTTTGCCTTCTACCAGTCAAAGCAGCAGTTGGTCACAGGGTAGTTTATCTGTCAGACTTCACTTTTACTTGTTCTCAACTGAAAGGATTAGAGCAGGAGACATATTTATGACAGCTCTGAGAACCAACTTGAAGTAAGAATGATTCTGAGTCAGATACAGGAAACATTTGAACATGTTGTCCATTGTATCTTCCTCCAGTCATTGTTGTTGAATTGAAATGATGTTACTGCTGGCCATCTTCTCAGTTATAATATTGAACTCATTCTTCAGGTGGAAGGACAACCTCTTGCCAGAACTACAGAACAGAGTCCCCAGGGATCTCCATGCTCCCAGATGCAGGTAATATTTTGACGTGGTTATGTTACTTGTCTTTCAGTTGTTCAGATTTTAGTTTTCAAGCTTTCTCTCTGTAATTACTTGTTGAAGTGTTGGCACTTGAAGGTACATTCTAGCTTTCTTAAGATCAGTATAAGCACACTCAGGTTTTGGTGATTTAATGGTGTCCAGTCTTGGTGCTTTTAGAATAACACACTTGTCAGGTCAGTTGTCGTGGGGTCCAGTCTCAGTGCTTTTGGAATAACACACACTTGTCAGGTGTGTTGTTGTTGTGGGGTCAAGTCTCAGTGCTTTTAGAATAACACACATTGTCAGGTCTGTTGTTGTTGTGGGGTCCAGTCTCAGTACTTTTAGAATAACACACACTTGTCAGGTCTGTTGTTGTTGTGGGGTCCATGCCAAGTAAATAATATTGTACACATTTAATTTCTTTATTTTCACTTTTCTGTCAATAAACTTAAACTTAAACTCCATGTATCACACGTGTCCTTCAACTTGAGGTTAGTTTGCCTTCTACCAGTCAAAGCAGCAGTTGGTCACAGGGTAGTTTATCTGTCAGACTTCACTTTTACTTGTTCTCAACTGAAAGGATTAGAGCAGGAGACATATTTATGACAGCTCTGAGAACCAACTTGAAGTAAGAATGATTCTGAGTCAGATACAGGAAACATTTGAACATGTTGTCCATTGTATCTTCCTCCAGTCATTGTTGTTGAATTGAAATGATGTTACTGCTGGCCATCTTCTCAGTTATAATATTGAACTCATTCTTCAGGTGGAAGGACAACCTCTTGCCAGAACTACAGAACAGAGTCCCCAGGGATCTCCATGCTCCCAGATGCAGGTAATATTTTGACGTGGTTATGTTACTTGTCTTTCAGTTGTTCAGATTTTAGTTTTCAAGCTTTCTCTCTGTAATTACTTGTTGAAGTGTTGGCACTTGAAGGTACATTCTAGCTTTCTTAAGATCAGTATAAGCACACTCAGGTTTTGGTGATTTAATGGTGTCCAGTCTTGGTGCTTTTAGAATAACACACTTGTCAGGTCAGTTGTCGTGGGGTCCAGTCTCAGTGCTTTTGGAATAACACACACTTGTCAGGTGTGTTGTTGTTGTGGGGTCAAGTCTCAGTGCTTTTAGAATAACACACATTGTCAGGTCTGTTGTTGTTGTGGGGTCCAGTCTCAGTACTTTTAGAATAACACACACTTGTCAGGTCTGTTGTTGTTGTGGGGTCCATGCCAAGTAAATAATATTGTACACATTTAATTTCTTTATTTTCACTTTTCTGTCAATAAACTTAAACTTAAACTCCATGTATCACACGTGTCCTTCAACTTGAGGTTAGTTTGCCTTCTACCAGTCAAAGCAGCAGTTGGTCACAGGGTAGTTTATCTGTCAGACTTCACTTTTACTTGTTCTCAACTGAAAGGATTAGAGCAGGAGACATATTTATGACAGCTCTGAGAACCAACTTGAAGTAAGAATGATTCTGAGTCAGATACAGGAAACATTTGAACATGTTGTCCATTGTATCTTCCTCCAGTCATTGTTGTTGAATTGAAATGATGTTACTGCTGGCCATCTTCTCAGTTATAATATTGAACTCATTCTTCAGGTGGAAGGACAACCTCTTGCCAGAAGTACAGAACAGAGTCCCCAGGGATCTCCATGCTCCCAGATGCAGGTAATATTTTGACCTGATTATGTTACTTGTCTTTCAGTTGTTCAGATTTTAGTTTTCAAGCTTTCTCTCTGTAATTACTTGTTGAAGTGTTGGCACTTGAAGGTACATTTTAGCTTTCTTAATATCAGTATAAGCACACTCAGGTTTTGGTGATTTAATGGTGTCCAGTCTTGGTGCCTCTGGAATTCTAGTCTTTAAGTGTAACCACTCCAAATCTCACACACACTTGTCAGGTCTGTTGTTGTGGGGTCCAGTCTCGGTGCTTTTAGATACACCACACACTTGTCAGGTCTGTTGTTGTTTGGATCATTCCAGTTGAATAAAATGGCGTACATTTTATTACAACATATTTATGTCTCTGTTCATAAACTTAAACAAACACCATGTATGACACATGTCTTTGAACTTGAGGTCAATTTGTCTCCTACCAATCAAACCCACTTCACTCACACACACTTTTCATGTCTCATGTAGTTGTTGGGTCCATGCCAAGTGAATAATATTGTGCACATTTAGTTATGAGAGAGAGAGAGAGCACACACCGTCTAATTGGATTATTGTTTGTCTCAGACTGATTAATGTACAATATTTTTCAAAAGTTTGAAATGACTGAGAAATTTTTATGTTTTTTAGACTGATGCATTTCATCTCCACAAAAGCAATTAATTTGACTATTTCTGACCACTTCAACCTGAGCAGTTAAATGCCAGCCAACTCATTTTATCTTCAGGACAGTAAAGTAATGGTTGTTGAAATGAGATATTGCACTTTTCTTTGAATAATTAACCTTTAATCTCTCATTTCAAGTTGTATTACCAATTTTCAAATAAAATAATGTCTTGCCGATATGGCTAAATAAAGTTCATGTTAAAGTTGTTCAAATGCTTATCAAATGCTTGTTCATGTGCATATGTATACTTTTGCGCATGTGTTCAACATATTTTTCATGATCTTTTTTTTCTTAAGGGCTCAGATTACCCAGAACCCCAACCTCCAAAGAAGAATATTCAAACGACTCTTTCCCTTGTAAACTACACAGATTCTGATGAATCTCAGGTATTGTGATGTTCATGCATTTTAGCATTATCATGTATTCATCTTTTTGTCTTTACAGTCGTTGCTCTAAATTCCAATTACATACATTTCTTTTTGACACTCTAGACATCACATCCAAGTTCTGAGCCTCAATGTAGCCTCCCAGAACAGGACAAATATTCTGCCCCAAGGCTGAGGAGGACTAAAAGCATACAGGTGATTATCACACACTGTAGAGAAAATATTAATGTATGTGATTTACATTCATAGCTGACTTTCATCTTATGTGATGTAAAGTGCGCATAGCAAATGTTTCATGAGATTACTGACTTTAATTTACTTTTTATTTTCTGAAGATGAACAACCAGATTCATTTCGATTCAGATGAGCTTTACGATCCCTCAGATGATAGTGGAGAGGAATATATCCCTGAAACTAGTACAGATCATTCTGATGATACAGACACAAGTGAGGTTATGGAGTCATCTGACCACAAACTGAGCACTCCCTGGCACCTAAACTTGAAGAAGATCGATGACATCAAAGATACATGTTTAGAGGATTCATCACCGGTTTTGGAACACAATCTTCCTGACTCTGCCTCTTCTCTCGATGTAGAAGATGGAATGTCTGATGGTTCACTCAACATACCTGCCGTTCTTAAAAAGGAGAATGGGTCAAGAATGTACAACAAGAAACAATATTGTTTGTACTGTAAGTTAGGAGTTGGAAAAATGGCAAGGCATTTGGAGCGTGCTCATCATGATAAGTCAGAGGTTGCACAGGCTTTGTCCTTCCCAAAAGGATCCAAGGAAAGACGACTGCATCTGGAGCATCTGAGAAATAGGGGCAACTTTGCACACAATATTGATGTATTAAATGTTGGTGTTGGAAGTCTTGTTCCTCGAAAGCAACCAAAGCAGGACTCTAAAGCACAGAATTACCTGCATTGTACATATTGTCAAGGCTTTTTCACAAAGAAAATCCTCTGGCGGCACATGATGATCTGCAAGTTCAAGCCTGGTGGGCCACAAAAACCTGGAAAAACGCGTGTCCAGGCCCTCTGTGCATTTGCTTTGCCTGCACCACCTGGTGTCAAAGAAGAATTTTGGAAGCTGTTGAACAACATGGTTCAAGATGACGTTTATTCTGCGCTCAAATCTGATCTATGTATCATGGAGTTTGGTGAGCATCTGTATAACAGGCTTGGATATGATGTTGGCAAACACGAATACATTCGGCAGAAATTGAGAGAGCTGGGAAGGCTTCTGGTATGCTCAAGGAAAACTACTCTTTTGAAGACCATTGAAGACCACATCAGACCTGTAAATTTCATGCACGTTGTGCAAGCAGTGAAGCGTGTTGCAGGCCATGACAGTGAAACTGACACATACAAGTGTCCAAGTCTTGCCCTCAAACTTGGACATTCCCTGACAAAGATTTCACAGCTTGTTGAAAGCCGTGCAAATATACACAACAACTACCCTGTGGCGAAAGATGCCCGTACATTCCGTAGAGTGTATGAAACCAGATGGAATGAACAGATATCAGCTGCATCACTGAGAACACTTCAGGAATCCAAGTGGAATGCCCCTCGGTTACTTCCATTCACAAAAGATGTCCAGACTCTCCATTCGTATTTAGATGTGCAACAACAACTTAGTCACAGTAAGCTGTCCACAGAGACATCCCCACAGACATGGACGCAGTTGGCAAAGATCACTTTGACACAAGTCATTTTGTTCAACCGCCGGAGAGCAGGGGAGGTGTCAAAAATGCCTCTTTCTGCATATTTGTCTCAAAATGCATCTGATCCTCAAGAAGATGTGAATGTTGCCCTTTCAGACCTAGAAAAGAAGCTCTGTCAACACTTCAGGAGGATAGAGATAAGAGGAAAAAGAGGAAGAAAGGTTCCTGTGCTTTTGACCCCAGCAATGCAGGAATCATTGGATCTGCTTGTCAGCAAACGACAGGAATGTGGGGTTCCTCAGGACAACATATACTTATTTGCAAGACCATCCGCTTTTACCTGCTACCGTGGGTCTGATTGCCTTCGACAGTTTGCCAAGATCTGTGGTGCAAAAAGTCCTGAGAGTCTCACCTCTACTAAACTGCGCAAACAAACAGGAACTCTGTCTCAAGTTCTCAACCTCAGTAACACTGAGCTGGATCAGTTGGCCGATTTCCTTGGCCATGACATTAGAGTGCATCGGCAGTTCTACAGGCTTCCTGAGGGCACCCTCCAGCTTGCTAAAATTAGCAAAGTTCTCATGGCTCTGGAGCAGGGACGCCTGTCAGAGTTCAAAGGCAAGACCCTGGATGACATCAGTATTGATCCTGAAGGTACTAATTATTTATTTTTAACATTTTTCTACATAAAAGAAAATTTATGTGTTTATGTGTTTCTCTTGGGCCATATTGGACTATATCAGAATTAAAGGAATTTAGGGATGTACGATAAATAATTGGACTGATAAATTATGGGCCCTAATAATGGCCTGTCACAGTTAATCAGTTTGTATGGGTATTGGTGTGTATCAGCCGATAAATATCAGCTATACCAAAATCTAATTTAACAGATCATATCAAAACATTTTATTACATTCCTTGGGTAAAATTCTCTATCAAAGCCAAAATATATTTAAGTTTTTGATGAACTTTGCTCAAGAAAATAAATGACCATCTGAGTAGTCCGAACTGTTTTTTGTTTTTGCTTTTGCTGTAATAGTACTGTTAGATTTGATTAATTCAGAGCTGTGAAATATGAAATCATCCATCTTTGGTCACTACATCTGAGCCTCTCTGACCCTCAGGTCTACATAAACCACAGGTTATATGAACTTCTTTTTAAAATACAAAAATATGAAATTATCAGTTATCTGTATCAGCCCTGAGAAGCAGGTATATATCTTATCAGTATTGGCAGAAAAAAATTTATATCGTACATCCCTAAATGAATTACAGTTTGCTTCCACTTAAGTCATTCTCGCCTCTCACAACCCCTTTCCTACCCCCCACCCCTCCAACCACCACCACCAACTCCTCACAGAGAATGTGCACCTGGACAGCGATACTGACGTGGTGTGTGAGTCAGATTCACAAGGTAAGAATTTTCATATGCTCTTACGGGTGATTTTCATATGCTCTTAAGGGAGGTCCATTTACTGTAGGAATGTCCTGATCAAGTTTATTAGCTCTGATCTCAATCTGAGTCAATCAATCAATCAATTCAATCAATTTTATTTATAAAGCCCAATATCACAAATACAATTTGCCTCACAGGGCTTTACAGCATACGACATCCCTCTGTCCTTTAGACCCTCACAGCGGATAAGGAAAAACTCTTTGCCTATTGGGTGTTTGCAGATATAGCGTCCAACTTTTATATTTTCCTGAATGTTTATTAAATATGTATCTGACAGATCTTATTTTTCATAAGCTACTATTGAGATACTGGAGGTCCTGGATTAAGTTGATAGACTTACTGATATGATATGGCTAAACATCAGAACCTGCTAGCTGATTGTTTGCATATTGCTGTGCTAATGATAAGTGCCTTCGGAATTCGGCAAATTTGTGCAGCCTCAAAATTCAGTAACTGCTGTGCCCTGTACAAAGTAGAATACAGTATAATCAGGATCTGATTTTGATTAGATTCAATTTAGCCAATTCCAATCTTTTAATATATGTCCGACTTGGCCCTGATATTGTTCCCTAGGTCAAGCTCAGGACAGCACAGGATTCACTGGGGTGTGACTAATATTTCATAATTTATAATTTTTTACAAATTGGTTTTTATTGTGATTTTCAGAGAGTCAAGTCTCATGTAATGAGAGGGAAGAGAACAAAACAACAATTCCAGATGTGAGCCACGTGGATGCAGCACCAAAGCAGGACACTATGACACCTCCACAAGCCCGCTGCAGCCGATCACCAAAAAAAGACAGAGGTAAAGGTTTTAGGTCAAACTTCTTACTGTATGGTTGATGTACTGTTTGAGAGTCAGTGTGCTTTAAGCCTTATTTATGGTCCTGTTTTGAATCAACAATGTCACTACGTCGTTGCCGTGACGCTGTGGTGAACCCTTCGAAGTTCTCCGTCACTCCGTTTCGTCGCGGTGCAATTCACCGCCAGAGCGGTAGGGGCCTGCATTCCTTTCCTGAGTGGTTATCGTCATCTCTAGTTGATTCTTTGTTTAGCTTCCGGCTTTTCCGGTCACAGTGAACAATGGCGACTGAGAGAGAGAAAATTTTGCTGGAGTTGGAGTTGTTGGATGTCGAAGAAAGTATGTTAATACTGCAACATCTACATCGCAACAGAAGAAGGAGGAGGAGAAGTAGATGTTTAAAGATGGCGGGGATGGCAGAATCTGGAAATACGGATCCTGAAATGTGTTGCTACCAAGCAAACCAATCACAGCCCTGCCGGTCTGTGCTGGGTCTGCGTCGCCTCGACGTGTAGTTACATTTTTGGGGAGGTGCACGTCAGGCTATGCAGGGGGCTACAGCGAGTCTTCTGTGTAGCCCCGTACCTTACGACCTAGCGACGTCGTTGATTCAATGCAGGACCATAAATTAGGCTTTATGGTGCTGCACTGTGACGAACAGAGCTTAACTCAAAAATATTGAGTGACAATGATAAACTTCTTTTTCATTTACCCCTTTTCAACTGAGGCAGGTCCAGGGCTGGTTCAGAGTCAGTCTAATTTAGAACCAGTTAAGAGATTAACCATGAGATTCTCCATATGTAGTCAGTTTATCCAAATGATGTCTATCAAGAAAGCTGAAAGTGTTTTGGAGATGCGAGGGGATGCAAGCCGGTGTTGCATCATATTTGATTACCCACCAGATCTTGCAACCAACATCGTTTGAGTACTCGGATCCTTTACTCAGTGGCACATTTCACCCCAAAATCAAAAGACATATTTCCCCTGGCCGATCGCGCTGTTTATCCATCTCTGCTGTTTTGGCGTGTGGTGCAGAGTTTTGGAGATATCTGCCGTAGAGATGTCTGTCTTCTCTCCAGTATAATGGAACTGGATGGAACTAGTCCTGTGGTTCTCACAGCACCAAAAATACATACAGATAACGCAACATCAGTGTCTCGTTACAGAAATCAAGACCTGGTTACACAAGACACCAAACAGCTCACAACTAGGTGGTAGATTATCTTGAGTGACTAGGTCATGATTTCTGGAAAGACACACGGGGGGAGTGTTTCAGATGTATTTTTTTTTTGGTGCTTTGAGCGCCACAGGACTGGTGCTATCTAATTCCAGAGTTGGAGAGAAGACCTACATCTCTGTAACCGATATCTTCAAAACTCTGCTGTTCACACGGTAACAAGGTAATCTAGATTGATAAATGACACTAAATGCCAGAGAAAAAAATGAAATGAAAAATATGTATTTTGATTTTGTGGTGAACTGTCCCACAAAGTAAAGTATCTGATACATTAAATGTGTTTAGAGGGAAATTTCAGTTTATCTAAACCTGTCTCCTATCATCCTGAATTTGTTTCAAGTGACTAGTGACATAAAAATAATAGTTAGCATGTTAGCCTTTAGCCTAGATACAGCTGGGGCGCATAGTAGCGTCAGACCTGTTAAAACGTAAGTGAAAGGGCACACTTAAAGTTAGTCCACTAAACAAGGTTTTTTTCCACAAAGACTGCCCCTTGCTTGTTCTCGCGATATTTTGGCCGCGCTTTGGAAAGCAGAGCTAAATGGTAAACAAACATGGCAGCACACCGTTAAGGTAAGACAACACGTTTACATGTTGTTTTCTATATGTTCTCTGACATTTATCCTAACGATATGAGGCGGTCTTTGTGGGAAAAAAAGCTTGTTTAGTGGACTAAGTTTGCACTTGAAGTATGCCCGTTCACTTACGTTTTAACAGGTCTGACGCTACTATGCGCCCCGGCTGTATCTAGGCTAACAGCTAACATGCTAACTATTATTTTTATGTCACTAGTCACTTGAAGCATATTAAGGACGATAGGAGACAGGTTGGAACAAACCGAAATTTCCCTTTGATTAAGTACATCATTTATATTGATAAGTTAATACAGTCCGATCTGAGTACATCTTCCAACACTGCAGGTCACGTAATCTAATGGGAATCTAATGCAACTCATCAAAAATCCAGAGTGGCTGGGCCACATTGGGCAACTTGACCTATAGGTGCTTGATGTTAAAACTAAACAAAAGTGTCATCACAAAAAATTGATTATTTATTTACTTTTCTTGGTCAGAGCATCAAAATCAACAGGGGAGGTGTGTAAAAACAGCTGTTTATACTTTGCAGCTCTCTCTCATTGATTGCCCCTCACTCCACTTGTTTAACTTTTGTCAGTGGATTGTGCACAATGTGGGGAAGTGGAATTAGGGTTAAAATACCATTTACAAACACAAAACCAAAAATTTTCTATCTGTCTATGGATCTCTTCCATTCTGTTTTTAATACTATGGACAGCATTGCACCCACACAAGCACCTACTAATTTATCCTTGGCCTTTGTTCCTCAAAAAATGCTCTCACAGAGAAACACAGAAATATTCATATCTATTTGTGTTGATTGTTTTACAGGTCGTCGACCTTTAAAGAGAAGGATGTGGGACAAAGAGGAGATCCGTGCTGTCGAGACGCACATGATGTCCTTCATCACTTCATGTCGTGTTCCTGGGAAAAGCGACTGTGATAAGTGCCTTGAACTCGAAAAAGTAGCTCTCAAAAACAGAGATTGGTTAGCCATTAAGTTCTACATTAAGAATCGAATCACAGCTCTCAAGAACAAAGTTTAAAATAATCATTTAATGTCAGCAACACATTCAGTTGTTTCTTTCATACATTGCTTTGTTTGCAACGCAACATTTGGATACTGTTCAGTGTTCTGCTAGATGAATTATTGTTGGACAAGGGGTGTAAATCACCAGCTTCATCACAATACGATATTACTGTATATCGATTTGTTTGTTTTTGTTTGATGACAATACGATGTTTGCCAATTTCACAAAGTCTGTCACAGTACGATTCGATACGATTCAGCAGTCTGCGATTGATATGACGATATCATATGATCTGACCATTTTATTGCTGAGCTCTGTTTGTTGTTTGAGCGGAGGCACTTGCCCAGAAATGGTGACACAGACGGACAGACACAGACATGAATTTCAAAATAAAGGTATATCTTTAAGGTGACGATATGGATCGATGTTTTCATTTTGCGTTGACGTAATTGGCTTGTTAGAGGCGCTGTATGTAAGAATGTGGTCAAAGCGGTTACTGCACTCAAATTCAAAATACTGCCGCGAGTCGTGTCCGCCCCCCGTCCCCTACAGATCAAGGTTGCTGGACAGTGACACGCTGGAGACTGTTTGCCCACGGCCAGCTGCAGCTGCAGTGGCAGGGCCGTGTCGCCACATCCTTGATCTTCGGTTTTCCAGCGAACCGTTCAAGCAAGTCTGGCTTCTCTGCTGCTAACGCTGCTGCCGGGATACAGCTCAGGAGGAGCCGGCAACTAATACTATGTACCGGGACACTGCTAATACTGCTTGCCGTGCTGCTGTAGCTCAGTAATAACTGTAACTGATGCTGAGACTCTACTGACTGTGTGACTGGTAGACGGTGGTGGTTGGCGCAACAGGCCTAAACACAAATTCAAAACATAAACATGATTTGCAGACTAAAAATGTTTTTTAAATGCGAATATTCTGGCTGTACTATTGTTGTCTGCGAGATCAGTATGTTATATGAACATTATTCCTTAGTCTCTGTGACATATTAGGATGATTTTACGATTATTTGCTATAGATTTCATACATGTAGCTCCTTTTAATCAATGAATCGATGTATCAATGTGGATCGATATATCGTTACACCCCTAACAATAGGATGCTCTTTTGTTTTTGTAAAGGACATAGGACTTGCTGTTTGAAAGTTTTGATACTAGTACTAATATATCTCTCTTACCTCACCCAGTCTCCTGTTCTGGAGATATCCTATAACTTATATAGTTTCACCTCATCTTGTCCTGCCTCATGTCGTCCTGCCTCATGTCATCTCCTATAACCTCACAAGGGGTTTGACAGAACAGTCAATGATCAAAATCACTACTTGACTCTGAGTCCTTGCATTGGTTGTTCATTTGTGGTTGTAACAGAATTTATTCTGTTATCCCTTCAAAAAGCAGCCACATTATCTCCAGCTCAGATAAACTTGCTGGAGGTTTAGTCCAGTCAGATCACAGCTCATTTAAGACTCTTAGAGCCAATCAAGGACACCATCACCTACCTGCAGGTTGGTCCTGCAGTTTATCATTGTTATTGGGTGAAAAAGGTCATGTTGGCTAAAAGGTATTGGCTAGTCAATTACTTTTTTGGAGTAGTCTGTGACAACAAAACTGCTGTATATTTATGAATGCCCTAATCCATATTATATCTACTTTTATCTCCTCTCTTCTTATTTGATCATCACTGTCTCATCTCTTGATTTATTTTATCTAATTTCACTTCATTTTCTCAGTTAATTTTTATTCATGATACTTGTAGCAGTCTGTTGTTGTTCCTCAGTCTTGGGACTTTTGTCCTGTGATAATATTGACTTAAAATTGTAATACCTTTTGTGTGTCCTTAATACAAGGTTTCATATGATAGCAAGTTCTAATCATAAATAATATCCCAACTGATTGACAAGAGAGCTCTAATCTCTAAGGAGAAGTTTTTATTGCTCAAGTCATAATGACAAGACAGTGAAACTTGATAGTATAAGGTGTTTAACCTGAATGTGTGTTAAATGGTACCCAGGAATGAAGAAAATCCAGACAGTGTATATATTGACCCCACTTATATCTAGATACCTGACAGTGTGTATATATTGACCCCACTTATATCGAGATACCTGACAGTGTGTATATATTGACCCCGCTTATATCGAGATACCTGACAGTGTGTATATATTGACCCCGCTTATATCTAGATACCTGACAGTGTGTATATATTGACCCCGCTTATATCTAGATACCTGACAGTGTGTATATATTGACCCCACTTGTCACTAAAAACTTGACAAGTCCCCAGGAGGCTGGTTCTAGTCTGGTGAGTGAACTTACTTTGTCTGATTGATAATTTGAAGTGACCTCTGTGTTTATATCCACTCCAGGATCCTGCCTGATTTTTTTCAGGGCTGTATAACCTTCAGAAAGGGTGGACCCCACGATGCATGGTCTGGTCATGGGTCCTTACAATGTGACAAAGACAAGGATGTGTGTGTGTGTGTGTGTGACTCGTTATTTTGCGCTTTCTGCTTCCTGACTTGAAATAATTACAGATTAAATTAGTTCTTTGGATTACCTGCCTCGTCGTAATTACACTTTTAATTCAGCAGCTGATTGAAGCGTACTGGGGGGGGGGGCATTTGTGTGATTAGCTTTATATTTTTTATGTGCAGAGACTCAGAGTGAAGCTGCAGCCTCACAGCCAACTGTCTGAATGTATATGTGTGTGTGTGTGTGTGTGTGTGTGTGTGTGTGTGTGTGTGTGTGTGTGTTTATATGTTTATAGCCACACGTCTTTCAGTCACTTTAATCATGAGCTGCTGTTTTCAGCCTGAGCAGATCAGAGTGATGTCAGCGATGACATCACCACAGACGAGTACCACGTTATTCAGGAGAGAGCCAATCAGCACAGACCTGATGATCAAACTAAATCTGAGAACATGATGTATGATGGGGAAGACGACAGTTTGAGTGAACGTCAGGGTTGGAGAACCAACATGTTCCTGAACGTGTCACAGAAGCCTCAGAGTGAACACACACACACACACACACACACATAAAAAGTTAGGTATAAGAGTGTCTCATTGTGAGCTGTGTGTACAACAGATCGATTCCTTGTCATTGAGTCTTTCTTCAATAAACCACGTCACCGTGACCACGCTCAGGCTGAAGGAACCGACCTGCACGGACAGAGTTCATGTTTGTGTGGGCCACTGTGAAGTCTGCCTCTCACCTCTGTTAAACTCTCTTCCTCTTCCTCCTCATCCTCCTTTCCCTCTTCCTCTTCCTACTCTTCGTCTGTGTTTCAGCTGCATCACCCTTCGCAGGGTTTTCGTTTTGGGACGGTGAGGGAGAGCAGCGCTGAGGATTACATGAAGAAGAGTTTCCCAGAGATGCACGAGTACATGAGACGCTTCAACGAACCAACCACACCTGAAGGGGTCGCCACTCTCAAGTAAGAGAACACACGAGAACACATGAGAATACACAAGAATACACAAGAACACATGAGAACTCATAAGAACACACAAGAATATACAAAAATACATGAGAACACACAAGAACACATGAGAACACACAAGAACACACAGAAACACACAGAACACACAAGAACACACAAAAACACAGAGAACACATGAGAACACACGAGAACTCATAAGAACACACAAGAACACACAAGAATACACAAGAACACACAAGAACACATGAGAACACACAAGAATACACAAGAACACATGAGAACACACAAGAATACACAAGAACACATGAGAACACACAAGAATACATAAGAACACACAATCAATCAATCAATCAATCAATTTTATTTATAAAGCCCAATATCACAAATACAATTTGCCTCACAGGGCTTTACAGCATACGACATCCCTCTGTCCTTTAGACCCTCACAGCGGATAAGGAAAAACTCCCCAAAAAAACCCTTTACCGGGGGAAAAAAATGGTAGAAACCTCAGGAAGAGCAACTGAGGAGGGATCCCTCTTCCAGGACGGACAGACGTGCAGTAGATGTCGTACAGAACAGATCAGCATAACAAATTAACAGTAATCTGTATGACACAATACAGTAATCTGTATGACATCCTCGGTAATGACAGTAGCTTACAACAACATTCATGAAAGTAATAATACTGTCGTTATAGTTCTGGCTACTGTGGTACAATATGTTGAAAGTATATATTAGTATCAGGCAGTCTACATGTATGATAATATCATATGTCTATAATAGCAGTAGAAGTATGACTAATGATTAATGATGGCAGCAGCAGCAGCAGGCATCTGGCAGGACCACGGCAGTAGCACAACCACACACGTCACACTATCCAGGCACCGCTGCAATACGAGTTAACCTGAGAGACAGTGGAGCACAAAGGCTCCGGAGAAGAAACTGAGTTAGTGACATCCAGAATGGCCGAGTAAAATAGATACAGTAATAGGATACGAGAGAGAGAGGGAGAGAGAGAGAGAGAGACAGAGAGAGAGAGAGAGAGAGAGAGAGAAGGTGCCCGGTGCATTAAAGGTGGTCCTCCGGTTGACTAGGCCTAAGTCAGCCTAACTAGGGGCTGGTACAAGCCAAGCCTGAGCCAGCCCTAACTATAAGCTTTATCAAAGAGGAAAGTCTTAAGTCTAGCCTTAAATGTGGAGACGGTGTCTGCCTCCCGGACCGTAACAGGAAGATGATTCCACAGGAGAGGAGCCTGATAGCTGAAGGCTCTGGCTCCTGATCTACTTTTGGAGACTTTAGGGACCACGAGTAACCCTGCGTTCTCAGAGCGCAGAGTTCTGGTGGGATAATAAGGCACTATGAGCTCTCTAAGATATGATGGAGCTTGACCATTTAGAGCTTTATAAGTTAACAGTAGGATTTTAAATTCAATTCTGGATTTTACAGGGAGCCAGTGCAGAGAAGCTAAAACAGGAGAAATATGATCTCGTTTCTTAGTTCCTGTTAGTACACGTGCTGCTGCATTCTGAATTAGCTGAAGAGTTTTTAATGATTTACTAGAGCTACCTGATAGTAGAGAGTTACAGTAATCCAGCCTCGAGGTAACAAAAGCGTGGACCAATTTTTCTGCATCTTTTTGGGTCAAGATAGGCCTAATTTTTGCAATATTACGCAGATGAAAAAATGCAGTCCGTGAGGTTTGTTTTAAATGAGAATTGAAAGACAAATCTTGGTCAAATGTTACTCCGAGGTTTCTTACGGTAGTGGTAGAGGCCAGAGCAATGCCATCGAGAGAAACTATGTCATCAGATAAAGAGTCTCTGAGTTGTTTGGGGCCAAGAACAATAACTTCAGTTTTGTTTGAATTTAACATCAGGAAATTGGTGCTCATCCAGGTTTTTATGTCTTTAAGACAATTATGAAGTTTAGTTAATTGATCCCTTTCTTCTGGCTTCATCGATAAATACAACTGTGTATCATCCGCATAACAATGGAAATTTATAGAGTGATTTCTAATGATGTTACCTAAAGGAAGCAAATATAGAATAAATAGGATTGGTCCAAGCACAGAACCTTGCGGAACTCCAAAACAAACTTTAGTACGTACGGATGATTCATTATGAACGTCAACAAATTGAAAACGATCAGATAAATAAGATTTAAACCAGCTTAGTGCAGAACCTTTTAGGCCAATTAGGTGTTCCAGTCTCTGTAACAGAATTTCATGGTCAACAGTGTCAAACGCTGCACTAAGATCTAATAAAACAAGTACAGAGACAAGTCCTTTGTCTGAACACACAAGACCACGCAAGAACACAGGAGAACATGAGAACACGAAAACACACAAAAACACACGAGAACACACAAGAGCATGAGAACATGAGAACACACAAGAACACATGAGAACACGAGAACACATGAGAACACACAAGAACACACGGGAACACGGGACAACACGAGAACACACAAGAACACATGAGAACACACAAGAACATACAAGAACACATTAAAACACATAATAACACACGAGAACACATGAGAACCAATCCTATTTATTCTATATATGCTTCCTTTAGGTAACATCATTAGAAATCACTCTATAAATTTCCATTGTTATGCGGATGATACACAGTTGTATTTATCGATGAAGCCAGAAGAAAGGGATCAATTAACTAAACTTCATAATTGTCTTAAAGACATAAAAACCTGGATGAGCACCAATTTCCTGATGTTAAATTCAAACAAAACTGAAGTTATTGTTCTTGGCCCCAAACAACTCAGAGACTCTTTATCTGATGACATAGTTTCTCTCGATGGCATTGCTCTGGCCTCTACCACTACCGTAAGAAACCTCGGAGTAACATTTGACCAAGATTTGTCTTTCAATTCTCATTTAAAAAAACCTCACGGACTGCATTTTTTCATCTGCGTAATATTGCAAAAATTAGGCCTATCTTGACCCAAAAAGATGCAGAAAAATTGGTCCACGCTTTTGTTACCTCGAGGCTGGATTACTGTAACTCTCTACTATCAGGTAGCTCTAGTAAATCATTAAAAACTCTTCAGCTAATTCAGAATGCAGCAGCACGTGTACTAACAGGAACTAAGAAACGAGATCATATTTCTCCTGTTTTAGCTTCTCTGCACTGGCTCCCTGTAAAATCCAGAATTGAATTTAAAATCCTACTGTTAACTTATAAAGCTCTAAATGGTCAAGCTCCATCATATCTTAGAGAGCTCATAGTTATCCCACCAGAACTCTGCGCTCTGAGAACGCAGGGTTACTCGTGGTCCCTAAAGTCTCCAAAAGTAGATCAGGAGCCAGAGCCTTCAGCTATCAGGCTCCTCTCCTGTGGAATCATCTTCCTGTTACGGTCCGGGAGGCAGACACCGTCTCCACATTTAAGGCTAGACTTAAGACTTTCCTCTTTGATAAAGCTTATAGTTAGGGCTGGCTCGGGCTTGCCTTGTACCAGCCCCTAGTTAGGCTGACTTAGGCCTAGTCTACCGGAGGACCACCTATAATACACCGGGCACCTTCTCTCTCTCTCTCTCTCGCTCTCTCTCTCTCCCTCTCTCTCTCGTATCCTATTACTGTATCTATTTTACTCGGCCATTCTGGATGTCACTAACTCGGTTTCTTCTCCGGAGCCTTTGTGCTCCACTGTCTCTCAGGTTAACTCGTATTGCAGCGGTGCCTGGATAGTGTGACGTGTGTGGTTGTGCTGCTGCCGTGGTCCTGCCAGATGCCTCCTGCTGCTGCTGCTGCCATCATTAATCATTAGTCATACTTCTACTGCTATTATAGACATATGATATTATCATACATGTAGACTGCCTGATACTAATATATACTTTCAACATATTGTACCACAGTAGCCAGAACTATAACGACAGTATTATTACTTTCATGAATGTTGTTGTAAGCTACTGTCATTACCGAGGATGTCATACAGATTACTGTATTGTGTCATACAGATTACTGTTAATTTGTTATGCTGATCTGTTCTGTACGACATCTACTGCACGTCTGTCCGTCCTGGAAGAGGGATCCCTCCTCAGTTGCTCTTCCTGAGGTTTCTACCATTTTTTTCCCCAGGTAAAGGGGTTTTTTTTGGGGAGTTTTTCCTTATCCGCTGTGAGGGTCTAAAGGACAGAGGGATGTCGTATGCTGTAAAGCCCTGTGAGGCAAATTGTATTTGTGATATTGGGCTTTATAAATAAAATTGATTGATTGATTGATTGATTGAAAACACATGAAAACACTGAAGAACACATGAGAACACACAAGAATACACAAGAACACATGAGAACACACAAGAACACATGAAAACACTTAAGAACACACGAGAACACACAAGAACACATGAGAACGCACAAGAACACACAAGAACACATGAGAACACTTAAGAACACACGAGAACACACAAGAACACATGAGAACACACAAGAACACATGAGAACACATGAGAACAAGAGAACACATGAGAACACACAAGAACTCATAAGATCAATCAATCAATTTTATTTATAAAGCCCAATATCACAAATCACAATTTGCCTCACAGGGCTTTACAGCATACGACATCCCTCTGTCCTTTGGACCCTCACAGCTGATCAGGAAAAACTCCCCAAAAAAAACCCTTTACCAGGGAAAAAATGGTAGGAAGCTCAGGAAGAGCAACTGAGGAGGGATCCCTCTTCCAGGACGGACAGACGTGCAATAGATGTCGTACAGAACACACAAGAACACATGAGAACTCATAAGAACTCATAAGAACACACAAGAATATACAGAAATACATGAGAACACACAAGAACACATGAGAACACACGAGAACTCATAAGAACACACAAGAATATACAAAAATACATGAGAACACACAAGAACACATGAGAACATAAGAACACGATACAGAGAACAGGCGAGACAGCTCTCAGAACAGAACTCAGATCCTCACAGTTCTGAAACACTAATGGATGTGATGTCACTGAGTTAAACTCACATTCTGTTCAGTTTGTGGAGGTCTGAGTGTTGGGAGGAGGACCGATCAGGTCAGATCAGACCAGATCAGACCAGATCGGCCTAAGTAGTGTTGCATTGTATTGAAAAGGGATACTTCAGCTGCCAGTATCTAGTTTAACAGAAGAATTTAAATGTACCGAGGTCAGGACAGAGCTCTTGTTATCTGGGAGTAAGGACGTGGTAGTCAGGAGTGTGGCTCCAAATCCAACCAAGGGGAGGAAGTGGAACCCAAGATCAGCAGTTCAGGAGGCAGAGGCAGCTCTAAGGCATGCAGAGATTGTAGGTAATGTTCAGTTTGGCTGGGGAGGCCTGGGGCTTGGCTCAGGCAAACTGGTATGGAATAAAGCAGGTCTCAAAGATAAAAGAAAGCTGGTTGTAGAACAGATACGTAGACAGGAAGAGATGTTAAGTGGCCCAGGCTAAACAGGGACCATGGTTGAATTGGGAAAGTGTAGAGAAGAGGAAGCTTAGTTGGAGGGACCTGTGGAGTATGGAGGAGAATCGTATTAGATTCCTGGTAGGGGCTACATACGATGTGTTACCAACCCTCCAGAACCTAAAACTGTGGGTAAATGAAGACCCATCATGTCCATTGTGTTCAGGTACCACAACCTTAAAGTATATTTTGTCAGGCTGTAAAGTTAGCTTGTCACAAGGCCGATATACATGGAGACATAACCAGGTGTTGAAATGTTTAGCTGCAGGCATCAAAGGGAAACGAAGACAGGTGAATTCAGAAGGTGTTAAGGAGTTTAGTAATTCAGTTTGTCCGTGAGGGAGAGAAATACAGAAGGGATAAGTTAGTAAGGAGGCAGGGGTGTGGCCGCCTAGAAGGTGCTTGTGATTGGGAAATGCAAGTAGATTTAGGGGGAAAGCTTGTTGTTCCCCAGGAAATAGTTTGTACCAAGCAGAGGCCTGACACAGTGTTGTGGTCAGTGAGTCAACGGATAGTTTATTTCATTGAGCTGACAGTTCCTTGGGAAGACTCAGTGGAAGAAGCCTATGAAAGGAAAAAGCTTAGATATGCATATTTAGGAGCAGAAGCTGAGCAGCGAGGATGGAAGACTAGGATTTGTCCAGTGGAAGTGGGGTGTAGGGGATTCATAGCAAGATCAGCTGTCTCGCTCCTGGGGGAACTCGGAGTGTGGAGACAGAGTTTGAGGAAGACAGTGAAGGAAATGTCAGATGAAGCAGTTAGATGTAGCCAGTGGATCTATAAGAGAAGAAATAATGTCAGTTGGGGGCCAGCAGGGGGAACTACTGAGCAGGGCACATAACTCCTTGAGATCAGGTGGAGAGATCCACCAATCAGTCCTCTCAGGAGGAAATCCAGGAAGAGGAAGGTTATTTAAGTGTGGGAGTGGCCTATTTGAATCCCTTTTGTCAGAGACCATGCTGCAAGGTGAGTGTGTTTGCTGATCCTGTGAGTTTATCTATCTCCTTTAACTTTAGCTTATAATGTAGTTACGCTATGTAGCATGTGACGTGATTAGTTTGTTTCGCTTTCCGCCCGCACCCGCCCCTAGATCAGCGCACCTGTAAACTGAAAGCAGCTTGGTTGTGGAGAGTGAGGTGGAGCAGAGAGCAGAGGGTGTGTACGTGTGCCTGTGTGTGCAGACTGTGCAGTAGGAGCTCTGCAGCTCAGCAGCGCCGTTACAATGAACCAACCATGGGTGGGTTGCAGCACAGGCTGAAACAGTTTGGGGACTATAGGCTCTTATCTGTCTAAGTTCAAAAGTTTTCTATATCTATCTAATGTTACTGAAATAAGATCAGATAAGTTGAAGTTGCTGACTTATAATTTTACTTGTTTTACTGTTGCATTGAATATGGGTGTTGCCATATTGATTATGATATACCGATATCAAAATGATTTGCTGACAAAATAATATAATCATGTTGTTTAGTTCAGCATAATACCCATTCATATAGGAGTCCTGGTTTATTGAGGGGCACATTTGGTGAGGGTAGGGAAGAAAAAAGCACTGGACTGGAGGACTATGAGTAGGGTTGCTGTTACAGCTGTGTTAGAGTTGTTGTGTGACTGTCAGTCTGGAATAATGACCTTTGGTGATTACTTAGCCCATATGTGTGTCCGTGTGTACGTGCACATGTGTGAGCATGTAATGTGTGGATTGGGTGGCCTGGGTGGATGTAGGACTCCCGGCCTGTCATTACCGTCTGTCTCTGTCCGTCTTTCTTTCTCTGTCTCTCTCTCTCTGTCTATCTGTCTGTCTCTCTCTCTGTCTGTGTGTGTGTGTCTCTGTCTCTTTCTGTCTCATTGTGTCATACAGATTACTGTTAATTTATCATGTTGATCTGTTCTGTACGACATCTATTGCACGTCTGTCCGTCCTGGAAGAGGGATCCCTCCTCAGTTGCTCTTCCTGAGCTTTTTACCGTTTTTTTTCCCCATTAAAGGTTTTTTTGGGGAGTTTTTCCTGATCAGCTGTGAGGGTCTAAAGGACAGAGGGATGTCGTATGCTGTAAAGCCCTGTGAGGCCAATTGTGATTTGTGATATTAGGCTTTATAAATAAAGCTGATTGATTGATTGATTGATTGATTCTTAACTTCCTGTTTCATAGAAAATCTTTCCACTAGTTAGCTCACCAGCTTGTTAGCTACCAAGCTAGCAAGCTGTGGTTGCTGACTGTAGTTGCTGTAGTAACAGTGTTGCTGTGTGTTGAAGGACAGATCCTCCTCAGCTGGACGCCTTCATCATGGACAAAGCTCTGCTGGATTACGAAGTTTCCATCGACGCCGACTGTAAACTGGCAACTGTGGGGAAACCATTTGCCATCGAAGGTGAGACGCTGTGTGTGTGTGTGTGTGTGAGTTCATTTCCTGTCAGCTCTGTACAGATTTTTAATTCAAATATGTTTCATGAAGTTTCATCATCAATGACATTTCGACCAATCAGACAACACGAAGAGTCTCCTGCAGCTGCTCTGACACTTTAAAGCTTTACTGAGATCCTTCCTCCAAATACACTCACTGTGTATACACACGCACACAAGCACACACACACACACACATAGTTATACACACTCATACATCCAGCATCTCCTTCGCCTCAGCAGAATCTATAAACAGAAGGAGTTCAGGTGACGTTACTGAATTATGAACAGTAAAGAAGACTTCATCTGGTTTATTAAATATTAAAATGAGACAGAAATACAGAGACAGACAGAGGGACGGACAGACGGACGGACGGATGGACGGACGGATGACTCTGAAGATTCATCCATCATAACAACCTCTGATTATCTGAAGTGAGACTGACGTACGTTTTAAGATCTGAAACGCTGCGGTGTGTAATCTTATATATGATTTTGATATGATGACAAACGTCCGCAGTATCTGTTTCTGTCCTGGAGACACGTTTCAATGTTTGAAATAATCAGTCTGCAGGCGAAGAACATTTTTTGTGCAGTTGACTCTGAAATGGTCACTTCCTGTAGACGTCCTGCTGTCAGGTCAACTTGTCTCAGACAGATGGAACCTGAATTTGACACAGACAGACAGGTAGACAGGCAGACAGGTAGACAGACAGAAGTATTTACATTAGCTGATGGATTAGAAACAGATCTATGACAGAAGAGAAGCTGAAAAACGTCAGAGGCCCCAGGATGGATACCTAATGAACTCCATCAGACTGGGAGCAGGAGAAACTGTTAGCATAGCTTAGCACAGCTAGTTTTGTGTCTGTAAATGTTGAACTGCTCCTTTAAAGTCAAAGTGTCGTAATTAGACAGCATTTGATTCAAATCTTAAAAGAGTGCTTTTGTGCGACCTCCAGCTGATCATGAAGGTTTTTATTGAATCAGACCTTTGTGTCATCTTTAATAACAATAATAATAATAATAATAATAACAATAATAATGATAATAATTCCTGTTCAAACTTCTGCTTCATGTGTGATTTCTCATGTTATTCTCCTCCGACGGTCCGTCCAGTTCTTTGACTCATAAAATGTATTGTTCAGAATCACAGTTATGTTTTCAGCTGTTTAATAAACTAGCCGCTGTGGTGCACAATTCTGACATCAGCTCAGTCTGAGTTTAAACTGTTTCCTGTTTGTTAACAGAGTTTAATTTTAAAAAGACCTTGTCTCAGCTGTTCTTTCTTTTCTGTCGTCATGACAACGGATCACTGTGTTGGCTCTCTGATTGGTCCTGACGGTGAGTTCTCGCTGACATCAGCAGGAACATGCAGAGTAGCTGAAGCGTTGGATGTGTCTCTGGAGAAGTAGACCGAGGACATGTTGTTATTGACGCACCTTTTCTTTGACTGATGTATCTTTATGACACCGTCAGCTGCACGTCACCACGGAGACTACAGGGTGTTTTTCAGCCCTGAGTTCTTCCTGCAGGTCCTCTGATGCTGTGTCAGGCTGACTGTAACCTGACAGGAAAAACTCAGGGCAAAGAAGACCCAATAATCTGATTGTGGACACATTCACATTACTGATTGTTTTTATTTACTGTCCTCAGTGTTTACCATCACATTACGGTTCTGTCTGTTGTTTACTGTTTGTTTACTGTTACACTGTCTGCCATTTATTTATGTGTTATTATTTATTGTTTACATGTCTGTCTGTTGATTATTGTCTAATTTTTTTATTGTTTCAGTCACAGAATCATTTGTTTATTGTTTATCTGTTTGTTGTTTAGGTTTGATGTAAGGTGTTTAGTATCAGTATCTGTTGTTGATTGTTTGTTGTTTATTGTTTAGGTTATGGTATGTGTTGTTTATTGTTTGGGCTGTGGTTTCAGTTGTCTATTGTTTGTTGTTTACGTTACAATGTGAGTTGTTTGTTGTTCTCTGTTTGTTGTTTATTGTTTGCTGTTAAGGTTACAGTGTGAGTTGTTTGTTATTTATTGTTCGTTGTTTATTGTTTAGGTTTGATATAGGTTGTACAGTATGAGTTGTTTATTGTTTAGGTTATGGTATGTGTTGTTTATTGTTTGGGCTGTGGTTTCAGTTGTCTATTGTTTGTTGTTTACGTTACAATATGAGTTGTTTATTGTTCTCTGTTTGTTGTTTATGGTTTGCTGTTAAGGTTACAGTGTGAGTTGTTTGTTATTTATTGTTCGTTGTTTATTGTTTAGGTTGGATATAGGTTGTACAGTATGAGTTGTTTGTTGTTTATTGTTAAGGTTACAGTGTGAGTTGTTTGTTGTTTATTGTTAAGGTTACAGTGTGAGTTGTTTGTTATTTATTGTTCGTTGTTTATTGTTTAGGTTTGATATAGGTTGTACAGTATGAGTTGTTTGTTGTTTATTTTTAAGGTTACAGTGTGAGTTGTTTATTGTTAAGGTTACAGTGTGAGTTGTTTGTTATTTATTGTTCGTTGTTTATTGTTTAGGTTTGAT
The DNA here is from genome assembly GCA_035609425.1 of Epinephelus awoara. Classification (NCBI taxonomy): domain Eukaryota; kingdom Metazoa; phylum Chordata; class Actinopteri; order Perciformes; family Serranidae; genus Epinephelus; species Epinephelus awoara. The sequence continues at coordinate 42,401,861 of CM069303.1, read as the reverse complement.
ATAGGTTGTACAGTATGAGTTGTTTGTTGTTTATTTTTAAGGTTACAGTGTGAGTTGTTTGTTGTTTATTGTTTGTTGTTTATGTTACATTAACAGCTAGTTCCGACCGAGTAATTTGATTGGACGAGAGGCATTCAGTGAGTGCTGATATCGAGTATAACATCACTGGGACATGTAACAGTAACTCACAGTCACTCCGCTCACACTCAGGTGTTACAAATATAAATACAGCCGTTAATTAACCATCTGTCACACTCGCTACATTGACACAAACTAACACTATAGCGTTACACCAACAAGATGGATATTTTCCCCAAAATTACATTTGAATTAAATTATGAGTGGTCGTCAGGAGAGGACGAGCAAAAGGAAAGCCAGGACTCTTCTGTGCAGACCTCCAGGTGTGTTTGTGTAACATCAGCTGACCTCCACAAACTGGAGAGGAGCAAAAATGAAGCGAACACGGTCAGGAATTATCAATGATCATCTGATGAGGTACTGATGAGGATGAGGGAGAAAGGAAGCTGAATCCGGCTGTGCTAACATCCAAGTTTGCCAACGTTCCACAGCCGAACTGGACGAAGTTACACAGCTGCAGATCAACGTAAAAACAAAGTAGCGTGTGAGTTCCTGGCATGTGTGCTGCGTTGCCTGGCAACAGACTGGGGGAACTGTTTTTTTTTTTTTTTCACAGAGCTACATAACATACTTAAATAATTTATTTAATCACCTTTTGTTAACATTTCCTTACTCAGCATTGCTGCTGTTTAAGCTGTTGTTGACCTGTTGTATAAAAGCAATATATAATATCAGATATTGCTTAAGTATGTGTTTGTTGTTTATTGTTTGTTGTTAAGGTTACAGTGTGAGTTGTTTGTCGTTTGTTGTTTAGGGAATGGTATCAGTTGTTTGTTGTTTATTGTTAAGGTTGCAGTATTAGTTACTGTTTACTGTTACGGTATCAGTTTTCATTGTTTGTTGTTTAGTGTAGGGTATCAGTTGTTTATTGTTTGTTTTTTAGGGTACAGTACCAGTTGTTTAATGTTTATTGTTTAGGGAATGGTATGAGTTGTTTATTGTTTGTTGTTTATTGTTTGTTGGCTAGGGAATGGCATGAGTTGTTTATTGTTTGTTGTTTAGGGTACGGGATCGGCCTGCCTCAGAACTCCCCTCTGACCTCCAACATCTCAGAGTTCATCAGCAGGTATAAATCTGAGGGCTACATGGACCTGCTGCACGACAAGTGGTACAAAGTGGTTCCATGTGGGAACAGAGTGTTCGCCGTCACAGAGGTGAGTGTAACAGGAAACAGCACAGGTTCTGTTGTCCAGTCATTTCCTGTTTTATTTACTGATAAACAACAGTCATGATCTGTAAAACATGTAAATAAATGTAAATACATGTAAATCTGATCAGATCAGCCTCCGTGTTCCAACTGTCAGCTGCTCAACACGCTCCTGACGTTGTTTATTGATTTGACTCTGACAATGTCATGAGCTACTGCCGATGTGACGACTCATATTCATCATAATCACTGGTGGTAAAGATGATTCACCTCAGAGCACTACAAGCCTTCGCCCATGGGGTCCGGCCGGGCCCAGCCCGAACCGGCTACATGTGCTCGTCCTCCTGCAGGTCCACCACCCGCAGAGAGCTCCAGAAGGGTTCTGTGCAGCGGTGCAGTGTGGATAGGGCAGCAGACCAAGGCGGGGGACTTGGTGGTCCGATCCTCGGCTACAGAAGTTGGCTCTTGGGACATGGAATGTCACCTCTCTGGTGGGGAAGGAGCTGGAGCCTGTGGAAGAGGTTGAGTGCTACCTCACCTCGACACATAGTTCCGGCTCTGGAACCCAAGTCCTTGAGAGGGGTTGGACTCTCTCCTTTGCTGGAGTTGCTCCGGGTGAGAGGCGGAGGGCCGGGGTGGGCTTTCTGATAGCCCCCAGACTCTCTGCCTGTACGTTGGGGTTAACCCCTGACTGTTATGTGCACTTATGCGCTGAACAGCAGTTCAGAGTACCTGCCCTTTTTGGAGTCCCTGGGACGGGTGCTGGACAGTGCCCCGACCAGGGACTTCATTGTTCTGCTGAGGGACTTAAACGCTCATGTGGGCAATGGGCAAGGCGGGGGCGCAGCACACCTGCACTTTGCCAACTGGGTGTGGCCAGGTGGATTTTGCAAGTTTGGCACATTGTGCGCGCTGGTGCAGCTACTCCTCTTTCCCACCTCCGTCCCTCCTACCTGCGCAAGTTGGAAAGAGGGAGGAAAGAAGGCGTGGAGTGGGTTTTACACAGCCCCTCTCCTCGCCCTTAAATGTGCCGCGCGAAGGCGTAATGACAGTTTACTCAATTCGCCATGGCAGAAGAGAGCATCAGCGTCAGACAGCCAAACTTCTCCCAGGGGGAAACTGATGTTTTGGTCCGGGAGGTCCAAGCTCGCAGTGTCTGAATATACGGAACTGCGAGCAGACCTCTATGGGTTTCCATTACACGTGCCACACATGCCAAACAGTGCCAATCTCCTTTGATCTGACATCAGATGTGACGGGACAGTGGATGTAGAGATACATTTATTTGCTGATTGCAGATAGTTGCATTGAATAGTGGTGTTTGTGGGTATTTATTGCATCATTAATGTGCCTGACATTCTGGAAACCTGCCTGTGAGGTTTTGGTGACGTGTGCGCACTGTCCGCCGGTCAGCCAAACTTCCACTTACACCGGCTGCGCTCCACCTGCGCTGACAGTAGACGTGGCTTCGTGCTGGTTTTTCACACCCATCTCAGTGCACCTCGGTCTGCCAGACTACCAAACTGAGCGCCCCTCGGGTTGCGCTGCTCGAAACTAGCTCTGCGCGGGGTTCACCACCCTGCACTGCGTCGGTAAACTAGAGGCCCATGTCTTCATCATCACCTCATTATTTTGACATGTAAGATACTGTCCGTCCGTCTGTCTGTGTATTAACTTTATATCTTCTGACATTTCATCTGTCGCCATCATCAGATCAACATCTCAGTGTGTCCACGCAAAACGTTGGACTCTGTGTTTACTGATGATTAGCTAATGTTAGCCGGTGTCTCCCTCTTCCTCCTCCTCTTCCTCTGTGTCAGACTCTTCAGATGGGAATCAGTCACTTTTCAGGACTCTTCGTGTTGTTGTGCGTTGGAGTGGGCGGAGCTTTGCTGACTCTGGCAGGTGAACATGGTTTCTACCAACTCATCCTGCCGCACATCCGCCGCCGACAGAACCTCAAGTACTGGCTGCACACGTCACAGGTGAGACTCAGAGTGTGTGTGTGTGTTCAGATCAACAGAACCATCAAATGCCAGTTTTAAGGTCAGTGTCAGTTCTACAGAGGAACTCAAGGAGGTTCTGACAGGTTCTAAGGAGGTGCAAAAGAAGTTCTGAGAAGTTTAAGGAGTTCTAGTGGGCTGTCTGGAGGTTAAGAGAAAGTGTTAAGGGGGTTTAAAAAGTTCTCAAGAGTTCCAAGGGGGTGCTGAGGAAGCGTTGAGGTGTTTACAGTCCGAGGCCTCAGAGATCACAGATCAGAGGAACCAGACGTCAGAACCAACAGCTCATTTATCGGTCTCTTGTGTTCCCTCTGACAGAATTGAAATCTGATGTGTTTGTGTGTCCGACAGAAAATCCATCGAGCTCTGAACATGACGTACGAAGACGTGAAGAAACAGCGAGCCCAGAAAGAGAAAAGGTTTGTCTTGTGGGTGATGCAGTGTTAATTTTGACAAGAATTTTTAATTTCATTTTAGTCTTAGTCACTCACCAAAGACTGGATTTAGTTAAAGTCACATTTTAGTCTTTTGGTTTTGTTTTGTTTTAGTTAAAATTTAGTCAGTGGAAATCAGTTTTAGTTTTAGTCTCATTTTAGTCTTTTGACGTAATGTGACAGTTTTTTATACTGTAATAGATTTTGCAAAAGGATGTTTGTCATGGTGTTAAAAACTCCATTGTAAGCACACCTTTAACTGTGTGTTTGTGTCTAGGCTTGTTAGAAAAAGTGCAATACATAATCATGTCCTTCACAGGTTCTTGTTTATTTTCTGTATATTTGTACAACAAATGATTTACAACCTGCAAGAATAAAGCTCCAATCCTTTTCAGACATCTAAAGATCATAACAGCTTAACTGTTGAGCCCATTTTAATTTACTATTTTCTTACAAGGGCAATCAAAATCTAGCCAGCACATTTAATCATATGCCCATTTTAACTGAGTGTTTGTTAACACTAGGACCGCCAGGATTACAGCCACCCTGTCTGCCAGACGGCGTCATATGTAACTTCATTGTTTATGCTGCCCGTGTGCTCAGAAGCACACAAAAGATGCATTTTTGGGTAATTTTTGAGTAGTTATGATAAAATAAAAAAAATATTACAGACTATAGAATAGGACTGACAACCTCTCCAGTGTCTCATGTCAATTAATTTACACTATTTGTCGGCTTTTTATGATGCCTTTTTTTTTTCTGCTGGCTGCAGTGCTGCTGCTGCGCTGTCTCCAGTTCAAAGTGGTGATTTGCTAAATACATTCTACAATAATAAATAGATTAACTTTTGGTCTATAATATTGTTGGCTATATTACGCATTTTAATGAAAAAAAAACCCCTTAAGAATAAAAGAAATAAACACCGAAATAATTCGTGGAAACTTTTTTTTTTATTGATACTCCTCTCTGACATACTAACACACACACACACACACACACACACACACACATTGAACATGTGATTAAATGAATGAATGAACATTGGTGCGGTTCAGCCTCAGTCCCACCGGCTGGCGCGGTCACTGTTGAGATTACATTTGTTTTTTATTATTAACAAAATGGGTTGTAATTGACCGTATGAATGGTTTTGTTTTCAAATAAATATCTAGAAATGAAAAAGTATGCTCTGGTGTACTTTTACACAGTTTTACAGGCTTTGTTGTTCCCAGCTTCCCGCTGTGGAGCCAAGGCTTCTGTGTGGCAAAGCTGGACGTGCACCGCCACTGCGCGGAGGGCGGGGGAGGTCATCCAATCAGAAAGATAGACTGAGAGTTTGAATTTGAGTTAAGATAATTAATTGGTTGAAAAGGAAAACAATCAAGGCATTGAGGATGGTTGTAGTCCAGATTGTCTGGCCAGCCAGCATCAGCTTTTTCGTCACATTTTTACTCGTCACTTCATAATGAACACAGATTTCGTTTTAGTTTTTGTTGTCAGTACTTATTAAATTTACGTTCTCGTCACAAATTAGTCACGGAATAAAGGGTCGTCAACGAAAAGTTTTCGTTTAAGTTTTAGTTGACAAAATTAACACTGGGGTGATGTCATCAGTGATGTCACAGGAGAATTGTTTTAATGTAAACATGTAAATTAGAACCTCAGTGTGTTCAGATGTCAGAGAGACTAAACAGGTGATGATGTCATCGTCCACATGTTCCAAGGCTTCTGACTGGATCACACGGTTCTGTTAAACATCATCTTTCTCTGTTTCCGTTCAGCTGTAACCTGCAGAAGCCTCAGCCCACCACCGGCCCCCCCGCCCCGCCACGCCCCGGAGCCTCTGCCAAGTGGAACAACGAGACCATTAAGGACGCTGCCACTGCTGCCACGGCCGCCATTCCTAAAGATGCACGAGACTTCAAACGAGTCCACTTCAACCTGGAGACCCTCAACACCCGCCGCCTGCTTGCCCGCATCGCCACTTCTGAAGCCAAAGGAGGCCGGGCCAAGCCTGAGGGGGAGGGACCAGCCAAGCCGAAGGCGGGGCCAACCAGTAAACTGTGTGAGAACGGAGGACCAGCGGCGTCACTGGCCAGTCTGGTGCTCTCCCTGCCCTCATCATCGTCCTCTTCTGCTTCCTCCTTCGCCAAACCCAAAACCTCTGCACCTCCACCTGCCGCTGTAGCCCCCACTCCTGCTTCGGCGGCCCCATCCCCAGCAGTGGCCCCGCCCCCTGTAGCCATGGTCCCCCCCCGGCCTGGTGAGCTGCAGGAGCTGCAGGAGGAAATCGAACAGATGAGGGAGAGATTGAGGACGGCTTTAGCCAGGAGGGCGGAGATTCAGACCACTCTGACCAAACCTGCTGCCGCTGTGACCAACAACCAGTCTGCAGTTAGCACAACGACAATAACCACCACTGTAACATTGACGACAGCAGCTCCACCCAACACCGCCTCAACCAACGCCCCATCCAATGTCACCTTATCCAACGCCCCATCCAACATCGCCCCAACTAATGGCTCATCCTCTGATATCCCACCAAGTGCTCCACCCACCACCACCTCATCCAATGCCCTGCCCAACGCCTCCTCCACCACTGCCCCAACCAACAACCCATCCACTGTCGTCCCGGTAATGCCGTTCCCTGCCAACACAAAGTGTGTGACGACCATGACAGACCCGCCCCACAAAGTCCTGTCCAAAGTCCGGCCTCTCCACAGCAGACTGACCAATCAGAGGAGGTGATGCTCTCTGCACAGGTCACATGACCCTCTTTACATAGCGGCCATTTTGAACTACTGAAAGGATTTTATTATGAAATGCCAAAGTTGAACCTAAGTGGACAGATCTAGGTCAGTGACGTCGTAGTTTCAGACAGTTTTTCAAGACTTCACTGTCACAGAATCTGTTGTTGATGTTCCACAGGAAGTGACAGTGACAGTGACCTACAGGCAAACTGAGAGTTTGCACGGTTAATAAATAAATGTGACTGTACGCTGAATCCAAACTGATGTCACATGTACGATATTTACCAGGTTTGACAGATCAATCAGAGGACAAGGTTTTAAATGATGCCATTCGATGCATACGGGTAAGGTTTTTTTTTTTTTTTTTTTTTGAAGTTTACAAAATAAAATGATGAATTCCTCTAATTCTTCCCTCAATGACATTAACTATTCAGATGAGGTGTAGAGTCAGGGTTTCACCTCAGAGTTCAGTATTTAGGTTAATTTAATATTTTAAGGGTAAAAACTTTTCACAAAAAAAAATCTGATAAAATTCATCCTTCAGTTCAAAGCTTCAAAAAAAACATGGTGAATCTCACTTGGACCATTTATACGGAGCAGTATATTTATGTATCATCATAAATCAGTTCAACATTTAAAGACAAATTTACACCATTTAAAATGACCTTAACCAACAAGTTAAGGTCGTTTTAAATTACATTTATCTGTAATGTTCACATTTTAAAAAAAAACCACTTTAAAAGTCTGATTTGATCCTGTGAACCTGTTAAATATCTGACTGAGGAATAATTAAATTAAAATCAGCTGAAACTTTTTAACTTAAATCCTTTGGAAAAGTCATGAAGCCCTTAAATTAGTTGTAATTATTGTATAATTTTTTCAGGGTTAATTTAAGGGCTAGTAAAGGAGATTTTAGGGGGTTCTTGTTTTGTAATTAGTCAGATTCTCAGGGCCACAAACAGGAAGTCAGACAGTGAAGATGTCATTTTACTAACATTTACAAAACCTTGATGTATACCCAGAACAGTAGAGGACCCTGAATGCAGCCCTGATGGACACCACATGTAACTCTTTTCCTTTTCACCACCATCAGATTTGTTTTGTCAACACATTTGATAACAACAGAAATATTGTTAAATAAAAGTCCTGAGAGAAGTCAGAGGCATATTTTTATATATTTGGTAAGAAAACAAAAAGGTTTAAATTCATTCCTGCATCATTAAAGCAGCTGTTTGGTCCTGTTCCTGTGTCTTCACTCCGTTTCCTCCTCAGACTGTTTAAAATGGCCGCTGTGGCGCTGACACGTGGGCGTGGCTTCAGGAACTTTTGTGACTCTGGTGACGTAGAAACAGGACTTCCTGTGAGGCTGAACGCAGCAGTGCAGGCTCTGCTCACCAACAAACATCAGAGAGCTGACGAGAACCTTAAAGGATTAAAAAAACGACAGACTCTGCAGATCCGCGTCCAACAGAAGAGTTACTGTCGATGCAATAAGTTCTTCATGTAGAGAGAAGTGACATCACTTTATGTTGTATGAGAAAGATTAAAGTTAACTAAACCAACTCCTCAGATTCTCTGTCATTAAGTAACGTTAAAAATGATAATGATTTTATGAGCTTTTTTAATGACAAAATTCTGACTATTAGAGGCAAAATTCATGACCTCCTGTCCTCAGATAGTACCTATCTGCCCTCAAACACAGCTGTAAGACCTAATATTTATTTAGATTGCTTCTCCCCAATTTCTCTTCAAGAATTGACCGCAGTGATTTCTTCCTTTAAATCATCAACATGTCTCTTAGACCCCATCCCAACTAGGCTACTCAACCCTTACCTTTAGTTAACACCCATATATTAGACATGATCAATATATCCTTATTAACAGGCTATGTACCACAGTCTTTTAAGGTAGCTGTAATTAAACCTCTCCTAAAAATCCCACCCTGGATCCAGAGGTGTTAGCCAACTACCAATATCTAATCTCCCCTTTCTTTCAAAGATCCTTGAGAAAGTAGTCGCAGACCAGCTGTGTGATTTTCTCCATGATAATAATTTATAGGAGGAATTTCAGTCAGGATTTAGAGCGCATCATAGCACTGAGACAGCACTAGTTAAAATTACAAATGACCTTCTGATTGCTTCAGACAAAGGACTCGTCTCTGTACTTGTTTTATTAGATCTTAGTGCGGCGTTTGACACAATTGACCATGAAATTCTGCTACAGAGACTGGAACACTTAATTGGCCTAAAAGGTTCCGCACTAAGCTGGTTTAAATCTTATTTATTTGATCGTTTTCAGTTTGTTCACGTTCATAATGAATCATCCTTACGTACTAAAGTTTGTTTTGGAGTTCCGCAAGGTTCTGTGCTCGGACCAATCCTATTTACTCTATATATGCTTCCTTTAGGTAACATGATAAGAAATCACTTTGTAAATTTCCATTGTTATGTGGATGATACACAGTTGTATTTGTCTATGAAGCCAGAAAACTAATCAATTAACAAAACTTCAAAATTGCCTTAAAGACATAAAAACCTTCATGGCATAATGTTTCGTCAAAAATGATTCAAACAACGTCATAGTATAGCATGTCATCATACTATACTATTTTCGACATGCTGTACTATGATGTGTTGATCACTTTTTTCAACAAACTATACAATGATGTTTTCATCACATTGTGTCGACATACTATACTTTTTTCGACATACTATACTATGACGTGTTTAAAAAAAATTTTTATGTGCTATACTATGACGTGTTTATCACTTTTTTTCGACATGCTATACTATGACGTGTTTATCACTTTTTTCAACAAACTATACGTTTTCATCACATTGTGTCGACATACTATACTTTCTTCGACATACTATACTATGACGGTTTTATCACTTTGTTTTGACATACTATACTATGACGTGTTTAAAACGTTTTTTCGACATGCTATACTATGACGTTTATCACTTTTTTCGACATACTATACTATGACGTGTTTATCACTTTTTTTCGACATGCTATACTGTGACGTCTTTAAAACTTTTTCGACATGCAATACTATGACGCGTTTCTCACTTTTATTCGACATGCTATACTATGATGTTTTTAACACTTTTTTTCGACATACTATATTATCACGTATTTATCACTTTTTTTGACATACTATGACGTTTTTATCACTTTTTCCGACATGCTATACTATGACGTCTTTATAACTTTCTTTAACATACTATACTATGACGTGTTTATCACTTTCTTTCGACATACTATACTATGACCTGTTTATCACTTTCTTTCGACATACTATACTATGACCTGTTTATCACTTTCTTTCGACATACTATACTATGACCTGTTTATCACTTTTTTTCAACATACTATACTATGACGTGTTTATAACTTTGTTTGACATACTTGTAGTGTAATATTTACTATAGTGTTCGTACTGTACCTTTAAACTGACCTTTAAAAGATACGTGTGTGAAGCAATATAATCTGTGCAACTGACAAATTGCACACTGGTTTAATATATCATGTATTCTTATGACACACACACACTCATTGAGCACTTAAGCATTGTGGTGGAGAAGTACCTAGGACTCACTGTGAATCATTTCTAAAAATAGCATGAGGATGGGCTCAGAAAACACTAGTGGAAATTTAGGGGAATTGCAGTTTGTCCTGATATGACCCTAGAGGGGGAAGGACCAAAAAAAAAAGTAAACTCAGCAGAAATGTGACACCGATATGGTGGGAAGGACTAAAAAAAGTGTAAACTCAGAAGAAAAAAGTGTAATCTCAGCAGAAATGTGACACCTTTATGATCAGCGCCAAGTGGAAAAGGTTAAGGAAAAGAGACGACTCAGCAGAAATTCGACGATAAAAGAGCGAGCGCAAACAAAGAAATTCCAGTCCTGCTCGCGAGCTTGACTCATTGAGTTGTGATGTGTTTGTTGCCTGCGACACATTAAATTCAGTTGCATCTGATTCTACGTGTCTCCAGTGATTTTTTGACCTCTGAGTATTTGATATCTAATAAAGGACAAAGAAAGTTTGTTCGGGAGGTGGGGAGCGAGGTCGTGAGTTTTCTGGCACGGCTCTAGAACTTGACTTTTTTGCTTCTACATACTATACTATTACGTATTTATCACTTTTTTTTACATACTATACTATGACGTGTGTATCAATTTCTTTCAACATGCTATACTATGACGTGTTTGAAACTTTTTTTGACATGCTATACTATGACGTGTTTATCATTCTTTCAACATACTATACTATTACGTGTTTTAAGCTTTTTTTTGACATGCTATACTATGACGTGTTTATCATTCTTTCAACATACTATACTATTACGTGTTTTAAGCTTTTTTTTGACATGCTATACTATGACGTGTTTATAACTTTTTTCGACTACAGTACTATGACGTTTGTATAACTATTTTTGACACACTATACTATGATGTTTTTCCAAGTTTTTAGACATACTATACTATGACGCGTTTATCACTTTTTTTCAACATACTATACTATGATGTGTTTATCACTTTTTTTGACATACTATACTATAACGTATTTGTCACTTTCTTTCGACATACTATACTATGATGTGTTTAAAACTTGTTTTCGACATACTATACTATGCCGTGTTTATCACTTTTTTTCAATATGCTATACTATAACGTATTTATCACTTTTTTTCGGCTATAATAATATGACGTTTGTATTACTATTTTTGACATACTATACTATGATGTTTTTTCAAGTTTTTAGACATACTATACTATGATGTTTTTAACACTTTTTTCAACATACTATACTATGACGCATTTATTACTTTTTTCAACATACTATACTATTACGTATTTATCACTGTTTTTTAACATACTATTCTATGAAGGGTTTATAACTTTTTTCGACATACTATACTATGATGTTTTTTCAAGTTTTTAGACATACTATACTATGATGTTTTTAACACTTTTTTTCAACATACTATACTATGACGTTTTTATCACTTTTTTTCGACATACTATGACGTTTTTATCACTTTTTTTCAGACATACCATACTATGACATGTTTATCACTTTTTTGACATACTGTACTATTACGTATTTATCACTTTTTTTGTATACTATACTATGATGTGTTTATCACTTTTTTCAGCATGCTACACTATGACGTTTATCACTTTTTTTTGACATACTATGATGTGATATAAAAACTGTGTTTTCACATACTATACTATGTTTAAAACTTTTTTTTGGACATGCTATACTATGACGTGTTTATCACTTGTTTCGACATGCTATACTATGTTTTGAACACTTTTTTTCGACATACTATATTATGACATATTTGTCACTTTCTTCGACATACTATGACGTTTTCATCACTTTTTCCGACGTGCTATACTATGACGTGTTTATCACTTTTATCGACATACTATACCATGACTTTTTTTTACATACTATACTATGACATGTTTATAACTTTCTTTTGACATGCTATACTATCACGTGTTTGAAACTTTTTTTTGACATGCTATACTTTGACGTGTTTATCACTTTCTTTCGACATACTATACTATGACGTGTTTAAAACTTTTTTTTGACATGCTGTACTATGACGTGTTTATCACTTTCTTTCGACAGACTATGCTATGACGTGTTTAAAACTTTTTTTCGACATGCTATACTATAACGTGTTTATCACTTTTTTTCGGCTACGATACTCTGACGTTTTTATCACTTTTTCCGACATGCTATACTATGACGTTTTCATCACTTTTGTTGATATACTATACTATGACGTTTTGATCACTATTTTTCGAAATACTATACTATGACGCTTTTATCACTTTTGTCGATATACTATACTATGACGTTTTGATCACTATTTTTCGAAATACTATACTATGACGCTTTTATCACTATTTTTCGACATACTATACTATGACGTTTTTATCACTATTTTTCGACATACTATACTATGACGTTTTTATCACTATTTTTTGACATTGTATACTGGTACGTCTTCATCACCTTTTTCGACATACTATACTATGACGTTTTCATCACCTTTTTCGATATACTATACTATGACGTTTTGATCACTATTTTTCGAAATACTATACTATGACGCTTGTATCACTATTTTTCGACAAACTATACTATGACGTTTTCATCACCTTTTTCGATATACTATAGTTTGACGTTTTTATCACTATTTTTTGACATACTATACTATGATGTTTTTAGCACTATTTTTCGACATACTATACTATGTTTTTATCACTTTTTAGACATACTATACTATGACGTTTTTATCACTATTTTTTTTACATACTATACTATGACGTTTTTATCAATATTTTTTTTCCATACTATACTATGATGTTTTTATCACTTTTTCGACATACTATACTATGTTTTTATCACTTTTTCGACATACTATACTATGACGTTTTTATCACTATTTTTTTTACATACTATACTATGACGTTTTTATCAATATTTTTCGTCATACTATACTATGACGTTTTTATCACTATTTTTTTTCCATACTATACTATGACGTTTTTATCACTGTTTTTTATACATACTATACTATGATGTTTTTATCAATATTTTTCGAAATACTATACTATGTTGCTTTTATCACTATTTTTCGACATACTATCCTATGACGTTTTGATCACCTTTTTCGATATACTATCCTATGATGTTTTCATCACCTTTTTCAAAATACTATACTATGACGTTTTTATAACCTTTTCCGACATACTATACTATGACGTGTTTAGCACTATTTTGACATACTATACTATTACATTTTTATCACTTTTTCGACATACTATACTATGACGTTTTCATCGCCTTTTCCGAGATACTATACTATGACGTTTTCATCACCTTTTCCGACATACTATACTATGACCTTTTTATCACTATTTTTCGACATACTATACTATGACTTTTTTTCACTATTTTTCATCATACTATACTTTGACGTTTTTATAGCTTTTTCGACATACTATACTATGACGTTTTCATCACCTTTTTCAACATACTATACTATGACGTTTTCATCCCCCTTTTCGACATACAACACTATGACGTTTTTATAACTATTTTTCATCATACTATACTATGAAGTTTTCATCACCTTTTTTGTCATACTACACTATGACGTTTTTAACACTTTTTCGACATACTATACTATGACGTTTTCATCACCTTTTCCGACATACTATACTATGACGTTTCATCACCTTTTCCGACATACTATACTATGACCTTTTATCACTATTTTTCGACATACTATACTATCTCAAACAGGCATAAAATATGGCAACTGGACTAACCTCGTGTGAGTCGTGTGAATATTTCTACTCACACGAGGTTAGTCCAGTTGCCATATTTCATGCCTGTTAGAGAGTTATAATGACCTGGATGACTGAGAATATTCACAGATTTATTCATACTATACTGTGACTTTTTTTCCACTATTTTTCATGATACGATACTTTGACGTTTTTATCACTATTTTTCGCCATACTATACTATGATGTTTTCATCACCTTTTTCGACATACTATACTATGACGTTTTCATCACCTTTTTCGACATACTATACTATGACGTGTTTAGCACTATTTTGACATACTATACTATTACATTTTTATCACTATATCGACATACTATAGTATGACGTGTTTATCATTTTTTTGACATACTATACTATGACGTTTTTATCACTTTTTCGACATACTATACTATGACGTTTTCATCACCTTTTCCGAGATACTATACTATGACGTTTTCATCACCTTTTCCGACATACTATACTATGACCTTTTTATCAATATTTTTCGACATACTATACTATGACGTTTTTTCACTATTTTTCATCATACTATACTTTGACGTTTTTATAGCTTTTTCGACATACTATACTATGACGTTTTCATCACCTTTTTCAACATACTATACTATGACGTTTTCATCCCCCTTTTCGACATACAATACTATGACGTTTTTATAACTATTTTTCATCATACTATACTATGAAGTTTTCATCACCTTTTTTGTCATACTACACTATGACGTTTTTAACACTTTTTCGACATACTATACTATGACGTTTTTATCACTATTTCGACATACTATACTATAACGTTTTCATCACTTTTTCGACATACTATACTATGAAATTTTTATCACTTTCAATGTACTATACTTTAACGTTTTATCACTTTTTCGACATACTATACCATGACGTTTTCATCACCTTTTTGAACATACTATACTATGACGTTTTCATCACGATTTCAACATACTATACTATGACGTTTTTTATAACTTTTTCGACATACTATACTATGATGTTTTCATCACTTTTTCGACATAGTATACCATGACGTTTTCATCACCTTTTTCGACACACTATACTATGGTGTTTTCATCACTATTTCGACATACTATACTTTAACGTTTTTATCACTATTTTTCGACATACTATACTTTAACGTTTTTATCACTATTTTTCGACATACTATACTATGATGTTTTTATCACTATTTTTCGACATACTATACTATGACGTTTTTATCACTATTTTTTTTACATACTATACTATGACGTTTTTATCAATATTTTTCGTCATACTATACTATGATGTTTTTATCACTATTTTTCGACATACTATACTATGACGTTTTTATCACTATTTTTTTTACATACTATACTATGACGTTTTTATCAATATTTTTCGTCATACTATACTATGACGTTTTTATCACTATTTTTTTTCCATACTATACTATGATGTTTTTATCACTTTTTCGACATACTATACTATGATGTTTTCATCACTTTTTCGACATAGTATACCATGACGTTTTCATCACCTTTTTCGACACACTATACTATGGCGTTTTCATCACTATTTCGACATACTATACTTTAACGTTTTTATCACTTTTTCGACATACTATACTATGACGTTTTCATCACCTTTTTGAACATAGTATACTATGACGTTTTCAGCACCTTTTTCGACATACTATACTATGAAGTTTTCATCACCTTTTTGAACATACTATACTATGACGTTTTCATCACCTTTTTCGACATACTATACTATGACGTTTTCATCACCTTTTCCGAGATACTATACTATAACGTTTTCATCACCTTTTCCGACATACTATACTGTGACCTTTTTATCACTATTTTTCGACATACTATACTATGACTTTTTTTCACTATTTTTCATCATACTATACTTTGACGTTTTTATAGCTTTTTCGACATACTATACTATGATGTTTTCATCCCCCTTTTCGACATACAATACTATGAAGTTTTCATCACCTTTTTTGTCATACTATACCAAGACGTTTTCATCACTTTTTTTGACATACTATACTATGACGTTTTTAACACTTTTTCGACATACTATACTATGACGTTTTTATCACTATTT
This sequence comes from Epinephelus awoara, assembly GCA_035609425.1. Taxonomy (NCBI): domain Eukaryota; kingdom Metazoa; phylum Chordata; class Actinopteri; order Perciformes; family Serranidae; genus Epinephelus; species Epinephelus awoara. Next base: position 42,385,909 of record CM069303.1, on the reverse strand, counting down.
CGACGTACTATACTATAACGTTTTCATCACTTTTTCGACATACTATACTATGAAATTTTTATCACTTTCAACGTACTATACTTTAACGTTTTATCACTATTTCTCCTGTTTTAGCTTCTCTGCACTGGCTCCCTGTAAAATCCAGAATTGAATTTAAAATCCTACTGTTAACTTATAAAGCTCTAAATGGTCAAGCTCCGTCATATCTTAGAGAGCTCATAGTGCCATATTATCCCACCAGAACTCTGCGCTCTGAGAACGCAGGGTTACTCGTGGTCCCTAAAGTCTCCAAAAGTAGATCAGGAGCCAGAGCCTTCAGCTATCAGGCTCCTCTCCTGTGGAATCATCTTCCTGCTACAGTCCGGGAGGCAGACACCGTCTCCACATTTAAGACTAGACTTAAGACTTTCCTCTTTGATAAAGCTTATAGTTAGGGCTGGCTCAGGCTTGCCTTGTACCAGCCCCTAGTTAGGCTGACTTAGGCCTAGTCTGCCGGAGGACCACCTATAATACACCGGGCACCTTCTCTCTCTCTCTCTCGTATCCTATTACTGTATCTATTTTACTCGGCCATTCTGGATGTCACTAACTCGGTTTCTTCTCCGGAGCCTTTGTGCTCCACTATCTCTCAGGTTAACTCGTATTGCAGCGGTGCCTGGATAGTGTGACACGTGTGGTTGTGCTGCTGCCGTGGTCCTGCCAGATGCCTCCTGCTGCTGCTGCTGCCATCATTAATCATTAGTCATACTTCTACTGCTATTATAGACATATGATATTATCATACATGTATACTGCCTGATACTAATATATACTTTCAACATGTTGTACCACAGTAGCCAGAACTATAACGACAGTATTATTTCTTTCATGAATGTTGTTGTAAGCTACTGTCATTACTGAGGATGTCATACAGATTACTGTATTGTGTCATACAGATTACTGTTAATTTGTTATGCTGATCTGTTCTGTACGACATCTACTGCACGTCTGTCCGTCCTGGAAGAGGGATCCCTCCTCAGTTGCTCTTCCTGAGGTTTCTACCATTTTTTTTTCCCCGTTAAAGGGGTTTTTTGGGGAGTTTTTCCTTATCCGCTGTGAGGGTCTAAAGGACATAGGGATGTCGTATGCTGTAAAGCCCTGTGAGGCAAATTGTATTTGTGATATTGGGCTTTATAAATAAAATTAATTGATTGATTGATTTCGACATACTATACTATGACGTTTTTATCACTTTTTCGACATACTATACTATGACGTTTTTATCACTTTCAACATACTATACTTTAACGTTTTTATCACTTTTTCGACATACTATACTATGACGTTTTCATCACCTTTTTGAACATACTATACTATGACGTTTTCATCACGATTTCGACATACTATACTATGAAGTTTTTATCACAATTTCGACATACTATACTATGACGTTTTTATCACAATTTCGACATACTATACTATGACGTTTTTATCACTTTTTCGACATACTATACTATGATGTTTTCATCACTTTTTCGACATAGTATACCATGACGTTTTCATCACCTTTTTCGACACACTATACTTTAACTTTTTTATCACTTTTTCGACATACTATACTATGACGTTTTTATCACAATTTCGACATACTATACTATGACGTTTTTATCACTTTTTCGACATACTATACTATGATGTTTTCATCACTTTTTCGACATAGTATACCATGACGTTTTCATCACCTTTTTCGACACACTATACTTTAACTTTTTTATCACTTTTTCGACATAATATACTATGACGTTTTCATCACCTTTTTGAACATACTATACTATGACGTTTTCATCAATTTTTCGACATACTATACTATGACGTTTTCATCACCTTTTTCGACAAACTATACTATGTTTTCATCACTTTTTCGACATAGTATACTTTGAAGTTTTCATCACCTTTTTGAACATACTATACTATGACGTTTTCATCACCTTTTTCGACATACTATACTATGAAGTTTTCATCACCTTTTTGAACATACTATACTATGACGTTTTCATCACCTTTTTCGACATACTATACTATGACGTTTTCATCACCTTTTTCGACATACTATACTATGACGTTCTTTTCACTATTTTTCGACATACTATCAAAGGATGTTTTTATCACTATTTTTCGTCATGCTATACTATAAAGTTTTCATCACCTTTTTTGTCACACTATACCAAGACGTTTTCATCACTTTTTTGACATACTACACTATGACGTTTTCATCACTATTTCGACATACTATACTGTGAAGTTTTTATCAAAATTTCGACATACTATACTATGACGTTTTCATCACCTTTTTGAACATACTATACTATGACGTTTTCATCAATTTTTCGACATACTATACAATGACGTTTTCATTACCTTTTTCGACAAACTATACTTTGTTTTCATCACTTTTTCGACATAGTATACTTTGAAGTTTTCATCACCTTTTTGAACATACTATACTATGACGTTTTCATCACCTTTTTCGACATACTATACTATGACGTTTTCATCACCTTTTTCAACATACTATACTATGACGTTCTTTTCACTATTTTTCGACATACTATCAAAGGATGTTTTTATCACTATTTTTCGTCATACTATACTATGAAGTTTTCATCACCTTTTTTGTCATACTATACCAAGACGTTTTCATCACTTTTTTGACATACTATACTGTGAAGTTTTTATCAAAATTTCGACATACTATACTATGACGTTTTTATCACTTTTTCGACATACTATACTATGACGTTTTCATCACTATTTCGACATACTATACTGTGAAGTTTTTATCAAAATTTCGACATACTATACTATGACGTTTTTATCACTTTTTCGACATACTATACTATGACGTTTTCATCACTATTTCGACATACTATACTGTGAAGTTTTTATCAAAATTTCGACATACTATACTATGACGTTTTTATCACTTTTTCGACATACTATACTATGACGTTTTCATCACTATTTCGACATACTATACTGTGAAGTTTTTATCAAAATTTCGACATACTATACTATGACGTTTTTATCACTTTTTCGACATACTATACTATGATGTTTTCATCACTTTTTCGACATACTATACCATGACGTTTTCATCACCTTTTTGAACATACTATACTATGGCGTTTTCATCACTATTTCGACATACTATACTGTGAAGTTTTTATCAAAATTTCGACATACTATACTATGAAGTTTTTATCACTATTTTTCGTCATACTATACTATGATGTTTTCATCACTTTTTCGACACACTATACTATGACGTTTTCATCACTATTTTTCAACATACTATACTATGACGTTTTCATCACTATTTCGACATACTATACTATGAAGTTTTTATCACAATTTCGACATACTATACTATGACGTTTTTATCACTTTTTCAAAATACTATACTATGACGTTTTTACCACTATTTTTCGTCATACTAAACTATGACGTTTTCATCACTATTTCGACATACTATACTATGAAGTTTTTATCAAAATTTCGACATACTATACTATGAAGTTTTTATCACTATTTTTCGTCATACTATACTATGATGTTTTCATCACTTTTTCGACACACTATACTATGACGTTTTCATCACTTTTTTTCAACATACTATACTATGACGTTTTCATCACTATTTCGACATACTATACTATGAAGTTTTTATCACAATTTCGACAAACTATACTATGACGTTTTTATCACCTTTTCAACATACTATACTATGAAGTTTTTATCACTATTTTTCGTCATACTATACTATGATGTTTTCATCACTTTTTCGACACACTATACTATGACGTTTTCATCACTATTTTTCAACATACTATACTATGACGTTTTCATCACTATTTCGACATACTATACTATGAAGTTTTTATCACAATTTCGACATACTATACTATAACGTTTTCATCACTTTTTCGACATACTGTGTTATATTACGTTTTTATCACAATTTCGACATACTATACTATGACATTTTTATCGCTTTCAACATACTATACTTTAACGTTTGTAATCACTTTTTCATCATACTATACTATGACGTTTTCATCACTGTTTTTCGACATACTATACTATGACGTATTAAGCACTATTTCGACATACTATAATATGACATTTTATCACTATTTCGACATACTATACTGTGACGTTTTTATCACTATTTTAAGTCATACTACACTACGACGTTTTCATCACCTTTTTTGACATACTATACTATGACCTTTTTTCACTATTTTTCGACAGACTGTATTACGACGTTTTCATCACCTTTTCTGATATACTATACTATGACGTTTTTATCGCTATTTTTCGACATACCTACTACGTTTTCATCACCTTTTTTGACATACTATACTATGATGTTTTTATCGCTATTTTTCAACATACTGTACTATCACCTTTTTTTCACTATTTTTCGACATACTGTACTACGACGTTTTCATCACCTTTTTTGACATACTATACTATGACCTTTATATCGCTATTTCGACATACTATACTATGACGTTTTCATCACTATTTCGACATACTATACTATGAAGTTTTTGTCACAATTTCGACATACTATACTATAACGTTTTCATCACTTTTTCGACATACTATACTATTACGTTTTTATCACAATTTCGACATACTATACTATGACATTTTTATCGCTTTCAACATACTATACTTTAACGTTTTTAATCACTTTTTCATCATACTATACTATGACGTTTTCATCATCTTTTTCAACATACTATACTATGACGTTTTCATCACTATTTTTCGACATACTATACTATGACGTTTTTATAACTATTTTTCATCATACTATACTGACGTTTTTATAACTATTTTTCATCATACTATACTATGACGTTTTTATCACTATTTTTCGACATACTATACTGTGACGTATTAAGCACTATTTCGACATACTATAATATGACATTTTATCACTATTTCGACATATTATACTGTGACGTTTTTATCACTATTTTAAGTCATACTACACTACGACGTTTTCATCACCTTTTTTGACATACTATACTCTGACCTTTTTATCGCTATTTTTCGACATACTGTACTACGACGTTTTCATGACCTTTTTTTCACTATTTTTCGACATACTGTACTATGACGTTTTCATCACCTTTTTTGACATACTGTACTACGTTTTCATCAACTTTTTTGACATACTATACTATGACCTTTTTTCACTATTTTTCGACATACTGTACTACGACGTTTTCATCACCTTTTCTGACATAGTATACTATGACGTTTTTAATCGCTATTTTAGACATACCGTACTACGACGTTTTCATCACTTTTGACATACTATACTATGATGTTTTTATCGCTATTTTTCAACATACTGTACTATGACCTTTTTTTCACTATTTTTCGACATACTGTACTACGACGTTTTCATCACCTTTTTTGACATACTATACTATGACCTTTTTTTCACTATTTTTCGACATACTATACTATGACGTTTTTTTCACTATTTTTCAACATACTGTACTACGACGTTTTCATCACCTTTTTTGACATACTATACTATGACCTTTTTATCGCTATTTTTCGACATACTGTACTGCGATGTTTTCATCAACTTTTTGGACACACTATACTATGACCTTTTTTCACTATTTTTCGACATACTGTACTACGACGTTTTCATCACCTTTTCTGACATAGTATACTATGACATTTTTGTCACTATTTTTCGACATACTGAAGTACGACGTTTTCATCACCTTTTTTGACATACTATACTTTAACGTTTTTATCGCTATTTTTCGACATACTGTACTACGACGTTTCCATCACCTTTTTTGACATACTATACTATGACCTTTTTTTCACTATTTTTCGACATACTGTAGTACGACGTTTTCATCACCTTTTTTGACATACTATACTATGACCTTTTTTTCGATATTTTCGAGATACTGTAGTATGACGTTTTCATCACCTTTTTTGACATACTATACTATGACGTTTTTAATCGCTATTCTTCGACATACTGTAGTACAACGTTTTCATCACCTTTTTTGACATACTATACTATGACGTTTTTAATCGCTATTTTTTGACATACTGTACTACGACGTTTTCATCACCTTTTTTGACATAGTATACTATGATGTTTTTATCGCTATTTTTCAACATACTGTACTACGACGTTTTCATCACCTTTTTCGACATACTATACTATGACCTTTTTTTCACCATTTTTCGACATACTATACTATGACCTTTTTTTCACTATTTTTCGACATACTGTAGTACGTTTTCATCACCTTTTTTGACATACTATACTTTAACGTTTTTATCGCTATTTTTCGACATACTGTAGTACGACGTTTTCATCACCTTTTTTGACATACTATACTTTAACGTTTTTATCGCTATTTTTCGACATACTGTACTACGACGTTTCCATCACTTTTTTTGACATACTATACTATGACCTTTTTTTCACTATTTTTCGACATACTGTACTACGACGTTTTCATCACCTTTTTTGACATACTATACTTTAACGTTTTTATCGCTATTTTTCGACATACTGTAGTACGACGTTTTCATCACCTTTTTTGACATACTATACTATGACGTTTTTATCACTATTTTTTTTCCATACTATACTATGATGTTTTTATCACTTTTTCGACATACTATACTATGATGTTTTCATCACTTTTTCGACATAGTATACCATGACGTTTTCATCACCTTTTTCGACACACTATACTATGGCGTTTTCATCACTATTTCGACATACTATACTATGATGTGTTTATCACTTTTTTTGACATACTATACTATAACGTATTTGTCACTTTCTTTCGACATACTATACTATGATGTGTTTAAAACTTGTTTTCGACATACTATACTATGCCGTGTTTATCACTTTTTTTCAATATGCTATACTATAACGTATTTATCACTTTTTTTCGGCTATAATAATATGACGTTTGTATTACTATTTTTGACATACTATACTATGATGTTTTTTCAAGTTTTTAGACATACTATACTATGATGTTTTTAACACTTTTTTCAACATACTATACTATGACGCATTTATTACTTTTTTCAACATACTATACTATTACGTATTTATCAGTTTTTTAACATACTATTCTATGAAGGGTTTATAACTTTTTTCGACATACTATACTATGATGTTTTTTCAAGTTTTTAGACATACTATACTATGATGTTTTTAACACTTTTTTTCAACATACTATACTATGACGTTTTTATCACTTTTTTTCGACATACTATGACGTTTTTATCACTTTTTTTCAGACATACCATACTATGACATGTTTATCACTTTTTTGACATACTGTACTATTACGTATTTATCACTTTTTTTGTATACTATACTATGATGTGTTTATCACTTTTTTCAGCATGCTACACTATGACGTTTATCACTTTTTTTTGACATACTATGATGTGATATAAAAACTGTGTTTTCAAATACTATTCTATGTTTAAAACTTTTTTTTGGACATGCTATACTATGACGTGTTTATCACTTGTTTCGACATGCTATACTATGTTTTGAACACTTTTTTTCGACATACTATATTATGACATATTTGTCACTTTCTTCGACATACTATGACGTTTTCATCACTTTTTCCGACGTGCTATACTATGACGTGTTTATCACTTTTATCGACATACTATACCATGACTTTTTTTTACATACTATACTATGACATGTTTATAACTTTCTTTTGACATGCTATACTATCACGTGTTTGAAACTTTTTTTTGACATGCTATACTTTGACGTGTTTATCACTTTCTTTCGACATACTATACTATGACGTGTTTAAAACTTTTTTTTGACATGCTGTACTATGACGTGTTTATCACTTTCTTTCGACAGACTATGCTATGACGTGTTTAAAACTTTTTTTCGACATGCTATACTATAACGTGTTTATCACTTTTTTTCGGCTACGATACTCTGACGTTTTTATCACTTTTTCCGACATGCTATACTATGACGTTTTCATCACTTTTGTTGATATACTATGCTATGACGTTTTGATCACTATTTTTCGAAATACTATACTATGACGCTTTTATCACTTTTGTCGATATACTATACTATGACGTTTTGATCACTATTTTTCGAAATACTATACTATGACGCTTTTATCACTATTTTTCGACATACTATACTATGACGTTTTTATCACTATTTTTCGACATACTATACTATGACGTTTTTATCACTATTTTTTGACATTGTATACTGGTACGTCTTCATCACCTTTTTCGACATACTATACTATGACGTTTTCATCACCTTTTTCGATATACTATACTATGACGTTTTGATCACTATTTTTCGAAATACTATACTATGACGCTTGTATCACTATTTTTCGACAAACTATACTATGACGTTTTCATCACCTTTTTCGATATACTATAGTTTGACGTTTTTATCACTATTTTTTGACATACTATACTATGATGTTTTTAGCACTATTTTTCGACATACTATACTATGTTTTTATCACTTTTTAGACATACTATACTATGACGTTTTTATCACTATTTTTTTTACATACTATACTATGACGTTTTTATCAATATTTTTTTTCCATACTATACTATGATGTTTTTATCACTTTTTCGACATACTATACTATGTTTTTATCACTTTTTCGACATACTATACTATGACGTTTTTATCACTATTTTTTTTACATACTATACTATGACTTTTTTATCAATATTTTTCGTCATACTATACTATGACGTTTTTATCACTATTTTTTTTCCATACTATACTATGACGTTTTTATCACTGTTTTTTATACATACTATACTATGATGTTTTTATCAATATTTTTCGAAATACTATACTATGACGCTTTTATCACTATTTTTCGACATACTATCCTATGACGTTTTGATCACCTTTTTCGATATACTATCCTATGATGTTTTCATCACCTTTTTCAAAATACTATACTATGACGTTTTTATAACCTTTTCCGACATACTATACTATGACGTGTTTAGCACTATTTTGACATACTATACTATTACATTTTTATCACTTTTTCGACATACTATACTATGACGTTTTCATCGCCTTTTCCGAGATACTATACTATGACGTTTTCATCACCTTTTCCGACATACTATACTATGACCTTTTTATCACTATTTTTCGACATACTATACTATGACTTTTTTTCACTATTTTTCATCATACTATACTTTGACGTTTTTATAGCTTTTTCGACATACTATACTATGACGTTTTCATCACCTTTTTCAACATACTATACTATGACGTTTTCATCCCCCTTTTCGACATACAACACTATGACGTTTTTATAACTATTTTTCATCATACTATACTATGAATTTTTCATCACCTTTTTTGTCATACTACACTATGACGTTTTTAACACTTTTTCGACATACTATACTATGACGTTTTCATCACCTTTTCCGACATACTATACTATGACGTTTCATCACCTTTTCCGACATACTATACTATGACCTTTTATCACTATTTTTCGACATACTATACTATCTCAAACAGGCATAAAATATGGCAACTGGACTAACCTCGTGTGAGTCGTGTGAATATTTCTACTCACACGAGGTTAGTCCAGTTGCCATATTTCATGCCTGTTAGAGAGTTATAATGACCTGGATGACTGAGAATATTCACAGATTTATTCATACTATACTGTGACTTTTTTTCCACTATTTTTCATGATACGATACTTTGACGTTTTTATCACTATTTTTCGCCATACTATACTATGATGTTTTCATCACCTTTTTCGACATACTATACTATGACGTTTTCATCACCTTTTTCGACATACTATACTATGACGTGTTTAGCACTATTTTGACATACTATACTATTACATTTTTATCACTATTTCGACATACTATAGTATGACGTGTTTATCATTTTTTTGACATACTATACTATGACGTTTTTATCACTTTTTCGACATACTATACTATGACGTTTTCATCACCTTTTCCGAGATACTATACTATGACGTTTTCATCACCTTTTCCGACATACTATACTATGACCTTTTTATCAATATTTTTCGACATACTATACTATGACGTTTTTTCACTATTTTTCATCATACTATACTTTGACGTTTTTATAGCTTTTTCGACATACTATACTATGACGTTTTCATCACCTTTTTCAACATACTATACTATGACGTTTTCATCCCCCTTTTCGACATACAATACTATGACGTTTTTATAACTATTTTTCATCATACTATACTATGAAGTTTTCATCACCTTTTTTGTCATACTACACTATGACGTTTTTAACACTTTTTCGACATACTATACTATGACGTTTTTATCACTATTTCGACATACTATACTATAACGTTTTCATCACTTTTTCGACATACTATACTATGAAATTTTTATCACTTTCAATGTACTATACTTTAACGTTTTATCACTTTTTCGACATACTATACCATGACGTTTTCATCACCTTTTTGAACATACTATACTATGACGTTTTCATCACCTTTTTGAACATACTATACTATGACGTTTTCATCACGATTTCAACATACTATACTATGACGTTTTTTATAACTTTTTCGACATACTATACTATGATGTTTTCATCACTTTTTCGACATAGTATACCATGACGTTTTCATCACCTTTTTCGACACACTATACTATGGTGTTTTCATCACTATTTCGACATACTATACTTTAACGTTTTTATCACTATTTTTCGACATACTATACTTTAACGTTTTTATCACTATTTTTCGACATACTATACTATGATGTTTTTATCACTATTTTTCGACATACTATACTATGACGTTTTTATCACTATTTTTTTTACATACTATACTATGACGTTTTTATCAATATTTTTCGTCATACTATACTATGATGTTTTTATCACTATTTTTCGACATACTATACTATGACGTTTTTATCACTATTTTTTTTACATACTATACTATGACGTTTTTATCAATATTTTTCGTCATACTATACTATGACGTTTTTATCACTATTTTTTTTCCATACTATACTATGATGTTTTTATCACTTTTTCGACATACTATACTATGATGTTTTCATCACTTTTTCGACATAGTATACCATGACGTTTTCATCACCTTTTTCGACACACTATACTATGGCGTTTTCATCACTATTTCGACATACTATACTATGATGTGTTTATCACTTTTTTTGACATACTATACTATAACGTATTTGTCACTTTCTTTCGACATACTATACTATGATGTGTTTAAAACTTGTTTTCGACATACTATACTATGCCGTGTTTATCACTTTTTTTCAATATGCTATACTATAACGTATTTATCACTTTTTTTCGGCTATAATAATATGACGTTTGTATTACTATTTTTGACATACTATACTATGATGTTTTTTCAAGTTTTTAGACATACTATACTATGATGTTTTTAACACTTTTTTCAACATACTATACTATGACGCATTTATTACTTTTTTCAACATACTATACTATTACGTATTTATCACTGTTTTTTAACATACTATTCTATGAAGGGTTTATAACTTTTTTCGACATACTATACTATGATGTTTTTTCAAGTTTTTAGACATACTATACTATGATGTTTTTAACACTTTTTTTCAACATACTATACTATGACGTTTTTATCACTTTTTTTCGACATACTATGACGTTTTTATCACTTTTTTTCAGACATACCATACTATGACATGTTTATCACTTTTTTGACATACTGTACTATTACGTATTTATCACTTTTTTTGTATACTATACTATGATGTGTTTATCACTTTTTTCAGCATGCTACACTATGACGTTTATCACTTTTTTTTGACATACTATGATGTGATATAAAAACTGTGTTTTCACATACTATACTATGTTTAAAACTTTTTTTTGGACATGCTATACTATGACGTGTTTATCACTTGTTTCGACATGCTATACTATGTTTTGAACACTTTTTTTCGACATACTATATTATGACATATTTGTCACTTTCTTCGACATACTATGACGTTTTCATCACTTTTTCCGACGTGCTATACTATGACGTGTTTATCACTTTTATCGACATACTATACCATGACTTTTTTTTACATACTATACTATGACATGTTTATAACTTTCTTTTGACATGCTATACTATCACGTGTTTGAAACTTTTTTTTGACATGCTATACTTTGACGTGTTTATCACTTTCTTTCGACATACTATACTATGACGTGTTTAAAACTTTTTTTTGACATGCTGTACTATGACGTGTTTATCACTTTCTTTCGACAGACTATGCTATGACGTGTTTAAAACTTTTTTTCGACATGCTATACTATAACGTGTTTATCACTTTTTTTCGGCTACGATACTCTGACGTTTTTATCACTTTTTCCGACATGCTATACTATGACGTTTTCATCACTTTTGTTGATATACTATACTATGACGTTTTGATCACTATTTTTCGAAATACTATACTATGACGCTTTTATCACTTTTGTCGATATACTATACTATGACGTTTTGATCACTATTTTTCGAAATACTATACTATGACGCTTTTATCACTATTTTTCGACATACTATACTATGACGTTTTTATCACTATTTTTCGACATACTATACTATGACGTTTTTATCACTATTTTTTGACATTGTATACTGGTACGTCTTCATCACCTTTTTCGACATACTATACTATGACGTTTTCATCACCTTTTTCGATATACTATACTATGACGTTTTGATCACTATTTTTCGAAATACTATACTATGACGCTTGTATCACTATTTTTCGACAAACTATACTATGACGTTTTCATCACCTTTTTCGATATACTATAGTTTGACGTTTTTATCACTATTTTTTGACATACTATACTATGATGTTTTTAGCACTATTTTTCGACATACTATACTATGTTTTTATCACTTTTTAGACATACTATACTATGACGTTTTTATCACTATTTTTTTTACATACTATACTATGACGTTTTTATCAATATTTTTTTTCCATACTATACTATGATGTTTTTATCACTTTTTCGACATACTATACTATGTTTTTATCACTTTTTCGACATACTATACTATGACGTTTTTATCACTATTTTTTTTACATACTATACTATGACGTTTTTATCAATATTTTTCGTCATACTATACTATGACGTTTTTATCACTATTTTTTTTCCATACTATATACTATGACGTTTTTATCACTGTTTTTTATACATACTATACTATGATGTTTTTATCAATATTTTTCGAAATACTATACTATGACGCTTTTATCACTATTTTTCGACATACTATCCTATGACGTTTTGATCACCTTTTTCGATATACTATCCTATGATGTTTTCATCACCTTTTTCAAAATACTATACTATGACGTTTTTATAACCTTTTCCGACATACTATACTATGACGTGTTTAGCACTATTTTGACATACTATACTATTACATTTTTATCACTTTTTCGACATACTATACTATGACGTTTTCATCGCCTTTTCCGAGATACTATACTATGAAGTTTTCATCACCTTTTCCGACATACTATACTATGACCTTTTTATCACTATTTTTCGACATACTATACTATGACTTTTTTTCACTATTTTTCATCATACTATACTTTGACGTTTTTATAGCTTTTTCGACATACTATACTATGACGTTTTCATCACCTTTTTCAACATACTATACTATGACGTTTTCATCCCCCTTTTCGACATACAACACTATGACGTTTTTATAACTATTTTTCATCATACTATACTATGAAGTTTTCATCACCTTTTTTGTCATACTACACTATGACGTTTTTAACACTTTTTCGACATACTATACTATGACGTTTTCATCACCTTTTCCGACATACTATACTATGACGTTTCATCACCTTTTCCGACATACTATACTATGACCTTTTATCACTATTTTTCGACATACTATACTATCTCAAACAGGCATAAAATATGGCAACTGGACTAACCTCGTGTGAGTCGTGTGAATATTTCTACTCACACGAGGTTAGTCCAGTTGCCATATTTCATGCCTGTTAGAGAGTTATAATGACCTGGATGACTGAGAATATTCACAGATTTATTCATACTATACTGTGACTTTTTTTCCACTATTTTTCATGATACGATACTTTGACGTTTTTATCACTATTTTTCGCCATACTATACTATGATGTTTTCATCACCTTTTTCGACATACTATACTATGACGTTTTCATCACCTTTTTCGACATACTATACTATGACGTGTTTAGCACTATTTTGACATACTATACTATTACATTTTTATCACTATTTCGACATACTATAGTATGACGTGTTTATCATTTTTTTGACATACTATACTATGACGTTTTTATCACTTTTTCGACATACTATACTATGACGTTTTCATCACCTTTTCCGAGATACTATACTATGACGTTTTCATCACCTTTTCCGACATACTATACTATGACCTTTTTATCAATATTTTTCGACATACTATACTATGACGTTTTTTCACTATTTTTCATCATACTATACTTTGACGTTTTTATAGCTTTTTCGACATACTATACTATGACGTTTTCATCACCTTTTTCAACATACTATACTATGACGTTTTCATCCCCCTTTTCGACATACAATACTATGACGTTTTTATAACTATTTTTCATCATACTATACTATGAAGTTTTCATCACCTTTTTTGTCATACTACACTATGACGTTTTTAACACTTTTTCGACATACTATACTATGACGTTTTTATCACTATTTCGACATACTATACTATAACGTTTTCATCACTTTTTCGACATACTATACTATGAAATTTTTATCACTTTCAATGTACTATACTTTAACGTTTTATCACTTTTTCGACATACTATACCATGACGTTTTCATCACCTTTTTGAACATACTATACTATGACGTTTTCATCACCTTTTTGAACATACTATACTATGACGTTTTCATCACGATTTCAACATACTATACTATGACGTTTTTTATAACTTTTTCGACATACTATACTATGATGTTTTCATCACTTTTTCGACATAGTATACCATGACGTTTTCATCACCTTTTTCGACACACTATACTATGGTGTTTTCATCACTATTTCGACATACTATACTTTAACGTTTTTATCACTATTTTTCGACATACTATACTTTAACGTTTTTATCACTATTTTTCGACATACTATACTATGATGTTTTTATCACTATTTTTCGACATACTATACTATGACGTTTTTATCACTATTTTTTTTACATACTATACTATGACGTTTTTATCAATATTTTTCGTCATACTATACTATGATGTTTTTATCACTATTTTTCGACATACTATACTATGACGTTTTTATCACTATTTTTTTTACATACTATACTATGACGTTTTTATCAATATTTTTCGTCATACTATACTATGACGTTTTTATCACTATTTTTTTTCCATACTATACTATGATGTTTTTATCACTTTTTCGACATACTATACTATGATGTTTTCATCACTTTTTCGACATAGTATACCATGACGTTTTCATCACCTTTTTCGACACACTATACTATGGCGTTTTCATCACTATTTCGACATACTATACTTTAACGTTTTTATCACTTTTTCGACATACTATACTATGACGTTTTCATCACCTTTTTGAACATAGTATACTATGACGTTTTCAGCACCTTTTTCGACATACTATACTATGAAGTTTTCATCACCTTTTTGAACATACTATACTATGACGTTTTCATCACCTTTTTCGACATACTATGCTATGACGTTTTCATCACCTTTTCCGAGATACTATACTATAACGTTTTCATCACCTTTTCCGACATACTATACTATGACTTTTTTTCACTATTTTTCATCATACTATACTTTGACGTTTTTATAGCTTTTTCGACATACTATACTATGATGTTTTCATCCCCCTTTTCGACATACAATACTATGAAGTTTTCATCACCTTTTTTGTCATACTATACCAAGACGTTTTCATCACTTTTTTTGACATACTATACTATGACGTTTTTAACACTTTTTCGACATACTATACTATGACGTTTTTATCACTATTTCGACGTACTATACTATAACGTTTTCATCACTTTTTCGACATACTATACTATGAAATTTTTATCACTTTCAACGTACTATACTTTAACGTTTTATCACTATTTCTCCTGTTTTAGCTTCTCTGCACTGGCTCCCTGTAAAATCCAGAATTGAATTTAAAATCCTACTGTTAACTTATAAAGCTCTAAATGGTCAAGCTCCGTCATATCTTAGAGAGCTCATAGTGCCATATTATCCCACCAGAACTCTGCGCTCTGAGAACGCAGGGTTACTCGTGGTCCCTAAAGTCTCCAAAAGTAGATCAGGAGCCAGAGCCTTCAGCTATCAGGCTCCTCTCCTGTGGAATCATCTTCCTGCTACAGTCCGGGAGGCAGACACCGTCTCCACATTTAAGACTAGACTTAAGACTTTCCTCTTTGATAAAGCTTATAGTTAGGGCTGGCTCAGGCTTGCCTTGTACCAGCCCCTAGTTAGGCTGACTTAGGCCTAGTCTGCCGGAGGACCACCTATAATACACCGGGCACCTTCTCTCTCTCTCTCTCGTATCCTATTACTGTATCTATTTTACTCGGCCATTCTGGATGTCACAAACTCGGTTTCTTCTCCGGAGCCTTTGTGCTCCACTATCTCTCAGGTTAACTCGTATTGCAGCGGTGCCTGGATAGTGTGACACGTGTGGTTGTGCTGCTGCCGTGGTCCTGCCAGATGCCTCCTGCTGCTGCTGCTGCCATCATTAATCATTAGTCATACTTCTACTGCTATTATAGACATATGATATTATCATACATGTATACTGCCTGATACTAATATATACTTTCAACATGTTGTACCACAGTAGCCAGAACTATAACGACAGTATTATTTCTTTCATGAATGTTGTTGTAAGCTACTGTCATTACTGAGGATGTCATACAGATTACTGTATTGTGTCATACAGATTACTGTTAATTTGTTATGCTGATCTGTTCTGTACGACATCTACTGCACGTCTGTCCGTCCTGGAAGAGGGATCCCTCCTCAGTTGCTCTTCCTGAGGTTTCTACCATTTTTTTTTCCCCGTTAAAGGGGTTTTTTGGGGAGTTTTTCCTTATCCGCTGTGAGGGTCTAAAGGACATAGGGATGTCGTATGCTGTAAAGCCCTGTGAGGCAAATTGTATTTGTGATATTGGGCTTTATAAATAAAATTAATTGATTGATTGATTTCGACATACTATACTATGACGTTTTTATCACTTTTTCGACATACTATACTATGACGTTTTTATCACTTTCAACATACTATACTTTAACGTTTTTATCACTTTTTCGACATACTATACTATGACGTTTTCATCACCTTTTTGAACATACTATACTATGACGTTTTCATCACGATTTCGACATACTATACTATGAAGTTTTTATCACAATTTCGACATACTATACTATGACGTTTTTATCACAATTTCGACATACTATACTATGACGTTTTTATCACTTTTTCGACATACTATACTATGATGTTTTCATCACTTTTTCGACATAGTATACCATGACGTTTTCATCACCTTTTTCGACACACTATACTTTAACTTTTTTATCACTTTTTCGACATACTATACTATGACGTTTTTATCACAATTTCGACATACTATACTATGACGTTTTTATCACTTTTTCGACATACTATACTATGATGTTTTCATCACTTTTTCGACATAGTATACCATGACGTTTTCATCACCTTTTTCGACACACTATACTTTAACTTTTTTATCACTTTTTCGACATAATATACTATGACGTTTTCATCACCTTTTTGAACATACTATACTATGACGTTTTCATCAATTTTTCGACATACTATACTATGACGTTTTCATCACCTTTTTCGACAAACTATACTGTTTTCATCACTTTTTCGACATAGTATACTTTGAAGTTTTCATCACCTTTTTGAACATACTATACTATGACGTTTTCATCACCTTTTTCGACATACTATACTATGAAGTTTTCATCACCTTTTTGAACATACTATACTATGACGTTTTCATCACCTTTTTCGACATACTATACTATGACGTTTTCATCACCTTTTTCGACATACTATACTATGACGTTCTTTTCACTATTTTTCGACATACTATCAAAGGATGTTTTTATCACTATTTTTCGTCATGCTATACTATAAAGTTTTCATCACCTTTTTTGTCACACTATACCAAGACGTTTTCATCACTTTTTTGACATACTACACTATGACGTTCTTTTCACTATTTTTCGACATACTATCAAAGGATGTTTTTATCACTATTTTTCGTCATGCTATACTATAAAGTTTTCATCACCTTTTTTGTCACACTATACCAAGACGTTTTCATCACTTTTTTGACATACTACACTATGACGTTTTCATCACTATTTCGACATACTATACTGTGAAGTTTTTATCAAAATTTCGACATACTATACTATGACGTTTTCATCACCTTTTTGAACATACTATACTATGACGTTTTCATCAATTTTTCGACATACTATACAATGACCTTTTCATTACCTTTTTCGACAAACTATACTTTGTTTTCATCACTTTTTCGACATAGTATACTTTGAAGTTTTCATCACCTTTTTGAACATACTATACTATGGCGTTTTCATCACCTTTTTCGACATACTATACTATGACGTTTTCATCACCTTTTTCGACATACTATACTATGACGTTCTTTTCACTATTTTTCGACATACTATCAAAGGATGTTTTTATCACTATTTTTCGTCATACTATACTATGAAGTTTTCATCACCTTTTTTGTCATACTATACCAAGACGTTTTCATCACTTTTTTGACATACTATACTGTGAAGTTTTTATCAAAATTTCGACATACTATACTATGACGTTTTTATCACTTTTTCGACATACTATACTATGACGTTTTCATCACTATTTCGACATACTATACTGTGAAGTTTTTATCAAAATTTCGACATACTATACTATGACGTTTTTATCACTTTTTCGACATACTATACTATGACGTTTTCATCACTATTTCGACATACTATACTGTGAAGTTTTTATCAAAATTTCGACATACTATACTATGACGTTTTTATCACTTTTTCGACATACTATACTATGACGTTTTCATCACTATTTCGACATACTATACTGTGAAGTTTTTATCAAAATTTCGACATACTATACTATGACGTTTTTATCACTTTTTCGACATACTATACTATGATGTTTTCATCACTTTTTCGACATACTATACCATGACGTTTTCATCACCTTTTTGAACATACTATACTATGGCGTTTTCATCACTATTTCGACATACTATACTGTGAAGTTTTTATCAAAATTTCGACATACTATACTATGAAGTTTTTATCACTATTTTTCGTCATACTATACTATGATGTTTTCATCACTTTTTCGACACACTATACTATGACGTTTTCATCACTATTTTTCAACATACTATACTATGACGTTTTCATCACTATTTCGACATACTATACTATGAAGTTTTTATCACAATTTCGACATACTATACTATGACGTTTTTATCACTTTTTCAAAATACTATACTATGACGTTTTTACCACTATTTTTCGTCATACTAAACTATGACGTTTTCATCACTATTTCGACATACTATACTATGAAGTTTTTATCAAAATTTCGACATACTATACTATGAAGTTTTTATCACTATTTTTCGTCATACTATACTATGATGTTTTCATCACTTTTTCGACACACTATACTATGACGTTTTCATCACTATTTTTCAACATACTATACTATGACGTTTTCATCACTATTTCGACATACTATACTATGAAGTTTTTATCACAATTTCGACAAACTATACTATGACGTTTTTATCACCTTTTCAACATACTATACTATGAAGTTTTTATCACTATTTTTCGTCATACTATACTATGATGTTTTCATCACTTTTTCGACACACTATACTATGACGTTTTCATCACTATTTTTCAACATACTATACTATGACGTTTTCATCACTATTTCGACATACTATACTATGAAGTTTTTATCACAATTTCGACATACTATACTATAACGTTTTCATCACTTTTTCGACATACTGTGTTATATTACGTTTTTATCACAATTTCGACATACTATACTATGACATTTTTATCGCTTTCAACATACTATACTTTAACGTTTGTAATCACTTTTTCATCATACTATACTATGACGTTTTCATCACTGTTTTTCGACATACTATACTATGACGTATTAAGCACTATTTCGACATACTATAATATGACATTTTATCACTATTTCGACATACTATACTGTGACGTTTTTATCACTATTTTAAGTCATACTACACTACGACGTTTTCATCACCTTTTTTGACATACTATACTATGACCTTTTTTCACTATTTTTCGACAGACTGTATTACGACGTTTTCATCACCTTTTCTGATATACTATACTATGACGTTTTTATCGCTATTTTTCGACATACCTACTACGTTTTCATCACCTTTTTTGACATACTATACTATGATGTTTTTATCGCTATTTTTCAACATACTGTACTATCACCTTTTTTTCACTATTTTTCGACATACTGTACTACGACGTTTTCATCACCTTTTTTGACATACTATACTATGACCTTTATATCGCTATTTCGACATACTATACTATGACGTTTTCATCACTATTTCGACATACTATACTATGAAGTTTTTGTCACAATTTCGACATACTATACTATAACGTTTTCATCACTTTTTCGACATACTATACTATTACGTTTTTATCACAATTTCGACATACTATACTATGACATTTTTATCGCTTTCAACATACTATACTTTAACGTTTTTAATCACTTTTTCATCATACTATACTATGACGTTTTCATCATCTTTTTCAACATACTATACTATGACGTTTTCATCACTATTTTTCGACATACTATACTATGACGTTTTTATAACTATTTTTCATCATACTATACTGACGTTTTTATAACTATTTTTCATCATACTATACTATGACGTTTTTATCACTATTTTTCGACATACTATACTGTGACGTATTAAGCACTATTTCGACATACTATAATATGACATTTTATCACTATTTCGACATATTATACTGTGACGTTTTTATCACTATTTTAAGTCATACTACACTACGACGTTTTCATCACCTTTTTTGACATACTATACTCTGACCTTTTTATCGCTATTTTTCGACATACTGTACTACGACGTTTTCATGACCTTTTTTTCACTATTTTTCGACATACTGTACTATGACGTTTTCATCACCTTTTTAGACATACTGTACTACGTTTTCATCAACTTTTTTGACATACTATACTATGACCTTTTTTCACTATTTTTCGACATACTGTACTACGACGTTTTCATCACCTTTTCTGACATAGTATACTATGACGTTTTTAATCGCTATTTTAGACATACCGTACTACGACGTTTTCATCACTTTTGACATACTATACTATGATGTTTTTATCGCTATTTTTCAACATACTGTACTATGACCTTTTTTTCACTATTTTTCGACATACTGTACTACGACGTTTTCATCACCTTTTTTGACATACTATACTATGACCTTTTTTTCACTATTTTTCGACATACTATACTATGACGTTTTTTTCACTATTTTTCAACATACTGTACTACGACGTTTTCATCACCTTTTTTGACATACTATACTATGACCTTTTTATCGCTATTTTTCGACATACTGTACTGCGATGTTTTCATCAACTTTTTTGACACACTATACTATGACCTTTTTTCACTATTTTTCGACATACTGTACTACGACGTTTTCATCACCTTTTCTGACATAGTATACTATGACATTTTTGTCACTATTTTTCGACATACTGAAGTACGACGTTTTCATCACCTTTTTTGACATACTATACTTTAACGTTTTTATCGCTATTTTTCGACATACTGTACTACGACGTTTCCTTCACCTTTTTTGACATACTATACTATGACCTTTTTTTCACTATTTTTCGACATACTGTAGTACGACGTTTTCATCACCTTTTTTGACATACTATACTATGACCTTTTTTTCGATATTTTCGAGATACTGTAGTATGACGTTTTCATCACCTTTTTTGACATACTATACTATGACGTTTTTAATCGCTATTCTTCGACATACTGTAGTACAACGTTTTCATCACCTTTTTTGACATACTATACTATGACGTTTTTAATCGCTATTTTTTGACATACTGTACTACGACGTTTTCATCACCTTTTTTGACATAGTATACTATGATGTTTTTATCGCTATTTTTCAACATACTGTACTACGACGTTTTCATCACCTTTTTCGACATACTATACTATGACCTTTTTTTCACCATTTTTCGACATACTGTACTACGACGTTTCCATCACCTTTTTTGACATACTATACTATGACCTTTTTTTCACTATTTTTCGACATACTGTAGTACGTTTTCATCACCTTTTTTGACATACTATACTTTAACGTTTTTATCGCTATTTTTCGACATACTGTAGTACGACGTTTTCATCACCTTTTTTGACATACTATACTTTAACGTTTTTATCGCTATTTTTCGACATACTGTACTACGACGTTTCCATCACCTTTTTTGACATACTATACTATGACCTTTTTTTCACTATTTTTCGACATACTGTACTACGACGTTTTCATCACCTTTTTTGACATACTATACTTTAACGTTTTTATCGCTATTTTTCGACATACTGTAGTACGACGTTTTCATCACCTTTTTTGACATACTATACTTTAACGTTTTTATCGCTATTTTTCGACATACTGTAGTACGACGTTTTCATCACCTTTTTTGACATACTATACTTTAACGTTTTTATCGCTATTTTTCGACATACTGTAGTACGACGTTTTCATCACCTTTTTTGACATACTATACTTTAACGTTTTTATCGCTATTTTTCGACATACTGTACTACGACGTTTCCATCACCTTTTTTGACATACTATACTATGACCTTTTTTTCACTATTTTTCGACATACTGTAGTACGACGTTTTCATCACCTTTTTTGACATACTATACTATGACCTTATTTTCGCTATTTTTTCGACATACTGTAGTACGACGTTTTCATCACCTTTTTTGACATACTATACTATGACGTTTTTAATCGCTATTTTTCGACATACTGTAGTACAACGTTTTCATCACCTTTTTTGACATACTATACTATGACGTTTTTAATCGCTATTTTTTGACATACTGTACTACGACGTTTTCATCACCTTTTTTGACATACTATACTATGTTTTTATCGCTATTTTTCAACATACTGTACTACGACGTTTTCATCACCTTTTTCGACATACTATACTATGACCTTTTTTTCACCATTTTTCGACATACTGTACTACGACGTTTTCATCACCTTTTTTGACATACTATACTATGACCTTTTTATCGCTATTTTTCGACATACTGCACTACGACGTTTTCATCACCTTTTTTGACATACTATTCTATGACGTTTTTTCCCCCTATTTTTCAACATACTGTACTACAATGTTTTCATCACCTTTTCTGACAGAGTATACTATGACATTTTTATCACAATTTTTCGACATACTGTACTACGTTTTCATCTTTTTTGTCTGTCATGACAGGACAGAGAGTGAAATGGGGAGACCAAGAGAGAGTGGGGACTGACATGCAGCAAAGGGCTGGATTCAAACCCGCGGCTACTGCAGCGAGGCAGTGCCTCTGTGCATGGGGCGCCGGCACTATCCACTACTCTACTGACGCCCCTATGATTTCTTTTTTGTAATTTTTCATCATGTCACTAACTCGGCCCCATGTCCCAGTCTTACAGGTGGTATGGCAGCTCATCCTGGATGGTGTGACGTGTGTGGTTGTGCTGCTGCCGTGGTCCTGTATACTATCAGATATTAATATATACACATACTATCATATATTAATTTATACTGTACCACGATTACTACTGTTATTGTAATATGATGACTATGATGACTTAATATTCTTGTACATGTTGTCATCACTGTCTGTCCTGCTTCTCTCTGTCTCTCTCCATGTCTCACTGTACATTTATTATGTTCATCTGTTCTGTGATTTTGACCTTTATAAATAGAGTGGAATTTATTTTATAACTACAAATGGACATATTTTCGGACACTTTACCTTTTGATAAACTATTTTCTGTCACTCAGACTGGAAGAAGTCACACTCACACAGTTTGTGTGCAAACAGTTTTTGTTGTGCACTGGTTTTACTGGTTTTACTGGGCAGTTAAATATTGTGTGATGAGTTCAGGCTACAGTCATCCAGCAGAGAGGCACCAAGAACACCCACCCCTCCCCCAAAATCGGTTTGGTTCAGGTTCTGTCTCTGATGCTGATGTCACACCTTAGGCTCCGTCTTCTTCACAGACGAGCAGCTGATCAGCTGGTCCATGGTACGCTCTGGGGATCATGTGACCGCTGCAGGAATAACAAAGTTGGACTAAGATTTCAAGTCGCCATGGATACCAGATTAATCGATCACTGATCAAACACGTGTCTTATAGACCTTCTGTCCTCTCCGTCTACTCCTTCAGTCTCCGAACATTTCTCAACGGATCATCGTCCTGTGTGACTAGTGACCTGGCGTCTGACGTGTCAGCATGATTGGGATATAAACATCCTGTGTGTGTTTCGTTGTGTGTGTGCGTGTGCGTGTGGCTGTGGGTGTGTGCGTGTGAGGATTCATCTCTGAGCCTTTCGCCTGGACGTGTTTTTTGTTCAGGTGTGTTTACGTGTTGTTGATCTGACCTGACTTTGATTTTGTTGAACAATGTTTGAATTAAGAAAAAGAAGTGATTATTTCCTGCAGGAGGTGACGTAACAACAGCAGGAAATAGATCTGAGGTCATCAGCACCACACAGCTGACACTCACATCTACAAGCTGACGCGTAGCACCTAAACGCACCTGCAGACCTGTCACTGTGAGAGCACCGGCAGTTTCTGCCTCCTGACCCCTGAACGCATCACAGTGACAGGCCACTCCCTCTAGCAGGAGGCGGGGCCTGAGGTGTGACATAGCTGGCATCATATTGCACAATCAATCAGTTCACTCCGCTGCTGACAGTCTGAGGATTATTGATAAGGCATCCATTCTGACAGATAGTCCTGATCGATCAGTCCGACCGCCGCGACACTCCAAAACCACTTCCTGTTGTCAGAGTCTTTGTCTTCAAAATAAAACTTGATGGAAACAGAAAGCGACACAGTTCAGAGGCTGTGCTTCAGTCTGTCAGAATCAGGGCTGATCGATCACAGCTGATCAATAACTGATCATCAGGGTCCATCATGAGGGATCGACATGTGTCGAGTGATTTAAAGGATCAGTCCAGTGTGTTTCTAAATGTCATTGACTTTCTGTGTCTCTGAGCTCTCATTGGTTCCTACTGAAGACCTTTAAAAACACTAATTAACAGATTGATCACTGATGTCATCAGTCAGCTGATCACAAACAGACGGGGACTATTTTCAACGGTGGATTAATCCACGTTTGGAGCTGCAGTGATTGTGAACATGTGACTTGGTTATCAGGTGACTCATTCGGTGTCGAGTCTCAGCAGCAGATTGAACAGACGAGTTACAGTCGAGTTGGAGATCATGTGACCGGGTCAACGGTGCGTTCACGTGTCTGTAAAAATAAAACGACGTCCACAGACATGAAACAGACTGGCAGAAATAAAAAGACTTGTGAAACGCTGCAGACACAGAACTGAGAATGACAAACATGGTGGGAGAAGCCAGTGGAGGCCTCGCCGTATAATGTCATCATTATTATCCCAGGAAAAATGACATTTATGAATCATTACATCACAGCTGTTAACGGAGGGGGAAGAGTCATCAGTGCTCGTGGTCACTGACGTTGGACCTCGTTAACAGTTCTCTGAGGAACACAGAAAAAATAAAGAGGAAATAAGATTGACACATGACACCACAAACGTGACTGAAACATCGTGATGCTGCGACGCAACAAACGTGAAACAAACGTGACTGAAACATCGTGATGCTGCGACGCAACAAACGTGACTGAAACATCGTTATGCTGCGACGCAACAAACGTGACTGAAACATCGTGATGCTGAGACGCAACAAACGTGACTGAAACATCGTGATGCTGAGACGCAACAAACGTGACTGAAACATCGTGATGCTGAGACGCAACATACATGACTGAGGCGTAAACGATACACAGATTTTCATAAATGTTTTCAGGTGTGTTTGAGATCTGTTAAAGCTGTGAATCTACAGAGGTTTCACATTTGTGGTTTCTGAGTTTACAAGTTTCACTGTTTGTATTGTTCACACATCTCACATTTTAAGAGCCGACATGTTTGATGACATCACAGGAAATGTCACATCCTGAGTGACAGAACTAATCATCTGAAGTCTGAAGAGTTTGTGTCGAGTTAAATTGAATCCGAGTTGAAAGTCAGAATGGTTGTGAATGAGCTGTTTCTATCTACACAGGGAGCAGGTCCTCATCTACAGAGATCACCATGTTGTACCGCCATGTTTCTACAGTAGCCCAGAACGGACAAACCAAACACTGACTCTAGATAGAGACGTTCATGTGTTCATAATCAGCTGGTGTGTGTGTTTCTGAGAGGAAGAGACCTCTGAGGATAATTCAGCTCCTCAACAATCATCACTGAAGGAATTCTGACCAGGAGAAGTTTCAGATGGCTGTAATCTGTAATCCTGACTGACAGACGACACACTGGACGTTTGGAGCTGAAACAATCAGCTGGTTAATCAATAAGTGACAGATTATTAATGACATGAATAATCTTTGGATCAATGACGTCAGACTGATCATGTGACTGATCATCTAAGGAGCGTCGCTCTGTCTTGACCTCACACCCAGCTGATCGATCAATCTGACTGGTTTAAAACAGGAAATAAAATGTGATTGGTTCAGCTGATCTGAGGTCAGTGATGGACTGATCACTGATCAATCACCCTGATTGGCTGACAGACTGAGGTACCGATGATGTCAGCGGGACGACACCTGGACTCTCAGGACGGGCTCTGTGCTGCTCTGCAGTCCCAGTCTGTACCTGCACTCTGTGAGGTGGGGCAGTCTGTCTGTAGGGGCGTGGCCTCTGATGGCCCCGCCTTCTCTGCCTGAAGCCCTCTGATAGGAGGGCTGGCTGGAGGATCGGCTCCTCCTGCTGTGCTTTTAATTTCAACTGAAACAACGCTGGGATCTTCACCTCCTGCTCCTCCTCCTCCTGTTGCTCCTGCTCCTGCTGCTGCTGCTGCTCCTCCTCCTCCCATCCAGAACTCAGCCACCACACTGACCTCTGCTGCTCCTGCTGAACCCTGACCTCCAGACACACCTCCTCCTCCATCAGAGGGCTGGCTGGAGGAGGAGAGAGCTTCAGTGATGATGGCGGCCGTCTGAGCGACCCAGTTTAGCTCCGCCCTTACTTCCCCTCCACCTGCTGCTGCAGCTGCAGGAGAGGAGGAGGAGGAGGAGGAGGTCTGGGGGTCGGTGTGAGGTCCCGGCTGGATCGTGTTGGGTCCTGGTTGCGTAGGGTTGGCAGGTCCAGTCGTCGCAGCAGCAGCAGCAGCGGTGTTGTTGTTGGCGTTATCCTGCAGGGCAGTCTGATTGGCCTGACCCGCCTGCTGGTTCTGCAGCAGCATCTCCTGAATCCGGATCTGCTGCAGAATGGCAGGAAGCTCATAATGATGGAAGAAGTAGATCATGGAGTGCTGAAGGAGAAGAGGAGGAGGAGAATGTTAGTGACAGGAAGCCATTTAAAACCTTCAAGTGGAAACAGTCCTCCAAGGCCTATGCTGGTATTTATGCTTATTGTGATGTCATTTCCTGCATTGGTTCATACACAGAAAATCTGTACAGCTAAAAACTTCTGTGAGTCAATAAACACTGATTAAAGCACTGAAAATGTGTCACAGAAAAAACAATAACACAACAATCTGATGTTTTCGTTCATTATCTGGAACCACTTATCCTGTTCACAGGGGGGCGGAGCCTATCCCAGCTGACACTGGGTGAGAGGCAGGGTTCACCTGGACAGGTCACCAGACTATCACAAGACTGACACATAGAGACAGACAACCATTCACACTCACATTGACACCTGCGGATGATTTAGAGTCACCAATTAACCTGCATGTCTTTGGACTGTGGGAGGAAGCTGGAGCACCTGGAGGAAACCCACGCTGACACAGGGAGAACATGTCAGAGCACCTGGAAGAAACCCACGCTGACACAGGGAGAGCATGTCGGAGCACCCAGAGGAAACCCACGCTGACACGGGGAGAACATGTCAGAGCACCCCGAGGAAACCCACGCTGACACGGGGAGAAAATGTAGGAGCACCCGGAGGAAACCCACGCTGACACAGGGAGAACATGTCAGAGCGCCTGTAGGAAACCCACGCTGACACGAATAAAACATGTCAGAGCACCCGGAGGAAACCCACGCCGACAAAGGAGAACATGTCGGAGCACCCGGAGGAAACCCACGCCGACAGGGGGAGAACATGTCGGAGCACCTGGAGGAAACCCACGCTGGCACGGGGAGAACATGTCAGAGCACCTGGAGGAAACCCACGCTGACACAGGGAGAACATGTGGGAGCACCTGGAGGAAACCCACGCTGACACAGGGAGAACATGTCGGAGCACCTGGAGGAAACCCCCGCTGACACGGGGAGAACATGTCAGAGCACCCCGAGGAAACCCACGCTGACACAGGGAGAACATGTCGGAGCACCCGGAGGAAACCCACGCTGACACGGGGAGAACATGTCAGAGCACCCCGAGGAAACCCACGCTGACACAGGGAGAACATGTCAGAGCGCCTGGAGGAAACCCACGCTGACACGAATAAAACATGTCAGAGCACCTGGAGGAAACCCACGCTGACACAGGGAGAACATGTCAGAGCACCTGGAGGAAACCCACGCTGACACAGGAAGAACATGTCGGAGCACCTGGAGGAAACCCAAGCTGACACAGGGAGAATATTTCAGAGCACCTGGAGGAAACCCACGTTGACACAAGGAGAACATGTCGGAGCACCTGCAGGAAACCCATGTTGACACGAGGAGAACACGACAGAGCACCTGGAGGAAATCCACGCTGACACAGGGAGAGCATGTCGGAGCACCCCGAAGAAACCCACGCTGACACGGGGAGAACATGTCGGAGCACCTGGAGGAAACCCACGCTGACACAGGGAGAACATGTCGGAGCACCTGTAGGAAACCCACGCTGACACAGGGAGAACATGTCAGAGCACCTGGAAGAAACCCACGCTGACACAGGAGAACATGTCGGAGCACCTGGAGGAAACCCACGCTGACACGGGGAGAACATGACGGAGCACCTGGAGGAAACCCACGCTGACACAGGGAGAACATGTCGGAGCACCTGGAGGAAACCCATGCTGACACAGGGAGAACATGTCGGAGCACCTGTAGGAAACCCACGCTGACACAGGGAGAACATGTCAGAGCACCTGGAGGAAACCCACGCTGACACAGGAGAACATGTCGGAGCACCTGGAGGAAACCCACGCCGACACGGGGAGAACATGTCGGAGCACCTGGAGGAAACCCACACTGACACGGGGAGAACATGACGGAGCACCTGGAGGAAACCCACGCTGACACAGGGAGAACATGTCGGAGCACCTGGAGGAAACCCACGCTAACACAGGGAGAACATGTCAGAGCACCTGGAGGAAACACACGCTGACACAGGGTAGAACATGTCGGAGCACCTGGAGGAAACCCCCGCTGACACAGGGAGAACATGTCGGAGCACCCAGAGGAAACCCACGCTGACACAGGGAGAACATGTCGGAGCACCCGGAGGAAACCCACGCTGACACAGGGAGAAAATGTCGGAGTACCCGGAGGAAACCCACGCTGACACAGGGAGAACATGTCAGAGCGCCTGTAGGAAACCCACGCTGACACGAATAAAACATGTCAGAGCACCCCGAGGAAACCCACGCTGACACAGGGAGAACATGTCAGAGCACCTGGAGGAAACCCACGCTGACACAGGAAGAACATGTCAGAGCACCCGAAGGAAACCCAGGCTGACACAGGGAGAACATCTCAGAGCACCCGAAGGAAACCCAGGCTGACACGGGGAGAACATGTCGGAGCACCTGGAGGAAACCCAAGCTGACACAGGGAGAATATTTCAGAGCATCTGGAGGAAACCCACGTTGACACAAGGAGAACACGACGGAGCACCTGCAGGAAACCCATGTTGACACAGGGAGAACATGTCGGAGCACCTGGAGGAAATCCACGCTGACACAGGGAGAGCATGTCGGAGCACCCAGAGGAAACCCACACGGACACGGGGAGAACATGTCAGAGCACCCGGAGGAAACCCACGCTGACACAGGAAGAACATGTCGGAGCACCCGGAGGAAACCCACGCTGACACAGGGAGAACATGTCGGAGCACCTGGAGGAAACCCACGCTGAAACCGAGAGAACATGACGGAGCACCTGTAGGAAACCCACGCTGAAACCGAGAGAACATGTCAGAGCACCTGGAGGAAACCCACGCTGAAACCGAGAGAACATGTCAGAGCACATGGGGGAAACCCACGCTGAAACCGAGAGAACATGTCAGAGCACCTGGGGGAAACCCACGCTGACACAGGGAGAACATGTCGGAGCACCTGGAGGAAACCCACGCTGACACAGGGAGAACATGTCAGAGCACCTGGAGAAAACCCACGCTGACACAGGGAGAACATGTCAGAGCACCTGGAGGAAACCCACGCTGAAACCGAGAGAACATGTCAGAGCACCTGGGGGAAACCCACGCTGACACAGGGAGAACATGTCGGGGCACTTGGAGAAAACCCACATTGACGCGGGGAGAACATGTTGGAGCACCTAGAGGAAACCCACGCTGACACGGGGAGAACATGTCAGAGCACCCCGAGGAAACCCACGCTGACACAGGGAGAACATGTCGGAGCACCCGGAGGAAACCCACGCTGACACAGGGAGAAAATGTCGGAGCACCTGGAGGAAACCCACGCTGACACAGGGAGAACATGTCAGAGCGCCTGTAGGAAACCCACGCTGACACGAATAAAACATGTCAGAGCACCCCGAGGAAACCCACGCTGACACAGGGAGAACATGTCGGAGCACCCGGAGGAAACCCACGCTGACACAGGGAGAACATGTCAGAGCGCCTGTAGGAAACCCACGCTGACACGAATAAAACATGTCAGAGCACCCCGAGGAAACCCACGCTGACACAGGGAGAACATGTCAGAGCACCTGGAGGAAACCCACGCTGACACAGGAAGAACATGTCAGAGCACCCGAAGGAAACCCAGGCTGACACAGGGAGAACATCTCAGAGCACCCGAAGGAAACCCAGGCTGACACGGGGAGAACATGTCGGAGCACCTGGAGGAAACCCAAGCTGACACAGGGAGAATATTTCAGAGCATCTGGAGGAAACCCACGTTGACACAAGGAGAACACGACGGAGCACCTGCAGGAAACCCATGTTGACACAGGGAGAACATGTCGGAGCACCTGGAGGAAATCCACGCTGACACAGGGAGAGCATGTCGGAGCACCTGGAGGAAACCCACACGGACACGGGGAGAACATGTCAGAGCACCCGGAGGAAACCCACGCTGACACAGGAAGAACATGTCGGAGCACCCGGAGGAAACCCACGCTGACACAGGGAGAACATGTCGGAGCACCTGGAGGAAACCCACGCTGAAACCGAGAGAACATGAAGGAGCACCTGTAGGAAACCCACGCTGAAACCGAGAGAACATGTTAGAGCACCTGGGGGAAACCCACGCTGAAACCGAGAGAACATGTCAGAGCACCTGGGGGAAACCCACGCTGAAACCGAGAGAACATGTCAGAGCACCTGGAGGAAACCCACGCTGACACAGGGAGAACATGTCGGAGCACCCGGAGGAAACCCACGCTGACACAGGGAGAACATGTCGGAGCACCTGGAGGAAACCCACGCTGAAACCGAGAGAACATGACGGAGCACCTGTAGGAAACCCACGCTGAAACCGAGAGAACATGTCAGAGCACCTGGAGGAAACCCACGCTGAAACCGAGAGAACATGTCAGAGCACATGGGGGAAACCCACGCTGAAACCGAGAGAACATGTCAGAGCACCTGGGGGAAACCCACGCTGACACAGGGAGAACATGTCGGAGCACCTGGAGGAAACCCACGCTGACACAGGGAGAACATGTCAGAGCACCTGGAGAAAACCCACGCTGACACAGGGAGAACATGTCAGAGCACCTGGAGGAAACCCACGCTGAAACCGAGAGAACATGTCAGAGCACCTGGGGGAAACCCACGCTGACACAGGGAGAACATGTCGGGGCACTTGGAGAAAACCCACATTGACGCGGGGAGAACATGTTGGAGCACCTAGAGGAAACCCACGCTGACACAGGGAGAACATGTCGGAGCACCCGGAGGAAACCCACGCTGACACAGGGAGAAAATGTCGGAGCACCTGGAGGAAACCCACGCTGACACAGGGAGAACATGTCAGAGCGCCTGTAGGAAACCCACGCTGACACGAATAAAACATGTCAGAGCACCCCGAGGAAACCCACGCTGACACAGGGAGAACATGTCGGAGCACCCGGAGGAAACCCACGCTGACACAGGGAGAACATGTCAGAGCGCCTGTAGGAAACCCACGCTGACACGAATAAAACATGTCAGAGCACCCCGAGGAAACCCACGCTGACACAGGGAGAACATGTCAGAGCACCTGGAGAAAACCCACGCTGACACAGGGAGAACATGTCAGAGCACCTGGAGGAAACCCACGCTGAAACCGAGAGAACATGTCAGAGCACCTGGGGGAAACCCACGCTGACACAGGGAGAACATGTCGGGGCACTTGGAGAAAACCCACGTTGACGCGGGGAGAACATGTTGGAGCACCTAGAGGAAACCTACGCTGACACAGGGAGAACACAGAAGGGCTCCCCCACTTCCCCAACCTAGTGAAGTGACATCATTAAGAGTGTACAAGGTGATGACACGGAACATTCTGCTGCTAATAGAACCTATGTTCTGTTTGTTATGGTTCTGATTTTAGATCTTCTACAACAGCAACATGTAAACCACGACCTCCTGCCGCTATTAAACTTTCCATACTGTGAGAACAGGTCATGTGACACAGGTTATGTTACGTGAACCTCACTGACACATTGTTTTCAGACTAAAACGTTCATACTCTGAGTGCTGAGTTTTTAATCTAACATCAGTGCTCTTATTTTAAAATCTACGAGGATGATGATGATGATGGTTCTGACCTGGATGAAGAGCCAGGAGGTGACCAGCGCCAGGCTGCTGTACTGACCGTTGAAGCGGTAGTGATAGGCGTAGAAGGCAAAGTGGTACAGATAGAAAAACCTGAGGAACACAAACACATAACAAATATTACATTCACTTTAATGGATTTTGTTTTTACCTTTAAAAACCCTTACCACACTGGGGTTCACGAGTGTTTCTGTTAATGAGATTTAGATCTGTGTCGACTCGTTAAACATCTGGATACTGACAGTATTATAATTTATATTTAATTAAAAAGAGTCATCACATAAACCAAAATCCATCAGCCTTATAAACACCTTAAAATTAAAATTAAGGGAATCATTAAATGTTTCACACTGATGTGAAAGTCAGGACATTAACCCTTAAACTCTACTTACTCTATTAATTAAAGTTTTTTTCATGTCTATTTTTAAATTAAAATCAAGGATCTTAAAGGGATAGTGCACCCAAAAATTAAAATTCAGCCATTATCTACTCACCCATATGCCGACGGAGGCTCAGGTGAAGTTTTAGAGTCCTCACATCCCTTGCAGAGATCGGTGGGGGGAGCGGCCAGCACACCTAATGACAGACGGCGCCCCAGACTAACGTCCAAGAACTCAAAATTGAATCCACAAAGTATCTCCATACTGTTCATCTGTAGTGATCCAAGTGTGCTGAAACCCCGACATGAAAAGTGCGAGAATAGCGAAAGCATGAGCTTTGCTCACCCGTGTTTACATCACGTGATACGTGTACCGCAGGGAGAGACAACAGTAACCACAGAGCTAAAAGATAATTTGCACTACGGTCTTTTAGCAAAGGACAGCCCAACATGTCTGAAGACTTTGAAATGAGGAGGAACAGCATTTCTTTGTTGAGCCATATTTGTTTGAGCTCGAGTATACGGACGGAACTCAGGCTACTGGACGAAGCAGCCTTCACAGCTCATGAGCCTAACCCTCAGCCAGCCGCAGAATACCAGAGTCGAGCACTGGAAATCTGGTGGTGTAGGTGTTTCAAATGCAAAGCAATGCCAACGGATGAGGAAAGTCTTTGCTGCTCAGACTGGGAATTGGCAATGCCTGCACCTGAGAATCTGGACATCAGTACTGACAAGACTGCTGCTCTTCAGAGACTGTGCATCTGAGCACGCACACACGTGAGTGCGGAGCACAGAGAAGCAGTCAGAGCTACAGGCTACAATGAGGCTTAAAACAGAGTTCATATGACGTTTTTCGAAACAACTTTTTATGTCAGGGCAGCAGCACACTTGGATCACTACAGATAAACAGTATGGAGATACTTTGTGGATTCAATTTTGTGTTCTTGGACGTCAGTCTGGGGCGCTGTCTGCCATTAGGTGTGCTGGCCGCTCCCCCCGCCGATCTCTGCAAGTGATGTGAGGACTCTAAAACTTCACTTGAGCCTCCGTCGGCATATGGGTGAGTAGATAATGGCTGAATTTTCATTTTTGGGTGCACTATCCCTTTAAGATAATTAATGGGCTTGATGTGTTTCAGGGTTAATTAAGAGTTAATAAAGGATATCTTAAGGGAGTGCCTGTGGGCGTGGTCAGAAATGAGACGCTGTTGGTCATGTGACTCACCTCAGCCAGTGGCGTTTGCTGGTGTTGGTGTGGCAGCAGATGGCGTCATACTGATCGGCCAACCAGACGATGAGGATGATGTAGAAGGCTGTCGTCGTGTCGTTGAAGAACTCCGACATGATGGCCTCCATGCCTGACGACAGGAAATGACATCAGAGGGTCAATATTTAACTCTTCACGCTGCACAAAACCTCCAACCAATCACAACCTAACCAGCTGCCCGGGACTCAACAGTTATGACTTGGGACTGTTTCAACTTGGGACTTGACTGCCTCGACAATCTGAGCTCTCAGGACACAGACTCACCGACGAGGGCCAGAATGACAGTGAGTAGAGGGGCTGCTGGGAAGGCGATGGTCATGTTCATCTCCAACATCTGCAGCAGGTCCACTGAGGGGGGACAGAGGGAGACCAGATCAACACTCAGATGAACACTCAGATCATGTGTCAGATACATGTTTGATATGTTCAGTGTTCTGATCATATCAGTGTTCTGTGCTCGGACCAATCCAATTTACTCTATATATGCTTCCTTTAGGCAACAACATTAGAAATCACTCTGTAAATTTCCATTGTTATGCGGATGATAAACAGTTGTATTTATCTATGAAGCCAGCAGAAAGTAATCAATTAACTTAACTTCATAATTGCCTTAAAGACATAAAAACCTGGATGAGCACCAATTTCCTGATGTTAAATTCAGACAAAACTGAAGTTATTGTTCTTGGCCCCAAACAACTCAGAGACTCTTTATCTGATGACATAGTTTCTCTAGATGGCATTGCTCTGGCCTCTACCACTACCGTAAGAAACCTCGGAGTAACATTCGATCAAGATCTGTCTTTTAATTCTCATTTGAAACAAACCTCACGGACTGCATTTTTTCCATCTGCGTAATATTGCAAAAATTAGGCCTATCTTGACCCAAAAAGATGCAGAAAAATTGGTCCACGCTTTTGTTACCTCGAGGCTGGATTACTGTAACTCTCTACTATCAGGTAGCTCTAGTAAATCATTAAAAACTCTTCAGCTAATTCAGAATGCAGCAGCACGTGTACTAACAGGAACTGAGATCATATTTCTCCTGTTTTAGCTTCTCTGCACTGGCTCCCTGTAAAATCCAGAATTGAATTTAAAATCCTACTGTTAACTTATAAAGCTCTAAATGGTCAAGCTCCGTCATATCTTAGAGAGCTCAAAGTGCCATATTATCCCACCAGAACTCTGCGCTCTGAGAACGCATTGTTACTCGTGGTCCCTAAAGTCTCCAAAAGTAGATCAGGAGCCAGAGCCTTCAGCTATCAGGCTCCTCTCCTGTGGAATCATCTTCCTGCTACAGTCCGGGAGGCAGACACCGTCTCCACATTTAAGACTAGACTTAAGACTTTCCTCTTTGATAAAGCTTATAGTTAGGGCTGGCTCAGGCTTGCCTTGTACCAGCCCCTAGTTAGGCTGACTTAGGCCTAGTCTACCGGAGGACCACCTATAATGCACCGGGCACCTTCTCTCTCTCTCTCGCTCTCTCTCGCTCTCTCTCTCTCTCTCTCCCTCTCTCTCTCGTATCCTATTACTGTATCTTTTTAACTCGGCCATTCTGGATGTCACTAACTCGGCTCCTTCTCCGGAGCCTTTGTGCTCCACTGTCTCTCAGGTTAACTCGTATTGCAGCGGTGCCTGGATAGTGTGACGTGTGTGGTTGTTCTGCTGCCGTGGTCCTGCCAGATGCCTGCTGCTGCTGCTGCCATCATTAATCATTAGTCATACTTCTACTGCTATTATAGACATATGATATTATCATACATGTATACTGCCTGCCTGTATACTAATATATACTTTCAACATATTGTACCACAGTAGCCAGAACTATAACGACAGTATTATTACTTTCATGAATGTTGTTTTAAGCTACTGTCAGTACCGAGGATGTCATACAGATTACTGTATCGTGTCATACAGATTACTGTTAATTTGTTATGCTGATCTGTTCTGTACGACATCTACTGCACGTCTGTCCGTCCTGGAAGAGGGATCCCTCCTCAGTTGCTCTTCCTGAGGTTTCTACCATTTTTTTCCCCCGGTAAAGGGGTTTTTTTGGGGAGTTTTTCCTTATCCGCTGTGAGGGTCTAAAGGACAGAGGGATGTCGTATGCTGTAAAGCCCTGTGAGGCAAATTGTATTTGTGATATTGGGCTTTATAAATAAAATTGATTGATTGATTGATTGACTGTTATTATACACATATGATTATTGTCATACATGTATACTATCAGATATTAATATATACTTTCAACGTATTGTACCACAGTAACCAGAACTATAATTATAATATTTTTACTTTCATTAATGTTGTTGTAAGCTACTGTCATTACCGTCTGTCCTGCATCTCTCTCTGTCTCTGTATCTCTCTTTCTGTCTCATTGTGTCATACGGATTACTGTTAATTTATCATGTTGATCTGTTCTGTACGACATCTAGTGCACGTCTGTCCGTCCTGGAAGAGGGATCCTTCCTAAGTTGCTCTTCCTGAGCTTTCTACCGTTTTTCCCCGTTAAAGGGTTTTTTGGGGAGTTTTTCCTGATCAGCTGTGAGGGTCCAAAGGACAGAGGGATGTCGTATGCTGTGAGGCAAATTGTGATTTGTGATATTGGGCTTTATAAATAAAATTAAACTGAATTGAATCATGTGTCATACACATGTTTGACGTGCTCAATGTTCTGATCATGTGTCAGACACATATTGGACGTGTTAAGTGTTCTGATCATGTGTCAGATATTTAAAGGAGTCAGAGCTCCTGCTGCTGAGTGGCCGTGAGGTCTGAGAGGACACTGACCAATGAAGACGAAGATCTGATGGTGAGAATATCTGAGCAGCATGGAGACGGACAGAGTCTGAAAACACAGAACAGAAACAAATGATTAAACGACTCAGGTAAATGTTTTGGTTTGTTCTTTACAGACGTTCTCCTGCGACACTCTGACTGTGTGATCTCATCTTTTACATACACAACATTCAGCTGCTGTAAAACATCACAACTTCTTCACTTACGAATATGACCATGATGACGAAGGCTGCCAGGTACGAGGTTCTGGC